>VXBW01004751.1:46563-74140 GCA_013400375.1 Thinocorus orbignyianus
AGATGCTAATAGCGTTAACAAAGGAAAATAGAAAATACAGTTTTATCTGCATAATCTACAGATTCAAATGGAGTTAGTACACAACCCACCAACTTCCTCTACTAATTTCCACAAATTTGAGACCATTTCAAGCATTTGCTCATATGGGAAACACTAGTCTTAGTTTGAATTTCAAATAGATTTGCATTTCTGTTATTGATACTTTATATATCTCCTAGCAAAGCCTTGATGTTTTGTATTTCAAATTAAATGTCTTCTTTCAAACATTGATCGCTACCTACTGTCCTTGCTTATCTCAAAAGATTTTCTGAACTGTACTTCTTTTACCTAAAAACATATCTGTATTTTATTGCAAAACAAAATATAACAAGTATTATATGTGAATACGCGAATGAATCATGTGAATGAAGACATGAAACAAGTGAATAAATATGAAAAGAAGAATTATCTTCCTCTGATATTTTATCTTTCTTTCCCAGTTATAAAATTTATAGCTATGTTGATGATTGAATTCAAAAACATTTATACACTAAATAATAACAGGTCGATTCTCCAAAGAAAAACTGATTGTATTTTTGTTTCCCTCAAATGGAACTTTTTCCACTGTAAAACTCTGATTTTGCTCCTGAGAAGGCAAATAAAACTAAGCAGTTTTCTAAAATAGCAAAATGTCAGTACTGATTCTGAAATTAATCCTAACATTAAATGGGACTAGTTTTTTGCATATAGTATATTGCTTCTATGAAAATGGTAGCTTTAATGGGCACTTAGCAGTAGAGGAGAGCTGCTTCTCACAGCAAAATGAGGTTGAATATCAGCCTGCCCCTTTCAAAGTTTAGCTGACTCGCAGCATGTTTTGTACCCATAGTTCGTGGGTCCTAGAGACAGGATGTGGGACCTATTTCTTCTTAGAGGACTAATCAGTGTAATCCCTGATGCAGAACAGTAAGACACTTTCTGTATGCCTCAGGTTGCTAATTTTGCTCTCCTAGATCACCATGTCGTGGGAGGGAAAGAAACAACACAGCCCAAAACTTCAGAATATTACTGGTAAGTCTGAAATATCCATTCAGAAAACATAAAAGTGCTCACTGTCATGCTGCTGTGAAGTAAACACCAATACTCTGTCTCAGTAAAATAATAATTGTATGTTAGATAGCTTTAATGCTTCAAGTTTGTAAGTTCTTCTATTCACAGTTTGAAAAATATGAAAACTACAGTGGGAAACAAAATTAAAGGTTTGAAAAAGTAATACAGACATTCTGAACAGAAAGAGACTGAAGGAGTCAAACATGATGCATTTCAGCAAGGTTCAATCAATATTAAGATATGATCAATTCCTGAAGATCCTGCGGGATATTAGTACAAGTCAAAGAAAGGAATTATTCACAGCCTTAGAAAATGACAGGAGAAAGAGATAGGTCAAAACCTAAACCAGTAAAAGTCTGAGCTGTGCATCAGAAAAAAAAATAAAAGGAGGGAGGGGTGGTGTTGTAGGTAGAAAGAAAAAGATTATTGACAGGGAAAGCAGTCAAGAAGAGGGACAGACCACAAAAGAATTTGGAACAAATCAAGACCACCTATATTTGCAAGTGACTTAGATTAAATCGTAATTAAAACTCCTGAAAATTTTGAGGGTCAGAATGTGCGACATGAGAAGTCCTTCCTAGGTCTGTCACTTATGATTCATTAGAATTTTTGTTTTCTTTTGCAGTGTGGTAATTTCCTTTATAATTGCCTCAGAAACAGCCCTCATGGCATAAACATGATTAGATTATTGTTTCAGAGTATCATTTATTTAAAAAAAAAATTTCCCTCCATCAAGTTTACTTTGGTATCTACTTTCAACACCTATGATGCTTTTAGTTTAGATTAGTTTAATCTTCAATGATTTAACCACTTCCAAGCGTTATTTACTGTTTCCAGTTTTTTTAGCTTCCTCCCTAGCACTGGCTGCAGGAACTGTGCTGTCCTGTTTTATTTTTGGCTGGTAGATGGTAGTTGCAGACAAGGAACTCTGCACCCCCACAGAGCTGTCAGGTTTATATGCACTTTACTTTGTGTAGGTTCATGAATGAAGAAACTTTTGAGTTTCTTCCTTCTTTCTCCTCTGGAACTGTGATCCAAAGATGACAGTAGCAATGCAGCATTCAAATAATACTGAAGATTAAAAATTTCTGACCTGAATGTGCCCAGTGAATACTTATTTTAGAATGGAAGAAGAGGAAAAGAAAGCTACTTCATAAGTTTCATTGTGACTTACAAACCGAAGGAAGCTTAATTTAAAAAAAAAAAATAATAAATAAAAAAAAAGAGAGAAAGAGAGGGAGATAAAAAGACTTCAAAATTTCCGTTTTTAGAAGACAAAGTGCAGTCAGGAAAAACTGAGAAAAACTCTTCAGAAACCATTCAGAACTGCAATTCAGTTCTATTGCCACTCCCTTTCTCTGATGCCTTCTTCCTACCCTTCTCCTGTCTCAAATTCTCTTGCTTTGTCATTTCTTTGATTCATGGTAACGGCATCCAGAGCTCATCTTCTGCTTGCAGGATGTTTCTATCAAAGAAATCAATGACAATGACAAACTACTTAACTTTCCTTAACTTGTTATTCCCCATGAGGTCATGAGATTTCCATTAGTAAAGCAACATTCAAATTATTTATTTGCTCACCGTAAATATATATTGCTAGTTAAAATTGCTGCTATCCTTCCGACTAATGGTATTTAATTATTCAATTACATTTCTAGTAGTCTCTAAATATATAATATTAAAAGACTGAGTGGGAGAACCCATGGTAATAAAGCTCAGAACCTCCTCTTGCAAAAAAATTTATTCTTTTCATAAGCTTGCAACCAAAACTGATTTGTATGCCCTTTTCTTTGTACTTTTTGTACTATTTTTTTAATGTTTCTCAGCTGCCCTTTTTTCAAAATAAAATAAATATAGTAAAAGTAAAGTAAATAAAGCCAATCTGAACAACTTAAAACTATTCCCTATAAATAAATGATACAGCTTTCAATATCTTGCATACATACCTCTTTTCCTGCATTTGTGTCAAAAGTGTTTGTATTGTCTGACTATTTGGTAGTCATCTTGAAGACTTATTAGTTATTAATATCCCCTTGGTGATGACTGAGGTCTAGACCTTGGAGGTAATTTAGAGTCCATTTTTCAAAGGTGTTATTCTTTCAACCAAGAGGTACACAATTTCAGTGAGATTTAGTGAACTGCTCAAAGTCACTATCTTGAAAAATCTTGACAACCTACTGACATTTAAGTTGGATCATAATGGGATAATTACATGATTTTTATTGTGGTTTTCTTTTTCTTTTCAATGTAAAGTCCTCTGTTAGACACTTTTTCATCCTGAGGCCATCAGATTCAGCAATGCTTATGCCCAAATCTACATTTTGACTGCTGCTGCCTGTTTTCTACTCCATAGAGACATGCAACCCTGTCTATACAATGAGTCAAAGCCCAGTCAAAGTCTCCAGCAGAGTTCTGAATTGTGCTGGCTAGAATCTGATTGTGCCTTTCTGCACTAGCCACATCATCATAGAAAAGCAGTGATACAGACAAATTTGACAACAGTGACCTTAAACCTCACCATATCAGTACGTCCTGTATTCTTCAGGGTTCTCAGGAGAGCATATTCATCAGGAGTGAAAGCATCAAGATGCTTTCCTTCACGTAATCCATCACCACAGTGTCTTGACTTTTGTAATGGAAAAGTAGTCAAGGAAGGCATGTCTGATAGTATATGTAAGGTGCTAAAACCTTGGTTTAAGTTTGGCTTTTTTATTTCTCCTTGGCTTCTACTCTCCCTCCCTCTCTATTAATTCCTTTCTCTCTCTGATTTATAAAATTAAATAATCTTATTCTTTATATTCCCCCACCCAAGAACATTCTCACAGTTCATCAAATGCAGTAGCAGTTTTAGACCTGACATTTTGACCTCCTGGTGCTGTTATCAGACGTGATTAATGGACAAACATTCCCAAACAAACAGGGAGACTATTTCTGTTATAAAGAGTGAAGACAGTGAGTGCAAGCATGGCACTTGCAGCTGTAAGCCCGAGCTGCTCTCTCCTTTGGCTGGCTTGTTCTGCCATTTCCTCACAAGGGGCTGTGAAAGGAAGAGCTGGTTCGTAACTTCCACATACTCTAGTGCAGCACTAAGGATGAGGTAGCATGAGAAAGAGATTGATATTCAATAGAGTGAGTCCTTTTAGAATATTTTTGAGGAATAGAGTGGACTGAATAATGTATGTCTGGCTTAAGTCACATCCCTACTTCTTAGGGCAGAATGAGAGCATGACTATCCTGGCCGTAGAACTCTTCATTTTACTTCAGAGTGGAGTATAAGAGCAGACTAACATTTATGCGTCGTGTAAGATTAGGAAACTCTTAGGAGTCAAAAGGATTCTAGCTCACATGACAATTTAGATATGCTCAAATTAATTCCAGTTTACTAATATAAGTACTTCAGATTAACCACTCTCCAAGTACATCCCCTAGCTTTGTGACAAAAGAACATATTTTGCTAATATATTAGTAGTAGTGATGTAGTTTGTATTCCATTCAGGTCTTCTTAGATCTAAATGGATGAGTCTGAGGATTTTTGTCTTTTACGAACTGGTTCTAAAACTAGAAAAACTTTAGAAAATTTCAAAAAGAGCCCTAACTATTTTTCTTTTTTCTTTTTCTTTTTTTTTTTTTTTTTTTTTTTTTTTTTTTTTTTTTTTTTTTTTTTTTTTTTTTTTTTTTTTTTTTTTTTTTTTTTTTATTCCCACCAGGTTCTCTGACGTGTAGCCCTCCAAAGAGGCAAAAGCACAGAATCCTTATAGGATGCAGAATACCAGCTCGAAGAATCTGACTGTCATGTCTGATAACACAATTTTTAACAAAGGACTTCCACAAAGCTATTAACGGGATATTTTTACAACTGGTCATTGCAGAGTCCTCAAACCTTAATGCTTCACAAACTGAAGGTGTATGACCTGATCACAGGTGATTCTATCTTAGACTGTCAGAAAATTCAATAAATCCATTAGAAAAAATATGCTATATCCAATCTACTTTTATTTATAGTTGTAATAACCAGATTACTTTGGAAACAACAAAATTAACAAGGGACCATGAGAGTATCTATGGAGAAACAGCAAGTTGGAGGGATCAGTGTCTATAGCCAACATTTAGAATTCTTGTCAATCTCCCTTTGGTCCAAGCAGTGAGTCAGGGATTCACAGTTCATCATCAGACCTATCAAAATGTCCTAAACTCATGAAGATTCAATCTATTTGCTTCAAAGCAGACGATCTCTAACTGACACCACCACATCAGGAAATTGCATCCCATCTGCTAGAAAGAGTGTCAAGGAAGAAGTTCTGGTGGCGAGACTGATCTCCCGATACCGTTCAGCTTCTCATTTGTGCTGGCACAAATCAGTTTAAATATAAAAAAGGTTGCAAAAAGTAACCTACAAATATATAACTGCATGACCTATACATACATGACTGTGTTTCTCAATGCTTTGTTCACAAAATCTTCTTTTGCCTTTCTGTTACAAAGTTTCAAGAGGAAGTTTGGCCAGTCTCAAAGTATGAGACTCTCTTTTGAATCAGCTAATTAAAAGCAGAAAAATGCTTGAGCACATGAGAATTAGAAAACAAATTTATTTATGTTCATCACCAACAGATATTTTAAATCTTTATTGTAGTTTATATGACTGTTTTCAAAAAGTCAGCTAGGTCAGATCCAGGAAATGTTTTTCTTAAGGTAACATCTTACTATCAGCCAAGTCTATTCCTATTCTATTCTATTCTATTCTATTCTATTCTATTCTATTCTATTCTATTCTATTCTATTCTATTCTAAATAAGAAGTAGAAAAAAACTCTTCAATGATTAAAGTGACCACTTTTCTCAATTAGATAAATGAAGATTATTTGCAACACCAGTGTCCCCTGTAAGTATAGCAAGTGAGCTTTTTCTTGTTTTGATTTATTCTTAATGTTTAGATTCTTCTTTTATACGACATTTCTTCTTGTAAAATAAGGAGCTGAAAGAAAATAAAAAGGCAGTGAATACTTAGCAGTAAGGCTTTAACATCTTGGGATAGTAAGGCACTAAAAATCAAAGAATCACAAAATAATGCAGGGTTGGAAGGGACCTCTGGAGAAGTCCCTCCCTCTCCTAGTCCAACACCCCTCCCTAAACAGGTCCTCCTAGAGCAGGTTGCACAGCAACTTGTCCATAGGGGTTTTGAGTGTCTCCAGAGACAGAGACTCCACCACCTCTCTGGGTAGCCTCTTCCAGTGCTCTGCCACCCTCAAAGTGTAGATGGAACTTCTTATGCACGAATATATGCCCATTTCCTCTTGATGTCTCACTGGGCACCACTGAAAAAAGACTGGCCCCTTCTTCTTGACATCCGCTCTAAGTATTTATAGGTGTTGATCAGGTTCTTCCTCAGCCTTCTCCAGGCTAAAAAGACCCAATTTCTTCAGCCATTCCTCATAAGTGAGATGCTTCCAGGCCCCTAATCGTCTTGGTGGTCCTCTCATGTACCCTCTTCAGCAGTTGCCTGTCCTTCTTGAGCAGGGGAACACAGAACCGGACACCAGTTCTCAGATGGGGCCTCACTAGGGCAGAGTAGAGGGGCAGGATAACCCCCCTCGACCTGTTGGTCACACTCGTCTTGATGCACCCCAGGATGTCATTGCCCTTCTTGGTTACAAGGGCACATTGCTGGCTCGTGGTCACCTTGTTGTCCACCAGGACTCAGAGGTCTTCTTCCTCAGAGCTGCTCTCCAACAGGTCAGCCCCCAGTCTGTACTGGTGTACGGGTTATTTCTCCCCAGGTGCAGGACCCTACACTTGCCCTTGTTGAATTTCATCAGGTTCCTCTCTGCCCAGCTCTTCAGCCTGTCCAGGTCTTGCTGGGTGACTGCCCAGCTTTCTGATGTGTTGGCTACCCCTCCTAGTTTTGTATTACCAGCAAACTTGCTGAGGGTACATTCCATCCCTTCATCCAGGTCATTGATGACAATAGTGAAGAGGACTGGATGTAGTACTGACCCCTGGAGGACCTCACTTTTTACAGACCTCCGACTAGATTCTGTACCACTGATAACAACTCTCTGAGCTCTGTCTTTTGGCCAGTTCTCAATCCACTTCACTGTTCATTCATCTAACCTATATCTCCTAAACTTACCAATAAGAATGCTGTGGGAGACTGTTAAAAGCCTTGCAGTAGTCAAGGTAGACAATATCCACCACCCTCCCCTCATCTATCCATCCAATCATACCATTGTAGAAGGTTTAAAATTATTGTAAAATGTTTACATGTAAAAATGTTTAAAATGACATCCAAAGGTGATTTATAATACTGCAGCTATACACAAGGTATTTCACATTTCTAGCTTTCTTTCAAGTACTGTTATTAAGAATAGGACAAATAATCAGCTCAAAATAATCATGTCACCTTTTTTCATTTCCACGGGGTTCCTCATTGTAAGTAAATAACGCTGATTACTTTTTGAAGATTAGTTTAAAAAAATAATAAAAAAAGCATAAAAACCTAATATTCTGTAACTTTCAGCTGCTGTCTTCCAAGACTCACATGATTTGTTACCGGTTAGAGATAAGTGATGCCCTAAACAATGTTGGGCTATTTTTTCTGCACAGTGTTTTCTTGAAACAAAGTTGCTTTGTCCTTAGAGGAATATAGTGTGAGGAGTCTGACTGGCTGAGTATTTAGATAAATGACTACAGAAAGCTGTATTCTCACATGGATTCAAAGTAGGTTTGAATTAGATTAAAATAGTAGCAGAGGTTTCTTAAATGTGCTTCTGTGCTAGCAGGCTGGAATTGCTAGAAATTGTACGTAATGCTGAGTTTTTTACGGAAATAAGTTTTGTCAGGCCACAAAAATCTATACAAACTGTTGTTAGTGTCAGATACTGACCACATCTGGAATATTATGTCCAGTTTTGCCTTCCAATACAAGAAAGAAGTTGATAAATTGTAGTGAGTGTAGCGGAAGGCCACTAAGCTGGTTGTGGCTAGAGAACTTACTTAAAGTATCAGTTGGGGTAGTGGGGCTTGGTCAGCCCGGAGAAGAGATGTCTTTGGGGTAAATAACAGGATCCTGCCAGTGTGTATGATAAAGTTACCGAGAAGACAGAGCCAGGTTATTGAATGAATGACTAGACATAAATTGAAATAGAAGCAATCTGACGTACAAGGAAAAATTATTTTACCACAGAGACCACGAAACATTTAAAAAGGTTGCTTAGTGATGCCGTGGTATCTGTGTTATAGAATCATGGAACCATCAGAGTTTGAAGGGACCTCTAGAAATCATCTAGTCCAACTCCCCCCCTAGAGCAGGATTCCCCAGAGCCCATTACTCAGGACTGCATCTGGGTGAGTCTTGAAAATCTCCAGAAAAGGGGAATCCACACCCTTCCTGGGCAATCTATTCCAGGGCTCTGTCACCCTCACTGTAAACAAGTTTTTCCTCGTATTCAAATCAAACTTCCCATGTTCCAGCTTGTGTCCATTGCCCCTTGTCCTGTCACTGGGAACCACTGAAAAGAGTTTGGTTCCATCCTCCTCCAACCCACCCTTTAGATACTTATAAGCATTAATAAGGTCTCCTCTCCGCCTTCTCTTCTCCAGGCTCAAGAGTCCCAGCTCTCTCTGCCTTTCCTCATAAGGGAGATGCTCCAGTTCCTTAATCAGTTTTGTTGTCCTACACTGGACTCTCTTCAGTAGTTCCCTGTCTCTCTTGAACTGAGGAGCCCAGAACTGGATGCAGTATTCCAGTTGTGGCCTCACCAGTGCAGA
The DNA here is from genome assembly GCA_013400375.1 of Thinocorus orbignyianus. Taxonomy (NCBI): domain Eukaryota; kingdom Metazoa; phylum Chordata; class Aves; order Ciconiiformes; family Thinocoridae; genus Thinocorus; species Thinocorus orbignyianus. Next base: position 55,416 of record VXBW01004751.1, read on the forward strand.
GTAGAGGGAGAGAATGACCTCCCTCGACCTACTGGCCACACTCTTCCGTGTGCAGTCTGGGATTCCATTGGTCTTCTTGGCAACAAGGGCACATTGCTGGCTCATGGATAGTTTACTATCTACCAGGACCTCCAGATCCTTCTCCTCAGAAATGTTTTCCATCAGATCCACCCCTAACCTATACTGGTGCCTGGCATTCTTCCTCCCCAGGAAGTGCAGGACCCTACACTTGCCCTTGTTGAACCTCATTAGGTTCTTCTCTGCTCAGCTCTCCAGCCTGTCCTGGTCACACTGGATGGTGGCACAGCACTCTGGAGTGTCTGCCAGCCTTCCTAGTTTGGTATCATCAGTGAACTTGCTGAGTATACACTTTGTCTCCTTGTCCAGGACATTGATGAATATGTTGAACATGACTGGACCAAGTATTGGCCCTTTGGGCCATCCAACTTGACCCTGTTCTATTAATTGCAGCCTTCTGAGTACTGTCACACAACCAGTTCTCAGTACATCTCACTGCCTGATCATCGAGCCTACACTTTCTTCATTTCCTAATGAGAGTGTTATGGGAGACAGTATCAAAAGCCCTGGTGAAGTGATGGTAGAAGACACCTGCTGCTGTTGTTGGAAGTTTCCAAGAGCACCATGATCTGCCCTCACAGCAGAGCCTGCTTTGAGCAGGAGGTTGGACTAAAGACCTCCCGAAATCTCTTTAAGTCTGAATGATTCAGTGAGTCTATGTTATTGCAGTGAATGGCTATGTAGAAAAGGTGTCTAAGTTTTAAAAGGCACTGAGATGTTAGATAGTTTAATATATCTGACCTGGTATCAAGAGAAAAGTGTATTAGAAAATGACTAGTTAAAAAGCAAACTAAAAATTCAGTAACATTTCTTAGAAGAACACATTTTGTTACAACAAGAACTAACTATTAAGTGCAACAGTGATAACACCTTTACCTGCATTCAGAAGTGATAATAAGTAAATCATGTCCCTTCAAATGCATACCTGAATTATGAATGTTTCTTTCAAATACTAGTGAATTGTTTCTTCATTACAACTTATTATTATTTATTATCACCTTGTCTATCAATTTACTGGATGTCATCTGGACTGGACATCATATATAATTAGATCTAAATTTTTTTGCAATTGCTTCTGTATTTCAATATGAATTTAGAATTACAGCTATGGTTTTCTTGGAGAATTTATCTCTCCCTCTACATTTTCATACTTCAGTAGCTTCTTTTTGTTTTACCTTCTGGGGCATTTTTGTTTATAATGTGTTTATTCTTCTTTGTTTCAGCGTTTGTTGATTATTAGTCATAATTGCTGTCTTCACTTACTCTCTTATTTAGGGACTGGTTTTAAAACTTACGTTCCTCATTCTAAGAGTACATCTTTCATTTCATCTGACTTTAAAAATACATGCACTTATGATAAGAAATGGCTTTCTCAAGAATATCACAGAGTAAATAACAGGAGGTGACCCATCCTTTGATTTAGTGATTAAATGATGTACAGAAAATTGCCAAGGCAAAATATATTATACCTAAATGATTTTCCTGCCTTCTTTTCATCCTAAATTTCAAATACTCACCATGCTTAAGTTAATGAAGCATATATGACTGACTGCAGTAGTTACTTAGAATGACATGGCTGCTGAACTGTGTTTAATCAGGGTACTGCCAAAAATCAGGTACAGTATCTGCAGATTACAATAAAATGAATAGAGAACCTAATTAGAAAATCTAAAAGACAAATTTGAGTTTTATTTGATGGTAGGCATTGCTCTTAGACTTTCCACATACAGATTAATAAGTAAAATGTTGGGAAAGAAAAGATGGATCTTGGCAACATCCCTTGATGGACATTTTGCACTAAGCCATCAAGTCACATTTCCCTGAAGACCAGCCCTAAATTCCTTAAAAAAGATTATTATAAACAATTGAACAGAGATGTCAGAAACTATATATGACAGATCTTTGGCTACATCAATGTACTCGCGCACACACACACACATAAAATGTATTCTGTGTAAAAAGATGTATTATGCAGTTAAATGGAAGTGAAGCTTAAGCAATTTGTACTTCTTGAAGAATAGTATAAAGCGAATAATATTAAAAAATGTTTAATGTTATAAGATATAAATGTAATAGATACATTAATAAATAATTCCAACGCAATAGATAATATCTATTCATACTCCTATGTAGATACTGATAAACACCTACAACTGTGGAAATACTTCCAAAGTAGGATCCCTGTGAGGCTGCTGAATCTAAATTGTCATAACTTCTTTTTTTCATTTACTGTTAACTATTGGTATGATAATGACAAGATAAGAATAATTAATCCATTGGGCTTTGTTATTATCCTTCCTGAAAATTTGAATGTCACTAACTACGTTTATGATTTTCTAAGGCTGTTCTTTGTTCAAAAAGAAAGGGGTTAGTTTTATCCACTTTTGATTTAGGAATGGCTGAATATCAAATTAATTTTTTTATTATTTATTTAATAACATGCAAATAAGCTTTTCAAAAAACTTGGACAAAAATTGGATTTAGTATTTGAATTGAATAACAAAATAATAGATAACTGCCCACAGTAGGGGAAGATCAGGTTCGAGACCACCTGAAAAACCTGAAAAGTGCATAAGTGCATGGGACCTGATGAAAATCATCCATGGGTCCTGAAGGAGCTGGTGGACCAAGTTGCGAAGCCACTTTCCATCATATTTGAGAAATCGTGGCATTCTGGTGAAATTCCTGCAGGTCACAGGAGGTGATTCTCCCCCTCTACTCTGCACTTTTGAGACCCCACCTGGAGTACTGTGTCCAGTCTTGGAGTCCTCAGCATACAAAGGACATCAAACTGTTGGAATGGGTCCAGCGGAGGGCCACCAAGATGATTAGAGGGATGGAGCACCTCTCCAATGAGGACAGGCTGAGAGAGCTGGGGCTGTTCAGCCTGAAGAAGAGAAGGCTCCGGGGAGACCTGATAGTAGCCTTCGAGTACCTGAAGGGAGCCTACAGGAGAGCTGAGGAGGCGCTCTTTGTCAGGAAGTCTAGTGACAGGATGAGGGGTAATGGTTTTAAATTGGAAGAGGGGAGATTTAGATTAGATATTAGGAAGAAGTTCTTTCCTGGGAGGGTGATGAACAGGTTGCCCTGAGAAACTGTTGATGCCCCATCCCTGGAAGTTTTTAAGGCCAGGCTGGATGGGGCTTTGAGTAATCTGCTCGAGGGAGAGGTGCCCCTGCCCATGGCAGGGGGGATGGAACTTGATGATCTTTAAGGTCCCCTCCAACTCTAACCAATCTATGATTCTATGATTCTATATTTCACTAGCAATTCTTCGTAGCCAGACAGGTTATTCAACTCTTAGCCAATGCTATATTGAAGATTAAGGTTCACAACAATGCTATCCCTCATTATGAATCTTTAATGGAAAAGTCAGAAAAAATCTTATTTTTGTCTTTTGAGTAAAGCTTAACAGATCTGAAATTCTTTTCTCTTTTCTCAGCTCCTACCACAGAGATCTTAAAATTTAAAAGTTCATATCGAATAGGCAGGACCACTTAATGTTTTCTATGGCTTTACAAAAGTTTTTTTTCTTTTTACCACGTGATAAACACTGACTTAAAAGCAAAATATGGGTTTAATACATTACTTTGATTTACATAGTGGAAGATAAAATCTAGATAGCAAGGTAATTCATCTTTCTTTAAAAATTTATTGCAGAATGCATTATATGTGCCATTGTTTGTTAATAACTACACTTCTCTCACGGCTTTCATCTAATATATTCTGAAAGTCTCAAAGGACAAGATTTTACCTAATCTGCAATGTTTGCTATTTTTCTTCCTTCAAGTTCTGCATAGTGAAATTTGATTTCACAAGTTGCTTAGTAAAGTGTAGCTCTTCAAATGTTGACAGCATGTTCCTTGGGCAGAACATACACTGCTGACAAAAGTATGGGTCTCATCAATTGGCTCAGAGAACTGTAAGTAAATAACTTTTTGTCCATCTGCAGGACCCAGGAACTTATAAATTATTTCTCTGAGATGATAACAAAATCTATTTGAAAGTCAGTATAAAGGAAAGGAAAAATAACAGTCAATCCCAGAATTATAAATCTATATTATTCGATTATTTTCTCATGACATATTTGATCCTTCGTTCACGTAGTGTGGATACAGCTTTGATGCTGAAAATAAGTTCTTACTGGAAAATCATTTATTTTAATCTATGGATTTCTGGGCACAGAGATCTGCATATGTCAATCAACCTGTCATACTGACATCTCATACTATTAACTCCTTGGAGCTTGGGGTCTTGGATTTTATTGCAATGTCTCTTAGTATTTAAGGAGTAAGTTCTTAAGTAAATACATGTAAATAACCATGGCAACTAAATGAATATAAATTATCTACTTGGTGGATGTAAGGATGTCCCAAATGGCAATTGCCTTAATAATCACCTTAAATATGTCATATTTACATGAATTGATCGGGGGTTGTTTACATGACTTAATGGAGTTGTTCAGCCTAGAGAAAAGGAGGCCGAGCGGAGACATTATTGTCTCCTTCCCGAAAGGAAGTTGTAGAGAGGCGGGAATCAGTCTTTTCTCCCAAGTCACAGGTGATAGGACAAGAGGAAATGGCCTCAAGTTGTCCTGGTTTTGTGTTGATGTTTCTTGGGTGCATGCAAGTAATTTCTTCTTCTACAGGTAAAATACAATCTTGTAAGTAACTGATATCCTTTTTTTTACAAGAATCTTCCATTAGGAGCATGCCAGAGAAATGCTGCCTCTACACAGAGAAGGAACTGATGATCCAGAGATCTATTCCTTTGCTACGTTTCCTCAGAACTACGTAAGCTTGGGTCCCGCCAAGCAATAAGGATGTTCTGGAGTTATTTCCATTTCCTCCCAAAACTCCAGGGTAGGCTCTATAATGCAGACGGGAATTTTGCAGATGACACCAACTTAGGTGGGAATGTTGACCTGCTTGGGGCTCTGCAAAGGGATCTGGAGAGGCTGGATTGATGGGATGAGGCCAATGGGATGAGGTTCAATAAGCTCATGTTTATGTTCATGTTAAACATGAACAAATAAATAAATTAATATTTTGTAGTTAATAGCAATTTTTTCATTTGTTATTTAAATGCAATCTTCACTTATATTTACCAGACATCATTACCTCATCCTTACCCGGCGTACCTTGCCATTATTTTCAGTAAAATTTCTATTTACAAGGCCATATTCAGGATTTCAAGAATTCTTCAGCCTCCTTATTGTAAAGTATTTCCCAGATGTTCAGGGTATAGCATAATCCAATATCCCTTGGTGCTTCAAGTGGATACTATAAAACCATAGGCAGCAGACATCTGCTTTATACTGAAATAGAAAAACAATTTAAATGCACATGATTTCTTGAAATCTGTTTTGGGTATATGTCATAAATTTATTGGTAGAATATACTGATCTGGAATCTCTAAGACATCAGACGTGGACAGCTTCTAATGATCCAGAGAAGCAGCATATTGTCAGTACCAAAGACAATCACAATACCAGTAGCAAACAGAGAATTCAAAGTTGTTTGAATAAATGTTCCTTGTATCCACAAGTGAGTGCTGCAGATGTCAGGGCATCACTCATGTAGTTCATGAAGAAGAATTTGAATTTATAAGGCTCCTAAGAAATTCATCAACCCTTCCTAAACTCTACTAAATGGAACAGTAAATTTTCAATCTGTCACTGTCTTTCAACTTGTAAACTGCATTGTTAAAAACAATCAAATGGACAGAAAGCTTGCAGAATGAAAACACAATCTTCTTGCAAATAAACTTGACCAAATGTTTTTCAACATTTTAAAGATTTATATATATATATTTATTTGTTAATAATTACAACTGTGTGTAGATAAAATTATTTAAAAGTTTCTCAGAGTTTTCTGACATTTTTCAAGTTTGTTAAGTGTGTGAAATTCTCTAATTAGACATTTAGCATTCAATATTTGTAAACAGCTTATTATTTTAGAGATTGTGGCTCTGCTGCGTTTATTTTAAAACCAAAACCAAACACCGAAGTCCATTTCGGCCAAGAGCTCATTTATCAAGTTTCAGCCTGATGCAATTTGAAGTAGCTGAGACATTTGGAGACCTCTGCTCAGGACTTAGATTGTGAGAGAGTCGTGTCAGTTTTACATATATCGCCTTTTCTGGCAAAGTGAGAATAACAAAGTAGACCCTCTAGGAGGATAAATGTTATCTGCCTTAGTCATGCTACAAGGAAATGGAAATAGAAGCTAAAAAAGGAACAAAGATACATGAAGAATAAAAGGCCTTGTGGAAGCAAAAAAGGAAACCTAGACGTCACAGTTCTTTCAACTCTTTGACATGTCTTGTTAAATCATTATATATCATATCACATGATACGTATACCAGACACTGACTGTAATATCTGGCATACTGTATATCACCAAAACATCATAAATGTTATCTATCACAATATACTGGTTTTATTGTTTTTACTGTGGTTATACACTAAAGTTGAAGAAACAGCCTGGGAAAAAGTAGCAATAAAGAATAGCAAAGGACAAAACCCACAGGAATAGGGCTAAGATTTTATTGCACGTAGAAAGTGGGTATGCTGCACTACCACAGTCTGTTTCTAAGCTGAATCTCCTCAGTAGTAAATTTTCCCGCTTTTCTGGCAAGTTGAGAAGTTTCAAGCACTGCAGTAAAACACACACAGATTTTACTCAACTTTATGGCAAGCACCATGCCACCAAATGTCAAGAGCTCTCTCCAGCTTTTCAGTGAACGTACTGAATTTTCAAAATGATGGAATTTCATATTAATTGAATTTCTAATAGAATTTAAGCTGGGTTTCAGTTAAAAATATTTTACCATATTTTAATGAAGTCAGTGCACTAGATTATATTTGGAGCTAGAACAAATTCGGAGATTTTATTCAATGTCATTCACAACTAGTCAAAATTTGGATCCAAAGTCTTAATGAGTGGATTTTGTATTTGTGAAGCACAAACTTTGTTGAGTATTATGAAAACACCCATCAGTTATTTTGCAGGGTAGAATGAATTGCATGAAAGAAATCAGATTCCACTATATGCCCCCCATAGAACAGACTCACGAGAAACTTTAAATTTACCTTAAATAGGTAAGAAATAGATGTAAGATTGGGGCTAAATAATCAGATTTATGATTCATCAGCTCCTTAACTCCAAAAATGTTTGGAAAAGAGAACAAAACTCTGACAAATAGATAAAGAAAAGAAGTCTGTTGCTCAATACATGCCATTGTGAGTGAGAGAAACATGAAGCAGTAAAGTGAATCATTGCTCTCATCAAATGGTGCTTAGAGAAGAAAAATCTTGATTTTGAATCAATGAATGAATAGAATTTTCTATTTATAATATACAAAGTGTAACTCAGAGACTGTGGTCTAGGAGCACATTGTACACTGTTGCATAATAAACGGAAAAGACAAATATGTTTTCCTGGATAGTTTCACAGAAAAAAAAACACCCTTAAATTTTTTATTTCTCAATAAATGTTGATGTATCCAAAGACTTTAAACTACAAAGAAAATAGAGTGAAAATATAAAGAGATAATATAATGGTGCAATTGTGGAGTAAAATCTACCTAGCTACTGTATTAGAATAATACAGTTATCTAAATAAGAGTTTAATTTACAGAGATGTTTAGCACAGATATTTTTTTTGGGGTGGTGGTGGTGGAGGGTGGAGTTGAGCTCTTCCACAATGCTTATCATCTCAGCAGCGGCTTCTGAAAAATGTCATGCACTCAAATTTTTCACATTTATTTTCCAACCATTCACTAGGTGAAACAATATAAAAAGTGGGAAGTTTTGATGTTGAATGTATGTATGTAAGTAGAGATGCATTTTGAAATACTACTTTTTTTAAACAAACAAGTCTTGTGCACCGTTTGGAACTTAATGACGTTAGTGGTAACTTCAGTTCTTTTACTGGTGTGTTATCTTGGCTCTGAAGAGAACTTAAGTTCTGTTTTTGTGAATGCTCTTGGTAAAGTTTTTAAAGGGAAAGTGGAAGAAAAAGGGAAAGAAAAGAAAAAATAGGAGTTGTAAAGAAAAAGGAAAGAGAGAGAGGGAGAGTTAGAGGGAGAGGGAAAAGGATAAAGATGAAAAATAAGAAATAGAAAATAAAAAAATAATAAAAAAGAAAAAGATAAGAAAAAAGGAAACTTTCTCCCTTCATCGATAACTCTAGCATTTATATTTTCCTTGGCTATTGCTGTTTCAGTGACCCAAGAATAAATACATACAATGAAAGTAAGCATTAAGAAATTATCTACAATGGAGGATTATTCTTAGGAGTATCTCTAGATGTTACCAAAGTAAAATAACTGCTCAGGGTATCAGACTTGAGAGATCAATAAAATGGCCATTACCCATGACATGTTTTGCCTACATAGAAAAAGCAGAAATAATAAAAGTCATGGGAAACTGTCAGGTATATTCATTACTACTGAAGGGAGATTATATTTGTGATTCTGCTCTTCATTATATTCTTTCATATCTGTTTTCATACTCATACATACTTCATACGTATCTTCAGACATTACATTATTTATCTTCTATATTTCCTGTATATAAAGATTTGTTTTCTGGATCTGAACTGATATATCGGGTCTGAGATGACATAAGGGTTACATCTGAATGTAGGTCTTATTTTGTGGAACAAAATTCAGGTGACTACTGCACTGGCTGTCTATGGCAAGCTTTTGGTAGCAGGGGCTCTGCTTTGTTAGCAGGGATGGCTGCTTTGAGAAGAGGTCAAGGTCTATCCTGTGTAAGACAAAGATCCACCACAGGACACACCTGATCCCATCAGCCAACCTGTTGCTGACATCCAATCTGAACCTCCCCTGGTGCAACTTGAGTCCATTTCCTCTTGTCCTACCACTTGTTACTTGGGAGTAGAGATCAACCCCCACCTCTCTACAACCTCCTTTCAGGAAGTTGTATGATGTTGGCCTTCTTGGCCATCTAGGCTCACTGTTGGACCGTGTTCAACCAGATGTTGACCAACATCTCCAGGTCCTTTTCTGTCAGACAGCTCTCCAGCCACTCTTCCTCAAGCCTGTAGCACTGCATGAGGTTGCTTTCACACCCAAGTGCAGGACCCGGCACTTGGCCTTATTGAACCTCATCCCATTGGCCTCATCCCATCAATCCAGCCTCTCCAGATCCCTTTGCAAAGCCCCAAGCAGGTCAACATTCCTATCTAAGTTGGTGTCATCTGCAAACTTACTGTCTGCATTATAGAACCTGGTCCTGGAGAACCCAAGCTTACATAGTTCTGAGCAAACATGTAGCAAAGGAATAGATCTCTGGATCATCAGTTCCTTCTCTGTGTAGAGGCAGCATTTCTCTGGCATGCTCCTAATGGAAGATTCTTGTAAAGAAAAAAAAAGGATGTCAGTTTCCTACAAGATTGTATTTCACCTGTAAAAGATGAAATGACTTGCATGCATCCAAGATATATCAACACAAAACCAGGACTCAGCATGGATAAAAAGTCATTCTTGTTCCTACTGTTAAGGTACCAGGCTTTAATCTAATGACTGAAGAAGAGTACAGTGCTAGTGATGACAGCGTGACATTCCACAGGTGCAAGTAGATAATAATCCACTATTCATGCTGTTCCAAACAATCCTTCAAGTTCAGACATTTAACTGTCGTGATCTCAGACACCCAATATATATAATATCCTGTCAGCAGTTACAGTTTCTCATAGTCATCTCTCTCATACACTTCCCATAACACTGAGTCGAGAAGCTCTCTGTATGCTTTTCTTCTCGGTTGTTATGCTTCTACCATGACTAGATTGCCCCTGCTCTTCCAGTACTTTTTTCTCAGATCCCTAAGATTCAGTGTGCGATAAATACTGTCCTAGGAAGTGCTGTGCAGATCTTCTTGTTAGGAAAAAAATACGTTGTTTTTTTTTTTGTTTGTTTGGGTTTTTTTAACATTTTTAATCAAAATACAGCAGCTATTATTACTAGTTCACTTAGTACAAGCACCTGTAGTATAATTTTTCTATTACAAAAAAAGCCTCACTAGTAATACCATACACTTTTTAATAGAAAACACATGCTAATATCTACCCCTTTTTTATAGTGGGCTGTGCTTACAAGGTCAGGTGTTAAGGTCAGTTGTCCCACATTATCTCAAGCAGAAAAAGGTATATGATGAGGTGCTAAAGTTCTAAGAGGGTTCTAAATTCTTTGCTATGAGGAGCTCAGTGCTGGAAGCTGGTCTCTGTCAGCTTTGAGGTTCACTGGGGGTCATTTTTCCACATTTTAAAAAAGATTATTTTCATTAATTCCTAGTCAAAGTTTGAAAATTGCCCAAGACAAGGAACTTACAGACAAAGGAGGTTCTAAAATGGCTACTTAAGGTGTCTTACCTTTATTGTGTTTGCAGGTATTGAGGTAGTGAGGGCTGGACTCAAAAGTTTTCCCTAAAAGCAAGAAAGGGCAATGTTTCTTCCTACATTCAACAATGTCTTTAACAGCTACTCATCATGACTACTTTCATCCATAGCACAGGTGCAATTTATAAAGAGAGCCTCAAATTTTTCTGGTAGGACATGATAGTAGATCACCTGTGCGTTATACAAATAAATAAACAAAGTATGCAACATCCTAATGCTGTAAACAGTTTTCTGCATGCAACAGTGAGCTTCATTTATAAAGATATATTTAGCTCTTCCATTTGATTTCTTGTGCTAGCTACCGTATTTCACTTAGACTTAGCAGGACTGATGGTCAGAATAAGTTGACTCTGTGATCCAGGTGATCTTTTCTGGTCTTAAACAGATGTCATCAGAATTCTCTTTTTCCTACCATTTGCAAATATGAATGCTTCTAAATGCTAACTAGATGTGTGTATAATTTAAACTTCCAATTCTAGTGTTTTCAGTTCCATTCTGTTAACACATATTTCAGAACTCCCTTCTCTGACTTACTAAAACATATTTCATGTTGTTGATAGAAAAAAGGATTTACTAAACACAAATCATTCATAAGTGTCATGAGACACCAAGACTTTGAAATTGCTCAAGAAATACTATCCATGGAAAATTGTCTTTTGTGGACAGCAATAATATTTCCTAAGAATATTTTTTACATGTTTCATTTTGATACTTAATTAAAATATCTTATTATAAAATACTTTGAAAACAAAAGTAATTCTAAAATTTCACAAAAAAGGTGACTTCCAACTTATACAGTAGAACTTCTATAGTAGAACAATTATTTTATTTATTTACTTTTTAGTTTTTATTATTTTTCCCATTTTTAAGGTCTTTGGGGAATCATTTTCTGTTCAATTCTCAGGCATCACACCTCTCAAAATTCTGGTCACAGTTTTGTGCTCAGCATGACCAAATGTCTGTCCCCTACAACACAAAACAGTACTGAAAATTCTACTGAAAATTCTACTGAAAATCACAAAAAAGTGATTACTCAGTATCTCATTCTCTTTCTCAACTTTCTCACTTTGATAACTATAAGAATGCTTATCTTCTATTAAAAAGTACAATTCCAAATTTTACATATAACTGTAATTATGACCTAGATGAAAAAATAAACCAAAGAATAAACTAAAGCAAATGAAAAGAATACAATTTTAAGAAGAAATTGTAAACAGATTAAGGAAGGGACAAAAACATGCAGATGCAAAATGAGAGTGGTATTCTGAATTCTGTCAAAAGATTCCTTGGATAGTAGAGGATAATAGTCAGTGACAAAGTGAGTGCAGTCAAGCTTAAATCACCACTAGGTAAATTCCTAATCTATGAAAAAATCAGGAATAAGTAACTTGAACATAAACTTCTTGAAATTGCCACTGACAGCTGTGACATTGATATGTTTTTTTACCCATATGAAAGTGGTTCATGTTGGTTTTGACATATTTGGCAATATAAAGGCTAAACTTTCAAGGCAGGAAATCAGTACAGGGTCAGCTTTGAACTACAACACCATTTGTCCCTGTGCTATATTTATGTATCATCTTTTCAAAATCTCTAGTTGTCTGGCATCTCTTATCAGTTCAAGGAACCTACTTTCCCCCCTTCACCTCTGTTTAAAAATCATAGTGACATCACTGAAAATATCTGAGCTGCTTTTCTTCTGGTCCCAGTGCCAAACTTCCACTGTCACATGACAACAGCACTCTAGGCATCTACCGCACTTGTGCCAATATTTAATTATCAGTAGAAACCTGATGACATTTGCATAGAATATAAATGTAATGCATAAACTTTCAGACAAATCACTCTCCTAATTCTCCTACTTTCACCACACCACCACTCACACAGAAAAGAGGCTTGGTTTTGGATGGGAGAGACTGAAAATCTAAAATAAATTTACAGCAATGCTTTGAAGTCTAAACCGTAAGTCTATACCGCTGGGGATTACACAGCTGGAGTCAAACAGAAATAAGTACCTTCAAAAAAAAACCCAAAACAAACAATAGGAATGTAAGTACCTCAAGAATATTCGTATTAAAGAATGAGTCCCTTGTTTTGGGGGAAGGAATGTAGCTTCACATAACCTCTTTAATTTGCTTCATTGCTTGAGTAACACTTGTGCAATGCTAATTTGGATTCACATTTCTCTCTGTGTGAAAAACAAAATTGTTCAAGGAGTGTGTTTCCACGGGTATCAGAAATACAATGAGATAAACCCTAACAAACGTTTCTGGATGGTTTGCATTTTCAAATTATTCTTCCTCAATGTCATGAGGAAGAATGTCATGCCTTTGTCATGGTTTAATTTGGGATAGAGTTAACTTTTTTCATTAGCAGCTGGTATAGTGTTATGTTTTAGATTTGGGATGAGAATGGTGTTGGTAGTGCACTAACGCTTTCGGTTGTTGCTAGGCAGTCAATGCATTTTCTGCTCCTCATATTGCTGTGCCAGCAAGCAGGCTAGGAGGGCACAAGACATTGGAAGGGGATGTAGCCAGGACAACTGACTCAAACTGACCAAAGGTATATTCCATACCATTTGATAACATAGCATATAAAGCTGGGGGAAGAAGAAGATGAAAGTGGGGGAGGTTCAGAGTTATGGAGCTTGTCTTCCCAAATAACCACTGCATGTGATGGAGCCCTAATTTCCTGGAGATAGTTGAACCCCTGCCTTCTGATGGGAAGAATTGACTTAATTTCTTGTTTTGCTTTTCTTGCATGTGTGGCTTTTGCTCTACCTACTAAACTGTTTTTATCTAAACCCAGGAGTTTTTTCTCACTTTTACTTTTCCGATTCTCTTGCCCACCCGAACTGGTAGGAGTGAGTGAGAAGCTGAGTGGTTCTAGCTGTCAGTTGGCATTGAACCATGACACCTTTCTTCTCTGCCACTAATCACTTCTTTCAAGTTGTCTTATATCCAATTAATTTAACAAGATTTATTGGGGCTTTTATGTTTAAATAAGAAAGCTTTGTCAATAGTCCCAAATTTAGCATCTTTCTCATACCTGCCACATTTCAAAACAAATGAAATAGCAGTTTAGCTCAATTAAGAACAGATAAAAATACACAAACTTCAGCAAAAGCCATATAAGTAAGGTAAAATTAGCCCAAAATCCAAGCTCAGAAAAGCTCCAAGAACTGTCTCAAGTTATGAGTGATAATGTTTTAAATCATTCCTGATTGTTTCCTGAATTATTTCTGATTCACTGAAAATGACATTAACTAAAGGAGACTGTTACCCTAAGGAGACTGTGTATGAAGTTCTCCATTTCTAGAGGGCAGACATGGGGGATCTTTCTCTGTTTCTAAAAACATTTTTGTTTTGTTTCAGTTCAGTAGAAAACTATGAGGTGGTTTGAAGGTCTGAATAGGAAAGTAGAAAGGAAGTTTTTTAGCGGAGTTGCTATAAAAGACATTATCTTATAAATCACCCTTATCAAACAAGCAGAAACAACAAAGAGGTTTAACAAATAAGCCTCAGTGTGCACCATCAAAAGTGTTTACCAAACTTGAATAAACAATCATTTGATCTCACATGTGAGCTATACATTTTTGGCTTTATACTGCCTTGCTTAGGGATCAACCAAAGAAAAATTTCCCAGGCATTCAATAAGAGCACTTTGAGACTAATCAGAAGTTGGTCAGCACAAAGATAACTCTGAGCCTTCATAGGGTATGTGTACGGGGTACTAGAGGAAGAGAAGGAAAATATCAGTGTTTTGATTAGAATCTACATGTTTCTATCTAATTCCTGCATATATTCTCATAAGAGAAATTTTCTACATTTGATATTCTATACTTAGAATGCTTTATTGTAGAGCAACTGCTCAAATCAGAGTTATTTTTTTATCTTGTGTTTTACCAGCATAAAAAAAAATTACATTTTTTTAGATTTTTGCTTCCAACATATTTTGATTTTTTTTCAGATGCTGGTCATATTTCTGTTCACATACTATGATTTGATGCTCTTCATATTTATTCAGTGTTCATTCAGATTACTACTGTATGGAAGACTAAAAAGTTACTGCAAGCCACTTCTGAAGAGATGCTTCTGCTTCCCTCACTTTTCACTCTTCCTTACAGGTTTCTGCAAAATGTTATATAAATCAGGTCCATAAAAAATGAAGAAGGAATTTCTCCCCTCTCCTCTGTTTTCAAACAAGCTGGTGTCTCTTTCTCTTAGAAGAATATTATTTGTGTTAATTACACTCCAAATAATACTCTTAAAAAAATGAAACAAAAATGGTTATTTTTGAAACTTTAAAAATAAAATCTTATTTGTAAATGAAAATTTTTCACTACAAGAATTATTTTTCCGAATGTTGTTGATGTATTGGTATGTCTAATCAGATTTTATATATAAGCCAAGGAAACAAAAGCTAAAATTAATAAGCATATTCTTATACTGTTTCTAAAATGTCTAATAAAATGTTATGGAGACAATATTTAGTATCTGTATTTTGAAACAACTCCACCTTATTAAAAAGGAGACTCAGAGGTTAGGTAATTGCAAGCAAAAGATCCCTTTAATAGGAAAGCCCTACAGGTGCATCTTGAGAACCTCATTACTAACAGCCAGAAGGGCATGAGCTGCAACATATTAGAACTGTAAGAATTCTGCCAGTAAAATACCTGATTTTGGGTGCAGATTATTTTTTCACTTTTATGGTATGTGAAAAAAAAAAAAAAAAAAGTAGGAAAAATAAATTTGGAATAAAAGAAAAAAAAAAGGAATATGTTGCAGGCAATGTAAAATCAATGAATGAACAACTCAACAAAAAGGAAAATTTCCCTCAGTGTAGAATAAGTTGCAAAATAAGTTGATGTTTCTTTTCAGGGTTTTGATTTTGTTTGGGTTTTTTGGTAGGTTGCTTCGTTTTGGGGTTTTTTTTGTTGTTTCTTTGTTTTTTCCCTTTTTTTTGTTTTGCTTTGTTTTGTTTCATTTTTTTGTTTCTTTTTTATTATTTTTTTTTTATTTCAGTGGCGGCTAACCTGAAATTCCAAGTAAAGATTATTGTCTAGTAACTAAACTTGGAGCCCAGGCCCACGACACTGTGTCTTTTGTAATCTAAGTAGATCCATACCATGAGATTGGTTTATTACTGTTAAGGTGTTAGAGCACTATTTTGTATAGTTTTGGTCCAGACCCAAAAGCATTCTCTAAGAAAAAGGGATATTTGGAGGACAGTGTGTGTCAGGAAGAAGTTCTTGTAGGAATTTTAATATGCTGGGTTCCTTTGGTTTAGTTCATGGGTTTTTTTTTCCTTGTGTGTGAGATTTGTCAGTCGTATACTCATGATATTTTCTTCCCTGGCTCATTTTATTTGGTACATACTACCTTGATTTATGGGTATGGTTATCATAAACTTAGTCAGAGAGTATTCCCAAAGTGTTGACTTAACTACATTGAATTTGCAGAGGAATTCATGGAGTTCTAGTCGAATGTTGCCATTTCAGTAGGGATGATGTCTTAAACTAGCTGCTATCAGCCCACAGAAAAATGCAAAGGAGCAGTTACTCTCCCACAGCATTCCTGTCCTCTATATAGACTGAGAATGTGAGTATACCTTTACATTCACAGTCCTACTGAATACTCAGGTTTTTTCCTGCCTTATTCTTTGAAGATATTTTTCTAGTTTAATATAAGGTTAATATTGTTTGCTCAGCCCAAATGCTTAAAACTGGGGGGAGGAAATTATGTCCTAACACATCCTTTTCACAGTAAAAAATGGAGAAAATGGTAAGTATGCAACAGAGTCCATTGATAAGGACTCTTCCAATTTCTTAAAATTTCATATACATATCATGCAATACATCATATACAATATCATCCAATTTCATATACAGGGAGAAACAGAACATCTGTTGTGAAAATAATATTTATAAAAGAGGGAGAAAATTACAAAAGTCAGTAAACATTTTCAAAAAGTGCGGATAAATCTGGTAAATCCCACCTTTATAAACATTTGAATATTTTAATAGTATGCATTTAGGTTTTGTAGAAATTAATTTCCACGGGAACTTTTACATCCTTTGACTTATAAAATTATAGTTTCTATGATAGCTTTAAAAATGAACTTATTTTCTTTTTCCCTTTCTTTTTCATAGCTTTGAAGCAAAATACAACTTTAGAGGGAAAATTGTACTGCAAATCATAGCAGATGGATAAGGTCTTGTAAATACATCCACAAATTTCTCAAGCAAAAATACGTAAGAATTTTTTTTTATTCGGGACAATCCAATATCAGAGAGTTAGATATAGCAGTAATAACAATGGCTTTGCTCTTAATTTTCCTTATAGCTTTATTCATTTATTACGAAAATCAACTACAATAAACATTAACAATTCTGGATTAGAATGATCATGACAACCTAATTTCATTCAAGATGAAAAAGGTATAGTTGCCCTGACTAATAAAGATGTCACCATCAACTGAGTAGATGTTGCTCACAACATGGCTTATCTATCCACGGGTCCTGAAGGAGCTGGCAGACCAAGTTGCAAAGTCACTTTCCATCATATTTGAGAAATTGTGGCAGTCTGGTGAAATTCCCATGGATTGGAAAAAGGGGAACATAACCCCAATATTCAAAAAAGGGAAAAAAGAAGACCCAGGAAACTATAGGCCAATCAGTCTCACCTCTGTGCCTGGCAGATCCTCCTGGAATCTCTGCTAAGGCACATGGAAAATAAGGAGGTGATTTGAGACAGCCAACATGGCTTCACCAAGGGTAAATCCTGCCTGACAAACTTGATGGCCTTCTACGATACTGCTACAAACTTGATGGACAAAGGCGTAGCAACAGGCGTCATCTACCTGGACTTAAGCAAAGCATTTGACACTGTCCCGCATGACATCCTAGTCTCCAAATTGGAGAGTCATGGGTTCGATGAATGGACCACTCAGTGGATAAGGAACAGACTTGATGGCCGCAGTCAAAGAGTTGTGGTTAATGGGTCAATGTCCACGTGGCGGCCAGTGACGAGTGGTGTCCCGCAAGGGTCAGTATCGGGACCAGTACTGTTTAACATCTTTGTCGGAGACATGGACAGTGGGATAGAGTGCACCCTCAGCAANGGAACAGGTCCAGTGGAGGGCCACAAAGATGACTAGAGGGATGGAGCCCCTCTGCTATGAGGACAGGCTGAGAGAGCTGTGGCTGTTCAGCCTGGAGAAGAGAAGGCTCCGGGGAGACCTGATAGCAGCCTTCCAGTATCTGAAGGGAGCCTACAGGAGAGCTGGAGAGGGACTCTTTGTCAGGAAGTCTAGTGACAGGACGAGGGGTAATGGTTTTAAATTGGAAGAGGGGAGATTTAGATTAGATATTAGGAAGAAGCTCTTTACTGTGAGGGTGGTAGATATTAGGAAGAAGTTCTTTACTGTGAGGGTGGTGAGGCACTGGAACAGGTTGCCCAGGGAAGTTGTGGATGCCCCGTCCCTGGAAGTGTTTAAGACCAGGCTGGATGGGGCTTTGAGCAACGTGCTCTAGTGAGAGGTGTCCCTGTACATGGCAGGGGGTTAGAACTTGATGATCTTTAACGTCCCTTCCAACTCTAACCATTCTATGATTCTATGATCTACGTGACTTATAGACAAAACTGACTTCTAAAGTGTCAAAATAAGTGTGGATAATTCAACTAAAATAGAAATGAACACCTTAAAAGGAATAAGTGACCATAGAATGGATTCCTAATCGGATTTAGAACAGTTTTCATCGTGAATTTCTATGAATCCACTGTGGAAAAATGATGGACAGATCTAGAGATTTACTAGATTTACTAGAAATCTAGAGATTTACTAGAGATTTTAAACATCTCAGATTTACTAACAAGACCAACTAAAGTAGAAAGTTTTCTAAAGGGAACATAAAGAGAACAACACTTGTTGTGTTATACTAAGACAATTGAAAAAGCAGACGAAACAATTTCCATTATTAATAATACCACAAGTCTTTTTGCCAGTGTGAGTGGAAGAGAAATCTGTGATGACTGTGAGAAGAACAATAAGGTAACCACAGAAATGAGTGTAATATGTAGAAGTATTTTGTAAGGTTTGATAGATAGTCTTCATTAGCATTCCCTTTTGTCTTTGCGTCATTTTATTTTGAGCACATTCAAATTACTTTTTTCTTCTTTTGGGGAACATCATCTGGGTTGTATAGAATCACAGAATCACAGA
>VXBW01004752.1:5592-24384 GCA_013400375.1 Thinocorus orbignyianus
TTTTCCCAAAATTTACCATCATGAAATTTCAGACCACCCCATAAATTCCCAATAAAAGCAACTACAAAGATAATTGTGGATTTAAGACAGTTGTCTCTATTGGATAATATACCCACTTCTACCTCCCTCACAGAGTTCCTACAGAAAGTACTTACGTTTCTGGAGTCATTAATAGATGATAACTGCCTATTTTGGGGTTGATACTGTGGAATTTGGTGGTAGAGGGGTGCTGAGCTCCTCCAGCCATACCCCAGCCCCGTAAGGAAGAACCCAAGACATGAAGTACCCAGTTCTGCACCATCAAAAACTGGGTGCTGCATATTAATGCATTTTGGTGAATTTTCTGTTTGTGACTCAGCACTTTCCTCTGTAAAGTGACAATGATGTCACCCTTCTCCTAAATTGATGCTAAACTGATGAAAACCGTCGAGAAGCCTGAGAGGAAATTAGTCATTGCCTCCAGAGCAGTGTGCCAGTAGTTTTCTGGAAATAAAATTTCTACTAGGTGCTCTTTAAAGGAGCTCTGTACTTCATGCACATGGACATTTTGGAAAAAAATGGCATGTGAACATTTAGCTTAAAAATCATGTAACCGTGTATATCCCCAAAGGAATCAAACGGAAATTGTTCAGGTAAATTTAATTTGACATTTCCAGGCTATGTATTGCACAAAGATTGTATTTATAATATCTTTATGCGCTGTGATCTCCCAGATTTTAGTGTCATAACATCAGAAAGGAAGGAGCTGGGACTTTGAGGAAGAGGAGGCTGAGGGGGGACCTCATCGCTTTCTATAACTACTTGTAAGGACATTGTAGAGAGGTTGGTGCTGGTCTCTTCTCATAGGTAATTAGAGGGAATGGATGCAAACTGCAACAGGGTAGGTTTAGACTGGACGTTAGGAAAAAATTCACAGAAAGAGTGGTCAGACACTGGGATAGGCTGCCCAGGGAGGTGGTTGAGTCTCCATCCCTGAGTGTGTTGAAGAGTCGTTTAGATGTGGTGTTGGGGGATACGGTGTAGGAGAGAACTTTGTAGAGTGGTGTTGATGGGTGTACTCAGTGATCCCAAGGATCTTTTCCAACCTGAATGATTCTATGATTCTAAGATGCTTTATCACCTTTCCTCCCTGTTTTTTTATAATTGTAATGGATAAAATCAGCATTTTGCTCCTATATTTGGATCTGCAAAAGATTATTTTCGAGGCAGGCTGTGTCGGGTGCAGATAGTACCTCTTCACCCTCCTGAAGGACAAGGCTGTCTCAGATGGTGCCTGGGATATGGGCACATTGGAGGCAGGAGAAGGTTAGTGGGAAGGAAGGTATTTTCAACCAACATTTTTCCTGAATAGAAATTAAAAGCTGAAAAGATTTATTACAGTGGCGTATTCATGCTGCTATATTTAAGGTGATGTCAGTATTCTCAGCATAATCCTTCTTATGCACCGAGGATTAAAACTCAGCCATAATAAAGTACCCTGAGCTGCAACTTGTCCTCAAATATTTCCTACTTGAAACATTCATTTTATTTTATTAAATTAAAAATAAAATTAATTCAAGAGTTTTGTGGGTTTGGAGATGAGAACAAGGAGGAATTCTGCCCACGGATTTGTCCCCGCTGATTGCCAGTAAAGTCAAGAGACCCAGTGGAGATGATGCTGCCAAGGTAGAAGCATGTTCCTACTTTTCTTACTTTGAGCAGGGTGTATCAGATCATGGACTAAAAAAGGTACCTTTACCTATAAATTGATGATAAAAAAGCAGAGGAACCCAAATTCTTGTTTGCACTGTGGCCGTGCCTGTGGTGCTCCCAGAACATTTGTGTACAGAAGGGAACCAAACACAGCTGAACTTTAAAAGGCCTTCGGTTCTTCCCTGGAGTGTGAGTTTACTCCTGAACACACTACAAATAATTAATAGGTTGTATCTGTTGAAATGATAAATAAAATGGCAACAAAGCTACTTGGCTTGTGTGGTAGGAACAGACCTCTGCAAGGGGATTTGCGTGTCTTTTACCAGTATATTGTAATTACCAAAAATATCTCATTTCCTGATTCCTCCCTGGTTAATGGACAGCCTTTTTCCTCCCTAAGTTCAGCTTTATAATACGAACTTGAATCTATGATCATGCTGAAGAGGTTTTGCGTGATTGTTTTCACCTTTCAGCCAGGGCAAGGACTCCAGGTCAGAGCTAGGACTGCTGAATCAGCAGAATTTATACGGGACATGTAATGTTCAACAAGAAAGTGGGAAAGGGAGCAAACCAGACTGACTGTGGGATACCCCCCAGACAGCAAGAAATATTCAGGTTTCCATTGCAGAGAGGACAAAAATGGGTGTGGGTGATTGTCAGGAAGCGATACGGAACTTAATGACTAGGATCCCAGACTCATAGAAGGGTTGAAAGGATTCAGCAAAAAGCTTCACATGTCATCACAGGGCTCACCATGCTTGGAAAAGACCTCTGAGATCACCAGGTCAAACCATACACACACAAGAGGGACTCTTTGTCAGGAAGTAGAGTGACAGTTCAAGCGGTTACAGTTTTAAATTGGAAGAGGGGATATTTAGATTAGATCTTAGGAAGAAGCTGTGGCTGCCCCATCCCTGGAGGGGTTCAAGGCCAGACTGGATGGGGCTTGGAGCAACCTGCTCTGGTGGGAGGTGTCCCTGCCCAGGGCAGGGGATTGGAACTCCATAATCTTTAAGGTCCCTTCCAACTCTAACCATTCTGTGATTCTGTGATTCTAGAAAACCTTTACAGTCTCAGCCACTAGAGCATGCCCTGAAGTGCCACATCTACATGTTTCCTAAATACCTCCAGGGATGCTGGCTCAACCACCTCCCTGGGCAGGCTGTTCCAGTGCCTGATCCCTCTTTCAGTGAAGTCATTCTTCCCAATATCTAATCTGAACCTCCCCTGCCACAACTTCAGGCCATTTCCTCTGGTCCTGTCATTATTCACCTCTTTACAACCTCCTCTTAGGTAGCTGTAGAGGACAATGAGGTCTCCCCTCAGCCTCCTCTTCTCCAAACTAAACCTGTCCATACCTGCAAGATGAACACGTGGAGCCGCACCGCTTTGGCAGGTGGTGTTAACGGTACCGTTCTGTGGAAGAGTGCAATTCACAGCCTTTGTGGGTGAGCCGTATGCAAATCAACCTATAAATCAAGCTGATGAAGCTGCAGCAGCCACCACTAAACCAAAAATAAGTGTCTTTTTTCCCTTGTCTTTTTTCGCTCGCCGAAGTAACAGCTGCACGAGGCTGATGAGGCCCAAGAAGGTCATTAGAGCCTCTGCCTCTGATTTCCAGCACACTGGACCGAATGCAAACCCCTCTTTGCAAATTTGTGGGCCTGCTAATTCTTTATTTTTTCTTTTTTTGTTGTTGTTGTTGTAGTCAGTTTGCTTAGCACTACATTATTGCCTATTTTTTCCCAAAAGGGTCTATACCAGGCTGTAACCTACACGGTAGGGGAAAAAAGAATCCACCAAAAAACCAAACAAACAAAAAACCCACCCCACTTTCAGTTTGAAATGAACTTTGCAGTCATTTAGAACAGGCTTAGTTGAGAGTTGTAAAATCTTTGGTTCAACCTGATCCGTCTCTTTTAAGGCTGTCAAATCGTAAGGAATTAAAATGCAGAGAAAATAATTATTTAGCAAAGAAAATGCAACTTTGCAATTTAACTTTGCTACAGGGATAAAGTTTTAAGAAATTATTGGCAGTTTGTGTGTCTTTCGTCTTGGGAGCCTGAGGCTGGACTCATTAAAGAGAAACCTTTTGCAGAAAATATTGAACACCCACCTTTGGAAACCCTGTTCTCTGCAGGTAGCAAAAGATGGGCCCTGAACTCACTGGTCTGTTTGAAAGGCTTAGCTTAGCCTTAAAAAAAAATAAATATACTGAATAAAGAAATAAAATTAAACCAGGTACAATGGAGTGAATAACTGTGATTACTCCACAGGCAGAAAGGCAAAGAGATGCTTGGGCAGAAGGAAAAGCCAGTGTCAAGGCAGAAGTGATGCTCATGTTGGAAGGAGATGAGATGGAAATAAATATCACCACGGGCTGGTGACAGTAACCACAGCCTAGTGGTAGAACAGGAGGGAAAGGTGGCCAATCTTCATCAGTTATGTAGACAGAGACCCTGAGGTCCCGGGATCTTGGGACTTGTTGCTGTTAGTTCTGAAATAACGCAGATTTGAAAACCCCTGTTTGTATTTCTTAAAGGGATCTGGCTGGTTGACTTCCTTTTGTGATGATCTCATTGGGATTCTGCTGCTTTAAGAAAGATGAATCAGGGGAATTTCAAGTGTTAGGTGTGCATCTCATCTTTTAATTTAAATTCAAATAAATAAATAGTCAGGCATAAAAACAGAGTGATTTGGTGTCACTTCTAGAGCTGAATAAAAAGCTGAAACTGGCTGAAACCCACTGATGGTGAAAAATAAGCTACAAGTTTAAAATTAATCCCATTATTGTGCTCTAAACCATTATTAATATGTGTAGGCATTTTGGCAAATCCCATTATTTTAATACTACCCTTTCTCCTAAATATTTCATAGCCAGTTCTTATTTCATTCGTTAAATAGTCACTTTAGAAGAAAGAGAAACTCCCTCTCAGTGAAGTTCAGCAGGACACGACCTGTAGGGTCTAGCCATGATGATTTTAAAGGCTCTGTGGGAATTAGTGGCCGTAGCACAGGAGAGAAGAGGGATTGCTTGGCATCCCTGCATCACCCCCAGCACCCAGCCCACGGCTATGTGTTACTGCAGCAGGAGAATATTGCATTTTCAGGATGGTAATATCATGCTGATCATATTCAGAACCCCAGAAGACCATATTCTGTCATCCCATACGCGCGCAGAATAACAACCGCACTTTGCAAGTAGTCCTATTCATCCCAGTGGGACTCTCTTGTAATCAATATATTTGTTTCCAAATTATAGTGTTATTGGTCCAACTTGATCTTTATTCCCGTTACCCAATTGCATGTGCAGAAGGCCTGGAAACGATGCCACGGCGAGGGCTGCTCTCGTCCCACTCCCATTGTTCCAGGACTCCAGTCCTCCGAGTTATTGTTCAAGCTGCCAGTTATCTCCGAGTGCTCCCAGCAGATGTTGGGGGGAGGGGGGCAATTTATTTATTTATTTAAAGAAGTTTGCCTCTTTAAGACTAATTCTGTTTGCTCTCCCCTGCGCTGTGTTTTGTCTCTTTAAGTTGGAAAATATTTAGAGAGGAAAATGTCTTTCCTTGCTGTTCAAAATAATTACAATTTGCCAGTGGAAATTTATTACTGACTTCAAAGGGAGCCCTAAATTTGCTGATAGTAAATAAGGGGCAATCCTGCTTTCGTTACAGTCAGTGCAGCTATTCTTGTGGGGTTTTCTGGGCGCTGATTTGAATGCAGAGCTGTCCACAATGTGATATTTCCATTCTGTGAGCATCCTCCAAAGTTCAGTATTTATTTTTGTCTGTGGTGGAACAAACCCAAAGTATTATGGGCCAGTTTTTGAAGACACGTGATTGTATCAAGATACTAGTGTTTAAATCAAAACCTAGCCATTATGAGAAGGCTTCTTAGATTTGGGACTGTTGGGTTATCTTAATAAATAGAAGAGTCTTCTGGGCTGTAACCGGATCTCTGGGGTGGTGGTCTCTGTCATAAAAGGTGCGAGGTTCAAGCTCCTTCTCAAGAAGAGCTTTTCGCTTTGTGTCTTCTGCTTGATGATCCACTCAACCTCAAATCAGGTGATGGAGTGTGATAGCTCACTCTCTTCTGCTCTTCCTCCTGTGCACATGAGAAACAAACAGTGAAGCCCACAAGAAAGCCAGTTGGTATGGATTTATCTCCACGGACCATTTTTGCTTTAATGATCCACCCCCTTTCGGTGACATTTCGTGAAACTGAGAATGTCCCAGCCAGTCCTGCTTCAGCAGAGGTGAAGGTGTAGAGCAACTCAATGAATGAAGCCTTTGAGATCCACGTGGAGAGCTCATGCCAACACTTGGAAGTTCACATCCCTCCTCAAAAGACCTTTTTGGCTGAGCTCTCTCCCTGACCCTCACCTTATTGCTGAATATTTAAAGAGAAATTAACCAAAACAAAAAATATTAATCCATGCCACGGCTTGATTAGGGATTAGAAATGTTAACTGGGCAGTGCCTTTTTCTGCAGGGGTATGCAGCCCCTCTACCTTTAATGAGAGTAGCCTGTGGTACTTGCCATAAAGCTGATAAGTAATAAATAGCTGCCTTTGTCACATGCAAGTTCAGCATTGTGAAACGGCACACGGACGGCTTTAAAAAGCCTTTGATTAAACCCAGCACTACAGTAAATCTACAAACACAGAGGAAAGAAAAGAAGCTATTTAGTCTGTGCCAGTTCCCGGCATTAAGTATGCAAATTTCTCGGTGTCTTCAGCTCCCAAGAACAGCAGGCGCTGAATGCAGCAGCAGCAGCAAGCGGCACGACATCATTCATTTCAATCATTAAAACAAAAGCGGGATAAATCGCTACCTAATTTGTAAAATATGCTTATCATATAGGCTCTTTGGTCTTTAAGAAAAGCACCAGCTGAATGAGAATCACTGAATTATTTTGGAAAAAAAAATAATAAAAATGCTTGAATCAATTCTGGTTTTCCCCCTTCTCCCAGTGATTGTTCTTTTCTTTCTTTTTCCTTCCCTTCCTGTTCTTTTCCTTTTTTATCCCTTCCCCTTTTCCTCTTCTTTTTCCTTTCCAATTTCAGGTGAAACCCATCCATAACCTTCCCATAAGCTCCCACCTCAAGCCACTGGAAAACCAAAGTGTTTTTTTCTGAACACACACAACTTGATGATCTCAGATCTGTCTTCTCTCTCCCTTATTCCGAAAACTGGGGAAACACCAACAACCAAAGCCAATCTGGATATTCCATGCTGAGCATCCCCCCACCACCCAGCTCCCACACATCCCATCCAGCAGCCCCCACTGCCATCCTTGGGCAGCTGATCAGCAATCTCCATTCCTCCCTGCGTGGCAAAATGCATATCCAGCTAGCCTGATCCTACAACCTGCTGGGAGCCCAGCAGGGTGCTGTTCATCACCTCTGCACCAAGTGACGAGGCTCTTTCTGGCCTCTCTCCCTGTTCCTGGCTGCTCAGCTCAGACACCATCCCTGTTTTTATAAGCAGCAGTGGTGAAGCTTGCTGGTACATAGGGAACATCATTACTGGATCCCTAAAAGGGTGTATTCCAGCCCATTTGAATGCATGGTGGCCTGTAGGTAACTTATTTTTCCCATATTCCTTTTAAATCAATCAATTCACCATCTCCAGCTCATAGCTACTTGGGTGGAGAGGACACGAAGACTCCCACCAAGGCTGCTCCTCATACATGTGGTGGCCTGTGTAGCTCCTCTGCCTCCCCTCCACAACGTGTGCGTGATGAGAAGCGGGGCCAACAACCCTGCTCGTCTCTGAAAAAAAAGTGTCCTTCGCTGATTTACCAGCTGTTCAGCCATTCAGCTGTTAAAGGAGAGTGCCTCTGGCATTACAGCTCCCCACTGTTGTTATGCTGGGGCGTCAGCAGATGGAGCATATCATGGTTATTGAAGCTGGATGCAGCGACTGTCAGGAGCCTCGGCGCTGCCTGGCATATGCAAACAGATCCCAGGCATCTGGTTGGGTTTGGGGCTGGCCACATTAACAAATATTAAAGGAAACCTATTGGTTAGGGAGACCCATCGGCCACGGAGTGGATGTGGCTGTGTGATAGTTTCAAGATGTGGTAGGTGGGCCAGGGAAGGAGGGGTTTTCAGAAGCAGTAGGTAAGGGGACACCTTATTAATGCTCACAGATATCTGAAGGGTGGGTTGAAGGAGGATGGAGCTGGACTCTTCTCAGTGGTTCCCAGTGAAAGGACAAGGGGCAACGGGCACAAGCCGGAACATGGGAAGTTCTGTTTGAATCTGAGGAGAAACTTCTTTGGGATGAGGGTGTCAGAGCCCTGGCAGAGGCTGCCCAGGGAGGGTGTGGAGGCCCCTTCTCTGGAGACCTTCGAGCCCCACCTGGATGCAGCCCTGAGGGATGTGCTCTGGGCAATCCTGCTTTAGCAGGGGAGAGGTCCCTTCCAACTTGGACAATTCCCTGATTCAGTGTATGGCTGCCCGTGCACAATGTGGAGCCCCAGTGCCTGTATGATGGTGACTCTTAATACTGATGTATTGAACAGTGTTGGAGATGCTCTTCCACTGAACAGCATCATTTCAAACCAGCTTAAAACCACAGCTTGATGCTAGAGTTCTGCCTTTGGATATAGATAAGGGACCACTGAGGATAAATACTGTGATGTGCAGGTATCCCGGGTGTCAGTGCCCTGGAGCCATCCCAGGAGCTGGCAGATGCAGCAGGATATAACCGCACTCTTCTTCCAAGTTTTCTTTCCTTCTTCTGCAACGTCTGGCATTACAGAACAGCTACTCAGAGAGTTTTCTTTGCTTCTCCTCTGGAGAGGAAACACCTTCTCCTCTCCTTCTGTCTCCTCTGCTTCTCCCTGGCTCCGCCAAGGGTGTGAGTGGAACCACAGCATCCCAGTGGGATGCGATGCCCAGGGGTGTCTGGGGTTCTGGTGCAGCACGTCCAACCTCCCTTCCTTGTCCCGGCGGTCTCCTGGCATCCTCTTCCAGGCAGGAGCCTTTCCTTGCTACTGCCTGTTCCTGTGCTTCATCCTTGGCTCCGTTTGCAACATCAGAGGAACATAAAATGGGGGCAAGGGAAGAGAAATAACATCCTGAATATTGCGCCTTCTAATTAGGCTGGCAGCGATCAAACAGCTTTTTGGGAGCAGGCTGTGGCAGGCTGGCTGGCATGGGGCTTTCCAACCACGCGGGCTGAATCTGGGGGAAAACGAAGCTCCATCCTCACAGGAGCATCCTTCCTCTCCTCTAGTCACAGAGCAGCTTCTTAGTGATCCAGAAAAAACCTGGAGAAAGAAGCTGAAATGCAGATTCCTCCTCCGTCTTGGGTTGTGGTGTCCTTACTGTAAAGGGACTTGCAGAAACTTCGGCAGCACAAGCTGTTCCCACGATGTTGTTGTATAAATATGTTTTATGTATAAATATGCATTTGAATCCGTGTTTGGACTCAAACCTGTCTGTTCATCCAGCTGTCGAGTAACCTCTGCAAACAGCAGGGTCCTTCGTGACAGATTGAAACCAAGAAAACCACTGCCTGTTCCGCAAAACATATTTAATTTGCTAAAGAGACGGGAACTTTGTTGAATTAATAAGACGTGCCAGGGAAGGGAGCTGCTCTGGGAAGAGCCGAATCCTGGTTACAAGCGCAGTTTGCAGCTTGCTGGTAATCCTGCAATTAAAGCTACAGTACCAGCGTATCACAAAAATGGGATTTGCATAATTTGAAATTTGAGGAAAATCTCTAAATACTTTAATTTTGATAGAAACTGTTTCCACTGCTGACATGTGTCTACACCTATAATTTCAGTTGATAAATTGCTGTAATTTCTCCTCCATTTCATGTTCTTTCTAACATTAATTGTCAGTTGTAGAGTAAAACAGTAGAAAGAGAGAGAGAGAGAGGGAGAGAGTAATGTCATTGTGCTTTTGTGGTGTGAATAGCCTTCTGAGGAATGATTATCTTCCACACAGATGCAAATAAAATTATAAAAAAAAATAATAGAGGGAGAGAGACCTCTTGGCTTGCACAGACCTACTGTGATGGGCATCAGTGTCCCACCGCAAGGTAGGGAAGGAAGGGGTTAAAGCCACGTGAAGGTACCTGTGGCCTGCTGGAAGGAAAGATGGATTTTCCAGTGGGATGTGGAGCTGGAGGATGCGTGGTGGTGCACAGCTGGGCAGGAGGAGGCCTGAGCTCCAGCATCCAGGGCCTGAATCCTCTGGTCCAGGCATCTCCTGCCCCACGCCAGCCCCTCACAGAGCCAGCAGCTGCCAGGGATTCAACCAGTTGGATTTTCCCAGCCCAGGCACCTCCTTCACCCTGGTCCTGCTCCCCATCCCACCTCCCCAAATGCCACTTTTCAAGCTACTTTTAAATAAAATACCCCTTCAAACAGAGGGCTAGTGGTACTAAATTATTCTATTAATTTATTATTCATGATGAAAAATTATTCTAATAAACGGTGAAAAATTATTCTAATAACATTCCAGGCTATTAATATTCTGCAGCCGAGCAGTTAAACTCACTTCCTGTGGCTGCTCCCCTCCTTAGCGCTGATCTATTTCTTACAGAGTTTATTGAAATTAAAATCTGCTTCTTTGGAAATGTGCTGCATTTAACAAAACCAGTGGGGGGAGATGAGCTGTGAGCGAGGAGGAGAGAACCAGGCACTGATTTTTCCTGGCTGCTGACAGAGAGCAAGGGGCTGCCCGGGGTGGTGTGAGCAGGGAGAATCCAGGAGATGGTCCATCCTGGGTCACTTGGGTGCTGTCACACTGTAGACCCTTAAATTTTAGCACCCAGTGTTGCTAAATCCAGTGTCTCCCTACATTTCTCAGTGTGGGAAGATGACTCCTTGCCTGTCCCCTTCCCTTGGCCAGTGCCCTGCAAGCTCCACTCCGGCACGTACCTCCAAACCCTGAGCTTGTGTCTCTTCTCACGCAGGTTCCTCGCTGCAGGAACCTCCCTAAATCCCAAGGAACCCGCACATCAGCCTCCATGGGACTGAGTGCAGCTTGTAGCCAAATCAAAGACAGAGCTGGGGACCCTGGACCTGCCGCCCCTCCTCCCTGCAGCCTCCCTGCTCGCTGGCACCACGCTCTTGCCAGGCTTCGAGCCAGAGATATTTTCCTAATGGTTCCTCTGCCTGCTTTGCTTGCAGCTCTCCTCGCCTGCCAGCTGGCTGCTGTGGTCCTCCGCCCTCGCAGGCAGCTGGGGAGGGCTTTCATGGGTATGCAGAGCTTGGGAGCCCTGTGTACAGGTGGCAGAGCATCCCCAGAGCCCACCAGAAAGACCCCACTACTCCCCAGCAGGACCCAGGGCAATTTCTGGGTCCCCAATAAGGGCAAAAGGATGCGGGAGGCTGTGTCAGGGGAATATCTGGTGCTCAGAGCTTGCAAGTCCACACAGCCATCAGATTTGTGTTGAGGAAGAATCCTACAGAGATGTTGCAGAGAGATGTCTCAGGCTGTGGATAACTCGGGGTTTCTGTGCCACTGGATGCACTGTTTGAGTGATTTTGGGGAGCAGGTACCACCAGGCAGCTCTGAACTTGCCTGACCAGGCAGCAAAGCACTGCATCATCTGACTCTGCTCTCCCTGTCATCCAAACAACTTGGTGGGAAAAAAATCTCTAATTTTGCAAAGGAGCAGCATGTCCACATCTGTGGGTCTGTTGACCACAGGCGTCGCTTTCCCCAAAGCTTCTCTGATCATCCTTGATTCTCTCTGTGGGATATCCACTCTGTACCACAGCCAGATCTTTTGACCCTCTCTTTTTCCTGTCTTTTTTCTGATGGTCTCTATGAACCTAATAATTCTTGCACAAATATATTGAGTCCTACCTGCACGTCCCCAGCTGGCAGAGGTAGTTATGCCAATTCCATGGCAAATTAGATGCACAAGCGCACATTAAATGTTCCTGTGACTCTAAGTCCTAATAAAAAAGCTAACCTCCAGATAACATCATTGCAGCTTTAACAAGTAGAGCGCCTTAGTGAAAGGACTTCATCTCAAAGGACTTTTCACTGAAGCCATCTTCTTCTTTGTGTGTTCCTCCCTCGCAGCGTGGGTAATTAAAGGACCAGCCACGGCTCAGAAGATTCCTCAGCTTTCGCGTTTGAGGATAGCTTTCACTCTGTTTTTTTCCCTTTTCTCTGATGGCATATTAGATCAAGCCATTAAGCAACATCCTCTGTTTCTCCTGAGAATATTCATCAATAATAATGAATAGTACTTGCTCCAGGGCTGCCCCCTCCTTGCCCAGGAATATCGCTGGCACACGATACAACCCTGTTGGAATAACTCTGGCACTTGTTTTTATTTCTGAGATTCATTTAATGTGTAATTTTTTTTTCTTTCCCTCTCTGGGACCGTGGAGGCCCTGCTTTGTTCAGGGTTTGGAAGCAGACAGTCGGCTGAAGCTGAGATTTTATCTGATCCAGTGGGGAAAAGGGTTTACATTAAAGTAATGCACAAGTGGAAACTCCTTAATACCGACTGACTGCACGACCTTAATTACACACGGGCTCGGCTGTATCGTTGCGTATCCCTTTTTGCCCCCTTAGCGGGCTTGCATGAGAGCAAAACAGAACCAAAATATTTTAAACAAAGTTTCTTAATATTGGCTTATTTTTCCTAAACCCAGATGACAATCTCAGAACCTGTAAAGGGGCTTCTCTGAGGGATTGCCCTGCTCCCGTTCAACAGATGATGGGTGGAAGCTTGCAATAATAATTCAGTGAGTAAAACGAAGGGTTGGATTCGGGAGATGGGGACAGGGCTCCAAAATTAGGAACAGGAGCACTCATCTAGAGGCTCTTTGGGCACCACAGAAGCTTGTGCTGGTCTAACTCCATGCACAGCAATCTTTCTGCCCTGGTAATTTTCTGGATTCCATCAGACTCTGAGCAGCGTAGACCTTGCTTTGCCCCCTCCCAGCTTGCCTGTTGCATAAGGGATTTTCAAGGAAGTAACTACATCAATTAGACAAAGGGAAATTACTGTAGACAGTAACTTAAGCTCCATTTGCCTCACACCACTTATTTCTTCCCTCTCCGAGAAGTTAATCAAGAGGTTTAATTCATTCATGTTCGTAAATTTTTTACAGCTGACCTAGAACACGTGCAGCCGCCCGGTGCTGCCCCACTCCATCACCACGTTATCTGGGGATCTGAAGGCACAAGGGGTGCAATCCCTGCCTCAAGCCCAGCTGAAACCTTCTTGTGCAAGAAGCTCTTGCTCCTGGACTCCCATGTCCATCCCAACCCCTGTTTGCCCACGGTTCTGCTTCCCAACCCTCCATGTTTGTTGTAAACAAGCCATTCCACTCTGTCTGATAACCGGGATCAGACACCGGTGGCTTTTAGGTTAATGTTTTGGATTTTTCTCTTTTCCCCATGCATGATTTTAACTTTGGCAAGGTGAACCCTTGGCCCTGAGACTACGGTCACAGCGGTGAAGGGCAGAACCCCCCTTTGCTGCTGGAGACTCCCCGGCTGCTCTGGAGAGCCCCTGAGCATCCCTCCTCGCCGTACCGCTTTCATGCCTCTTGATGTGGGGATGTTTATCTTCCCTCAGTTCTTACCCATCGGTGCGTCTCTCAGCTAAAGTGCTTTTACTCAGATTGTGAAACCCACTGTAGTCCTGTCTTTGTTAAGAAGATAAGCTACAACAGGAAAGCAACAGCAGAGAGGAAAAAAAAAAGGAAAAAAATTCCTCTAGTGTGTTATATCTTTTTCTCCCAAGGAATATCACACAACTTGGACAGCTACAGTAATGCTAATATACAAATGAAAACTCTGAGGAGCAAAATAGAAACATCCAGCCAGATTAAATAAGGGGGGCTTTGTGCGTTTGAAAGCTCACAAAAAATCTAGATATTAAATTGATGTCCTGGCACTTGTGCAGTGTAACGGGCAGATTCAATTAAAAGAAGAAAATATGTCCAGCCTGTAGTGTGGGCTAAGCAGCAATAAAAAAGCAAATCAATTTTTCAGGAGTTTCAAAGCCTGGTGCAGATTTCCAGAAGGCAGAAGCCAAAAATATATTTATTAAAAAAGACCCTAGGGGCTCAACAGTGTCATTTTAACCAAACCACTGTGCCTTCAATATGATGAACTGTCACTATATTTGGAGAAATGCTTTGTAAACAATCCATTTGTATGTATAGGTACAGCGTGTTGTATATGTACAGATAAATGCATATGCTTACGTTCCACCTATTCAATGTCATTGATTATTTGGGAGAGGTGGGAAGGTATACTGCAGAAAAAAAACAACCCACAGATCAAGCTAAGTTGTAGTTATTGGTGTTCTCAGATACCCTGTGTAACAGCAGTGTCGGGTTTTCAATGGAGCATTAAATTAGGGAATTCTGTGCGTATACATATATGTGTGTGTTTGTATCTGTGTTTCTATGTCTGTTGATGGATTTGATGCAGAATATTCCCCATGTACCTATACCAAAAGTCCAGGGTTTGGGGTTCTTGGCTTTGACGTTGTTGTTGCGTGGAGGTGAAAGCCCCATAAAGTGCTGGTCAGTGAGGGGGACTGAGATCAGAGTTCCAGAGTTTATCCCACCAGCCCAGTACAGAACCATGAATGGCAGCTCAGAGGTCCCTGCTTTACCCAGGTCACACACAGCAACCTTCAGAAATTAAAGTAAAGGGACAGTCCGCACCTCCCTTTGACTTTTGAATCCTGTTCCAGCAAGGTGCCCATGGCCAAAGCGTTGAGATTCATTTCTCGATTCAACTGGAGGAGAGTTTCCACCAAAAAGAATCCTTTCAAGGAATCTGTTTGAGCTTTTGATCACCAGTTAGCTGGATCAAATCTAAAACCAGAGAACAGCAATTCCTGCTGCCAGCCATGGACTCAGCCTGCTTCTGGATAATCCATCCCTACAACCCCTGCACCCATCGGGACAGCGGGGAGGCTCCACCATTCATCCAGCTTCTGACACTTGCATGGGGGATTTTTACTGCCTCTTTTCGTTCCTCTTTTGTTGTTTTGTTTGGGTTTTTTTGTCACTCTTGTTGCTAGAAACAGGTGATCATGAAATGTTTCACCACGTTCCGGCAGCAAACTGAGAAAAAATAATTTTTTCTTGTTACACTGAACCGCAGATTTATTTCCCTGAAGAAACCTAAGTGTGACTGCAAAGATTAAAAAAAAGAAAAAGAAAAAAAAAGAAGGGGTTAGCAGCATGGTGGTGATGATTAAGGTGCCCTTCCAAGAAATAAATAAATAACCCCAACCTGCTGGCACCTCCGTGCAGAGCTGCATCGCACCCCGTGTCAGGCTCCCTGTGTAATCAGGATGGGAAAGGGCTCAGCAGAGCAAGGACCTCCCATTTCAGACCCTCGGTGCTAAAGACAATACACGCCCAGCTGGCAGGATGGATGTGGGTTTTATTTAAAACACAGACAAACACATACATGGAGGGAAAGAAACCCTGCAAAGCCAAATTTCCTTCTAAATCTATTTGTGTTTCGCCAGAGTCAAGATCACCTTGAACCATCTTTGCTGTTTCCTTTTTCCTTTGAAGTTGCAAGTTCTGCATAAGCCCTTCAGGAAAAAAAAACAATTAAAAGAAAAAAAAAAAAGGTAAAGTAAAAAAAACAAAGAAGGAAAGGGAAAAAAATAGGGAGTGTATAAAGAAGCTATTTGTGATATGTATTTTTTAATACTGACATTTTAAAAGGTTGAAATGTTATGGTGTCTTTTGCAAAGTTGTGCCATTTAAACAAGATAACATGTCATTTTGCCATTAAAGAGAAGACCCTCTTTTTCCCTCATACCTTTGAACAGTTTTATCATCTTGCAATAACATCCTTCAGCTATGTAGCGCTCTGTTCTTTCTCAAATGGAGGACAACATCTCTTCTAATTGTGCTTATGATACCAATTAGCATTGGGGGTTTCTGCTTTTATTAATAAACAGCCTTTCTACGAGCACCGTGGCTGTCCTAAATATTTTTTCTCCTATATGGGATTCAGGAAGAAATCGTAATTAATTCCTCTTTCAGTGAAAAAGCAAAGCTATTTTTAAATTGCGTGCCTGATTGAATTAACAAAGTGTTAGACAATTAACAGTCTTTCTTTTTTATTTTTATGTTCTTTAAAATGCAGATTCAATTTAATACCGTTCTCCCCTTTTCATGTGTCCTAATTGTCAGCTAAGGAGTGTCAGGACTGCGCGTTATCGGCCAAGGCAGGTGTCAGGTTTAATATTATTAAAGATGCAATTACTTCTTTCTCAAGCACAGCTTGTCAGTTTAGCTCATCAATGTACATATCAATACATTTTTAAACAGGAAAAAAATATATCTCTGTTTCCCATCCATAGTTATCTCCTTGGTACCTTGCTCCTGTGTTTTGGAAATGTCCCTCTGCCCTCCGTATGGAGAAGTCCCAGGGAACATAATGAGGTCTGACACTCCAAAAGAGCTATGTGGCCAGACTCTCCAACTCTGAATCATATAGAACTGTTTAGGTTGGAAAAGACCCTTTGGATCATCCCAAAGCCCAACCTGGGAGCCTCTGAGGATGTTCTCTTCTGCGTTATCTCCCGGTGCTGCTGCTTGGAACCAGGGCTCCCGTGAAAGCCTGGGGAGAAAAACCACAATAACGGAGGAGCTGACTCATCCCTTGACATTGCACCTGTGTTGTGTAAGGGCAGTGGGAAAGTTGCAAGGGAAAACGTTGATTCATTGTTCCAACAGCCATAGAGGAGGTGAGAATGAAGGGTTGGAAGCTGCACACTGCTGAGCAGGGCTCCCAGTGCCCGCTCTGTGTAACACAGTGAAGCATCACCAGGGAAAGCCTCCACATTACCTGGAGCTGAGTTCACAGAATCACAGAATCTTCATGGTTGGAAAAGACCTCTGAGATCATCGAGTCCAATCATACACACACAAACCACCCATATATCTTGGCCACTAGCACATGCCCTGAACTGCCACATCTACACATTTCTTAAACACCTCCAGGGATGGTGACTCCATCAGCTCCCCGGGCAGGCTGTTCCAGTGCCTGACCACTTTTTCAGTAAAGTAATTCCTCTAATATCTAATCTGAACATCCCCTACCACAACTTCAGACCATTTCCTCTGATCCTGGCATTATTCCTTTGGGAGAAGAGGCCAACACCCACCTCTCTACAGCCTCCTGACAGGTAGCTGTAGAGGGCAATGAGAGCAATTCCTCCTCCTCTGCCCTTGTAAAGCTGGAGGGTTCAAAACACTGCCGTCCTCAAGAGCAATTTTGACATTTGGGTTTTTTGCCACCCACCATCACAACTGAGTGTCCCAGAGAACGCACTGGATGGATTGTTTAGTCCCTAAAATGGGATTCAACATTAATCAAAACCGGTCGCTAGATATGGCTTGAACTCATAAATCATTTTAGCTGGTAAAGGTGAAAACATTGAAATAGGATTGTTTTTTAGAAATTTCATAAATTCTATACTTCCAAAATTTCAAGAACATGTTTTCCTTTCATCTCTGGCTAAATTTTATTTTAAAGGAAGGTTTAGGAATCAGACGTTTGGGTTTGGAGTGAACAACATGCTCCGTTTGACCCCGAGTGAAGTACAAATGCACACATCCCTGCAATTTGGCCACCAGTCAAAAAATCAATTATTCTCAAAGCTTACACTGTGCCCCTTGAGGGAAATTGTTCTCTGACCATTCCTGGTCAGATGAAGCATGTCCTGAAGGGTATATAAGCCATGAACAGAGAACAGCTTAACAGATCAAGCTATGGTTTACTCACTCCTCTTCTTCCAGCGTCAGCACACCAAAGGTATTGTCACTCTGACACTTTTCTATTAGTCTACAGCAAGTTCTTTTTCAAGACGGGTGCTCAGAGCTTCCACAACCCATATTTATTACCATCTCAACTTGCCTTGTGCAAACTGGTCATTTCACAATGCACATTGCCAAGCCAGCTTCCATTTACTCTGGAATTTTGCAGATATTCTGAGCTCTGGGACCTAATCTGCAGCCGAAAAGCTTCTGAGCACACCGAGCTGAGAGTTCCCCGGTTTAGAAAAATGCATAAAAGTCAATGGGATATTTTACTGAAATCTAAATGTTTATGGGTTATAGGTGCATCTTCACTGCTTTCTCTTGGAATGTTGTCATCAAGAAGCATCTTCAGCAAAGGAAACTTTAAAAATTATTGGCCAAGTGTGAGAAAAACCAGCTCACGTCCCTCTCCTCCCCCAACTCTTTTCACTTCCCACTGATGAAACCCAAAGTGCAAAAGCCTCCCCTGGCACAACGCTGCTCCAGCACGTGCCGTTCCAGGGTGGACCCTGGCAGATTTTGGTGCCACGGCTGGAAATCAGCTCATCCTCTCAGCCGGCTGTGTTGGGGCTGGAAGCAGGATGGGAAGAGGGAGGCTCAGGTTTGGGATGGTTACTGGCTTATTTCCCTGTATCCTTGATTAATGACTGTGTTTGCCTGCTCTGGTGGGTCAGGCGTGGGCTCTCCACACTCCAGTGAGTATCCCGGTGGATGCAAGGGAGCCAGGTCGCTCCCGGAGAAGCTGTGGGATGCTCCAGCTGCCAGCTCAGCCGTGGGTGGCTGGAGACTGACAACTAATGGTTAGTTTGCAAATAGCTGCATAAAAGATCAGAGGATAACGTGCAAGGGGTGGGGAAAGGAGGAGGAAGGAAAGGGAATGACTGGTAGGGCTTAAAGAAAAATAATTCCCATCTAATTTTTACTTAGTTCAATATTAATTCTCAACAATGAGGTTCTTAATGCAGAATTTTGCCCAGCTTTCATGCAGCATCAGGATCTGGCGGGATGGTAGAAACTGTGACTGTAATTAAGAGGGCCACACATTCATCTCGAACTTAAATTCTCCAGGCTTAATTCTCTTTTCAACCCAGGACAAATCAGAAATAATTTCATTTCCATTAATACACTTCCCAGCTGTGTGAATCTGATGGAACAGCATGGCCCTTCAAGTCCTCCATCCCCTTTTAAAGAGGAGACATTACGTCTGCCCCAGCATTACTGAGAATAGGAAATGTGAGATCATGAGATCAAAGAGATGGAGCTTTGTGTTTTAAGTTTTTGATGGAGAGAATAAGGCGG
>VXBW01004752.1:24822-36491 GCA_013400375.1 Thinocorus orbignyianus
TGCTGTGTCTGTTGGCTGGTCCTGGAAACTGTGTCCGAGGAGGGGGACAGTGAGGTCAGAAAAGGGGGGACCTGGTGCCTGGAGACCCTCCGAGTTTCTACACCAGAGGCTGAGAACAAGAGCCCTGTGCAAGGACAAAAGTGAAGGAGGAGGAGCCTCTGAGACACTGAAAGCATTCATTTCTCTGGGATCTACCTGGCCAAATCCTTTCCTCACCTTTGGAAATTGCCACCCGTGAATTTTAGCTGTGCAATTTGCTGTCACGAGGCAGTCGTGTTGCTGCTCCGCTATAAGAGCCTTTGCGTTATATTGGCAATAGCATTTGATTGTTGCACTTTGATATAACTGAATAGGTAATCAGACCACTCTTTATTTTAGCCTGAGGATATGCCTTTGATTTGTAGAGGTTGGCCATTTCTTATCTGATTTTGAAAATGGGATTATTTAAATGTGTATTGATGTTTTTCATGTGGTCTAACTGTGCAGTTCAACATGGTAATTCAGCTCATAGCTATACCAGATTGTTATCTAATCTGATAAGATATGAACAGCACAAAGCCGAGATGATGAAACAATCAGGATTGTTGACTCACTGGGGTCCTGCTAAATCCAGTCTGCTTTCATACTTAATTATCCTGTCAAGTTCCTCGAATCTTAGCTCCTCCAGCACTGCGATGGCGAGAACGGTGGTAGTGACACCACTTGGTGAATACATAAGTTGATCAAAATAATTTCAGCAGATACAATGGCTATTTATGCCTCAGCCGTGATGTGAAAAGCTACTGATTCAAATACCCTAGACTGCAAAATTGGCCCTCTTAGCATTTCTAGGATCACTGAAGGCCGTTATTAAAGGCCTCTGGAAGTTAATGTTTTGCTTACATGAGCTGCTGCCTGACTGTCTCTTACCAGAGGGAGAAAAAAGACTAAGTGAAAAATTCAGCCTTCCTAATTTCCTTCCTGAAATGGTCTTTTCTAGGTACCTACATCAGGCACTTTTACCCGAGCCTGAAAACTTTGCTGGAAGGCTACAGCCCATTCCTCCTGATGCAGCTTACACAGTATTGTACCCTTATTATGACTGCCACTTTTATTAAAAGATAATTAAGCTGTATTAATTCGATCTAAGAGATAAATGCTAAAGACTCCCACCACCATTTGCAAAAAGCTCCTATTTCTAGTTTTTTTCTTGATCATCTAAGGGAGTAATTATGAGAGCAAGTGTTCTATCTTAAGAGGTGATGGCAGAGGTCATGGTGTCTATAGCAGGTGAAAACAGGTATTTCAGGTATTTAAGAAAACAAGCATTAAGGATCAAACAGAAGTAGTGGAAATATTTTAATTGTATGACTTGATATCACACTCCTGGACATTTTACCAGTGTCTTTGCTGTTAATCTGGGGTCACTACTCTGCTGCCAGGCAGTATTTAGTTGTAGAGTAATCTGGGTATGAAGGAGACCCGTCAATGATGATGTTTTACATGGTCAGAAAGGGAAAAAACGGTCCATAACTGTTGATGGAAATCTCAAAGATCAAAATATCACCATGTCAAGCATCTTTTGCTGATTAACTCACTGGCAGATTCACCTGTGGATGTGTCTGGAAGAATCGTTAAGAGCTTTGTTGTGGTATAAAGCAGGTGGTCAAGCATCCTTGTGTTTAAAATTGACACTAAAAACCATCCAGATATTTAAAGATGTTGCTGTCTAAGAGGTGGATTTTAAAG
Organism: Thinocorus orbignyianus; assembly: GCA_013400375.1. Lineage (NCBI taxonomy): Eukaryota > Metazoa > Chordata > Aves > Ciconiiformes > Thinocoridae > Thinocorus > Thinocorus orbignyianus. Next base: position 26,551 of record VXBW01004752.1, read on the forward strand.
GCAAAACCTCTGCTTTCATTAAAAGCATTATCAGCTGGAAGTGGAGCAGATTTAAATCAAAGCCGTTAATGTTCCCTTCCAAGTAAAAATACCCCATTTTTCAAGAGCTGGGCATCTCCTCATGGAGATGGGCTCTACCACACTCCTCAGCATCCAGAGCATGGCAACTCTTGGCCCTAAATGGTACGGGAGCCTCAATTCACTTTCATATTGGTCCTCTTGAAAATTGTAGCTATTATGTTTAAATTAATTATGCAATTTTCTGTCGAAATTGCAGAGTGCCACGCGAGAGGGCCTTGCCCAGCCCCAGTACACACGGGGTGACAGGAGGTCCTGCCCTGGTCTTTCAGAAAGGCTGTAATTGACACGGAAAGGAAAGACCAACTGTTGTTTGAAAATGTTAATGCTAAAGGTCTTGTTTAAGCCGATGTCTCTCATGTAAGCTGATGGACAAAATTGTTGCTTTCCTGCTCTGGGTTCTTTCTTCTCCTCCTGTGGGGAACTGTGCCTTTCGGAGGGTCTTGGAGGCGTGTTTGAGGTTGCACTCCTGCTCAGCCCCCTTCCCATCTCCATCCCACATCAGAAAGACATGGACCTGTTGGAGCAAGTTCAGAGGAGGCCACAAAAGATGCTCCAAGGGCTGGAGCCCCTCTGATGCGAGGACAGGCAAGAGCATCAGACCTCGGGGTCTACATTAGGGTTTGGGCTGACCAAATCTTGCTCATTTATGAAAGCGTGGAGTATTCATTTTCCTTTTTATAAACATAAACCCTCTCCTCATCGGTCTCATCTTCCACCCCGAGAGCTCCTTTGTGTGGTTGCTGCCTCCCAGGGCTGCTGTCACATCTTCCCTTCTGTGCACATGGACCTGGTGGTGACCCTCATTCCCCACCACACCTGGGCTTGCTGATGAGGTTCAGAACGCCTTAAAATAGGTTAATTTGTAGGAAAGTGACAGAAATAAATTGCTGGCACTTTTGTGTGCTGATAAGTTTAACCTTTTTTTTTTCCCCCGAGCAGCTAAATTGCCAATCATCCGGAAACACACTGGAGTTCACCCATTACATAAAGGAAGCTGTTAGTCTCATTTAAAACAATATTGACCTTTTTCCCATCCTTTCCATTTTGACTAAATTACAGGGTACATTTTTTGAAATGTGGCTTTTGTCTGACTGTAACCAGGTGACCCTGATTTTCCCTCTTTTTTTTTTTTTTCTCTCCTCACTTACAGCTTTCAACCTTTCCTTTCTACTTCTAACGCAGCTCTTAGTTTAACCACTGAGCTTTTCAAGCCCAGAGATATTAAAAGAAGAGTTTGCATGATACATATATTTTCCAGTTACAGAAATCTACACCTGGAAACTAAGGGAAGCTTTGGTGGCACACACTGAAATACAAGGTGTGGGGGTAACAGAGGGCATTTGGCAAATGACTGAGAAGTGTCTCTGTTCTTCCAAAGTCAGAGCAATGAGTGCACACGAGCTTTTGGTTTCACTTACAATTGATTTCAGATGCAACTTTGCCAGCAGATTATCTTCTGGGAGCAAAAATATTCCTGCTAGCAAAGAAACAGGTCTTTTTCCATGTCTTTATCTTCAGTTCAGGCTGTGAGAATGGATGGCTCCATCTCAAAACCAACGTAACTCATTCTGTGACATTTTTTTTGCTGCACAGAAACATTTTTTAGTTCATCTGGGGCCCTGGGCTGAGCCTCTGATGTCAGCTTCTGAGGACATTGCAGTATGGGTGACGCTTGAGTTGTTTTTCTTGTACCCAAGCCCTCTGATAGCAGCATGGCCTTACAGATACGTTCTACTTATGTTTTCTTCATTATTTCCTAAAGATATATAAAGAGACAAAGCCTCTCTGCTCGCCTGCCTTCCTTCCCAGCGAGTGCCCAGTGGCATCAACAGTATTTCCACAGACTGAGCTGGGGTAAATCCCTGTATCTCCATTGCCTCAAATGATGGAGCCTCAGTTACACCAGCTGAGGATCTGAACTATCCTCTCATACATTCATGATGTGCTTATGGCATTTGCTTCTTGTATTCACTTTTCCTGGATAAAGACTAAAAATATCCCCCTGCGTGTTCTGCTAGCTCTTGGCTCAGACAGAAACGTATCTTCTAATGCCAAGCTTAAATTAATATGAGCATTTGGGTTTTTTAATTTAGATGTACATTGGTTCTTTGTATTATTTTTTCTAAATCACTGAAGTGTGGGTTTTTTCCCCTGTCAGTCCTATTTCAGTAGTTCCAGTGCTTTTTGCAGGAATTCTGAGATGCAGGAAGCTTTATAAAGGTTTAGGATTCCCTGATAAGAGAAGCATTGGTATTTCTATTAAGCTTAGAAAATATGGGCCTCTTCTGTGGAGCATTTATCCTACAGGTATGATGCCTGGAGAGAGAACGTGGTATCTTCCAGCTTTAACCTCATCTCTTCAATATTTGAATAATCTGAGTCAGTGGCATTGAAAATGACTTGAAGTGTTTAATCGTCTTCTCTAGGAAAGAGATATTCAGAACCTACAGTGCCTTTCAAATCAAACTGCCAATGGAGAAAATAAGTTCTTCAGATTGCTCACTGGTCCAGTGTCCAATCCACCTGTGAAAATATTTGGGTTGCATTGTTAAGATTTGATTGACTTTCCTGCTAACATCAAAATTTTAATAAGCTGTGAAGGGACAAATTATTCCAACCACCATCTCTATGTTTTGTGACCAGGCTTTGGGAGGAGAGATTGCAGGCGGGACCGTGACTCTGCAGCGGCCACGTGGGCTGGAGGCAAACAAGATCCCAGGTTGCCCAGCACCTGAAGGTGCTCAGAGGGATGTAACACCTCTGCTATGAAAACAGGCTGAGAGAGCTGGGGCTGTTCAGCCTGNATTCTATGATTCTATTATTTGCCCTTTGGGCTGGCAAAGATGCTGCCTTGCCAAAGTTTTCAGTTTTTGTAATGCTGGTAGAGCAATTTCTTATCTCTTGGTTCTACTTCAGAGCATCACAGAGGATCCAAACATCCTCTGTGATCAATGATGTGCACAGTGGATTTATACACTGCTAGGAATACAATAATCCTACCTGCTGTATACAGCCTGTAGATGATCTGGTTTGACTCAGCGTTTGGATGTGCCTGCGTGCAAAATTGCCCCGCACAATTATTCAATCTCGTGACAACTATTCAGTTTGCAAAGCAAAAATAATCCTGTGATTACCCTGTAATTAGCTGATGGTTGCTAATCAATTACATCTGCAGAGCTTGCCTCCCATCGGGGAGGTGCATGGTGGGGATTTGCGGGGAAGGTGCAGTGCCTGCCCCGACCAGCTTACAGATGTCCAGCTCTACTTTGTTGGGGCTGGAGGAGGAGATCACAGAATCACAGAATCTTCATGGTTGGAAGGGACCTCTGAGATCATCGAGTCCAACCATACACACACCAAAAAAACCCAACCACTGAACCTCACAAAACTAATCACCCAACACAACAATCTCAGCCACAAGAGCACACTCTGAAGTACCACATCTACACATTCCTTAAATACCTCCAGGGATGGTGACTCCTGGGTGTCTCCTCCGGGACTAAAGTCTTCGTCTGAGCTGGGTGGCAGGAGATGGGCATCTCACCCACCAGCTATGGCCTCAGCGGGGTTGGGGTAGGACACATATAATCTCCTTGAGGGGTGATTCATGCTGAAAAGGTTGGTGGTGAAAGGATGTTTGAATGAGGCTTAAGTGAAGAAAGTAAATGCAACCCCAAAAAATTAGGATATTTTCGGTGTCACTTGTCCTCTGGAGGCTTCGCACAGCCAGAGCTGCTTTGTTTGCCTGGGGGAAGTTTGACACCCCAGCAATAGAAATAAGCACAAAGTAATATGTATTCTACAGGTGTTTACTTACCTTGATATTCCTCCTTTCCTGAAGGGATGAGGATTCCAGGATACACACAGGCAAAAAGCACATTTTAGTGGGTACGTTGGCACTGGGGGGGTTCGCTCCCCTGTCGTGCAGCTGGAAAAGTGGCAGTGTCCGAATCCAAGATACTTGCAACTGGTGAGAAAAAAGACAAAGATTAGTAAATACATTTGAATAACAACAAAAATTGAGCACAGTCCCTAATTTCTGGACACGAGCTCACCAAACTTTCCAAGAACATCCTTCCTTGGCTGGAGCTTGGACGTTCATTCATCACGCAGGGATGATTTTGCAATATTAGGAGCAGCGCAGGGAACACTGAAGGGAGAAGTGAAGCTGTCGGCAGGTTGGAAGCAGAGTTTGATAAATCTTTCTGCTGTGAAAGAAGGAAGTAAGACATGGCAGGAATAGAGATGCGTCCGTGAGAAGTTAGGCAGGAGTTTAAAGGGAAGGCTGACAGGCTTGAGTGTGATGCTGCAAGAGGAGAAGCTTATTTTTGAGAGAGACGGGGGGAATAGAATGAAAATGTGATGGAAGAGGGAGAGGGACGAACCCTGAGGTTACAAACCAGGCAGAGCCATGCCCGAGGGAGCAAGAAGGGGGGAGGCTTGGGGACGTTTTGGGTGGAAAAATGTGTAGTCGAGTGCAAAAACATGTCACCTGCCCAGCCAGTTGTGAAGCCGTGGTCCCACAACTCTGATCCCGGGCGGCTGATTCCAACATGGCCCTGCCAGAACCGAGGACCATGCTCCAGCTGGGAAGAACCTGGGGAATGGGGCTGGATGCTCACACATCAGCCTCTGGCACCCACACGGCGCAGGGGGGAAATCCATCCTCCTCACCTTCCTCCTTCCCTCTCTACCACCCGCGCCTACTGTGAAGAAAGATCCCCACAAGACCATTAAAATGTCTTGCGTGGAGTGAAAATTCATCATTGTGAGCTAAAAGCTAATCAAAGCGCGGGTAAACACAATGGCCCCCTTCTCCCCCAGCCTGACGATTCATTTACAGGAGAGCTGGAGCCCTGGCACTGGCGCTGCCACGCAGCCGTCAAGCATTGATTGTGCTATTCAGCGGGATGGCTCAATAATTACAGCCCCAGATCTCCAAACCACACCAAAGAGCAGGCTTACCACTGCTCGCCTTTGTTACTAATTGTCCTTCAGGATACTTGAGATGAATTACAGTGGCTTACATTTTCCTGGTTTTTTTCCCTCTCTCTTCTATTGGGGTTTAAAAAAAAATAAATTAAAAAATTTTAAAAAAAAAGAGAGAAATCTTTCCACTTAGCGGAGCTGGACGGATCAGACAAGTGTAGCACTGGCTGTTGACAGCACTTTGTAAGAAAACCCTCTGACTGCAAACTGTCTCGTTGATATGTTCAGCTTGACACGTGGGATTGATTTTTGATTGTTTCACAAAGCTGGCTTCTGCATGTTTTCATTATCAAGGCTGGGCAGTTTTCATACTCGCACTTAGGAAATGTTAGAGCTATTAATATAATTTGATATCATCTATCCTGCATCTAATTGTAACAAGTAATCCAGCAAATTAAGCCTCTTTCACCAGAGCTCTCCAAAATGGATTGTGCTTCTGATTATTCTTTCAGTTCGTTTGGTTCGGGAGTGCATCAAACACTGGCAAAATGTATCTTAGTCCTAACTTTTTAATCCTGCTAGTTGTCAAGCCAGAATTAGGGCTGAAAGTTTTAAATTCAAGGCAGCCGAATGTGACCAGTGCTGAATCCGTGCTTATTCCCAGAGACTTCATTGGGATTTGGATTGGCTCTGGCAGATTTGGGAGGCGCTGGCAGGCTCAGAGACAGGACGCTGCCAAACATTCCTCACACCCCTGGACCAGTTGGATCGATGCTTGTCCTTCAATTATTAAATCAGCCATCTCCCATCCCTGCAGTCACCCCCACCATCCTATTCCCAGCCTCCAGGCTCTGACCCACCCACTCCCTTGCTCTTTCTCATCTTTCCCCGAGGATGCTGCTCATCTTGAGCCTCCCTGATCCTCCAGAAACTCCAGAGAGGAGATGGGCTGGTGCTTGGTCTTCTCCATGGAGTCATCGTGCTCCCACTGATGACCCCGATGAGAGTTTTTGCACAGCAACAGCCTGGAGCTGACTGGAATTCCTCCAGAAATTTAGGAGGAACTTTCCTTCCTTCTAAGACCAGTTGAAGACACAGGAAATGGTTGAGTAACATGTCTGTGGTGGGAGATGGCCCACACAGAGAATAAACTCCTTCTGCTGGTCCTGTTTAGGAGATATCCCTTGGGGAAAAAAATACTGCCTGCACTGCCTCTGCCTTTTTTGAAATGCAGTATGTAAAAAGAAGGAACAAAACCATCTAGGCTGGATTTTAGAAGACGGAGCCCCACAGTCCATCTGCCAAATGGCAACTGGTTTTGCTCCTGCACTCGCTGTTGTCTCCAGAAAAAAGACAAAGAAAAAAAAAAAAGATAATTTACCATCACTTTTCCCCATTTTTTCCCCAGTAAATTAAAATTAAATATCCACATCATTTTTCTGAGCCTGAGTTATGATTACCCCAGCTTCCATCAGCTGGGCAGGGGATGGGAATTTCCACTGGTGAACAAACGCCCTTCTTGCTTTGCTTTTTATAGAAAAGCGTGGCCCTAAATAGTGTGTAAGCGCTCTCCTGCGACTGTGCGCTCCCTTCATAACCCTTCCACTCCAGCAAAGTGATTGTCTGAACTGAAATCGCTTCACTGAGATGATTAAATTAGTTCCTACATGCCAGAGACGTACAGAGGTCTTGACATTTGTATTTGGGTGCGAGAGGCTGGCGTTCAACTGTGTTCGTGTTTGAAAACAGCCTAATTTAAAAAGTAGCATAAAATCCATTAATATAATGGGGAGAGAGGGCGATGCTTTAATTTCTTTGCAAAATGATCATTTCTCGGGGCTGCGGCGAGGGCAGCCCTGTGCTGGGTGGGCTGTGTGAGATGTGATCTTCCCAGCATCTCCCAGTTTCACCAGCAGCCCTGTGCTGGGAGTGAAAAATTAAACTCACAGAAGCTGGGAGGAAGGAAAAATCAACCTCAGTCTGCAAAGGGTTGAGATGCCTCTAATCATCACAGGTTTATTTTGACGTGATGTAATGCACTATTTCTTCCTGCGGCTGGGCTGTCAGACCAACAAGCACACAGGGGCTGAATCTTCAAAAAACGGGGCAAAATAAGCAATTAATGACGTTCTCAGGGATCCTAGAGGGTGAAAAACCGCGACGCCAATGAAGGCAGCTTATTGCAAATTCACCCAGCACCCCCACAAAGAGAACCTGACCCCACATTAAGGTCTGTTGTATGTGATGAGGATGCTGTAGGCTGACGGTTGCCAGAAACCAAAATTCTATGCTTTTTTAAGATTGTTTTTGTCCCCATGATACACTCATTTAACATTTATATTAAAGACCTCTGTGAGAATCCAAATCCCATTGTTTTACCATGGCTTGGATACCCCAGCAGAGGGTTTTTTTGCCTGGAAATGAGGTTTTTAACGTTAACTCAGAGCAGCATCGCCACTTTTCAATGTTATTTTGAATGAGTGAACGCAAATGACATTATTCAATTTGCAGAAGCGGTTTCATTCATGATGTGACATTAGCATCTGGTACCTAAAGGAAACATTCTTAGCAATTAACATTAAAAAAAATAAAAAATAGAAATAAAAGGCTGATAAATTCCTGTGAGCAAATCCCCCACTACGCCAGTAGCTCAGCAGCCCAGGAGTTTCATTCTTTTGCTTCTTTTGCATCAAGACAGAACTCAGCTGGGGTGTTTATATTTTTCCCAGGATGTCCCTCAAATGCAGGGGAGGGGGGGAAAAAAACTGTAAAGATTTTAACCTGAAACACATGAGCACACACACCCAGGTGGAAGGGAAGAAGGAGCCTGTGCTAAACGTGCGTGCCCACATTTTGCTGGTGTGTTGTCTGCACGTATTTATTATTCTCATCTGCAATATTGATGACCAAGGACCCATCTCACTGCACATGCGTCCTCCTCCTCCTCCTCCTCCTCCTCCTCTTCCCCGCATTCCTTTCCCTCGACTTGCGCAGCTGAGAAAAAAATAAAAGCCTGGGTTGGATTTTTTTTTGGTTGTTGTTTTGGGTTTCTTTTAATATGTCGTCGCTGTTTTGGTTTTGAGCAGGGAGCAAAATGCCCCGCTGTTAATGCAGAATCATTTTCCCAGGTGGAAAAAAGAATTTAAAAAAATAAATAAATGTAATAATGATGAAAAAAAAAAAAAGAAATAAAAGAAACAAATCCAAACATCAAATAGAAGAATCAGGGCAGGCCATTGCAGTCAGTNTTTTTTAAGATTGTTTTTGTCCCCATGATACACTCATTTAACATTTATATTAAAGACCTCTGTGAGAATCCAAATCCCATTGTTTTACCATGGCTTGGATACCCCAGCAGAGGGTTTTTTTGCCTGGAAATGAGGTTTTTAACGTTAACTCAGAGCAGCATCGCCACTTTTCAATGTTATTTTGAATGAGTGAACGCAAATGACATTATTCAATTTGCAGAAGCGGTTTCATTCATGATGTGACATTAGCATCTGGTACCTAAAGGAAACATTCTTAGCAATTAACATTAAAAAAAATAAAAAATAGAAATAAAAGGCTGATAAATTCCTGTGAGCAAATCCCCCACTACGCCAGTAGCTCAGCAGCCCAGGAGTTTCATTCTTTTGCTTCTTTTGCATCAAGACAGAACTCAGCTGGGGTGTTTATATTTTTCCCAGGATGTCCCTCAAATGCAGGGGAGGGGGGGGAAAAAACTGTAAAGATTTTAACCTGAAACACATGAGCACACACACCCAGGTGGAAGGGAAGAAGGAGCCTGTGCTAAACGTGCGTGCCCACATTTTGCTGGTGTGTTGTCTGCACGTATTTATTATTCTCATCTGCAATATTGATGACCAAGGACCCATCTCACTGCACATGCGTCCTCCTCCTCCTCCTCCTCCTCCTCCTCTTCCCCGCATTCCTTTCCCTCGACTTGCGCAGCTGAGAAAAAAATAAAAGCCTGGGTTGGATTTTTTTTTGGTTGTTGTTTTGGGTTTCTTTTAATATGTCGTCGCTGTTTTGGTTTTGAGCAGGGAGCAAAATGCCCCGCTGTTAATGCAGAATCATTTTCCCAGGTGGAAAAAAGAATTTAAAAAAATAAATAAATGTAATAATGATGAAAAAAAAAAAAAGAAATAAAAGAAACAAATCCAAACATCAAATAGAAGAATCAGGGCAGGCCATTGCAGTCAGTAGGAAACAGAGCTCGGGATGGTGTTTCAGCTGTTGGGAAGGGGTCAGTAGAGGGGAATAGATGATGAACGTTAAATATGAGGATGTGATTATGCAGGGGAACCCTCATTTTAAAGGGGCAGGATAAAACTGCGTTCAGGATCAGGATCAGTCTGTAAAATAGTGGAAATTACTCACATGGCTAGGATGACTAGTATCTCATTTTTTGGAAAAACGACTCTTAATTAATTGGGAAAAAAACTGGCACAAGAATAAGTGATAGTATACATATGTACACATGGGTGTGTGTACATATACAGAGTACACTTGTTTATTATGCACGTGCTGGAGTGTGTGTGTGAGTGTGTGTACGTATGATAAGAATAATGAGCTATAACAAAAATGAGGGGACAATTATTCTGATCTTTCGTAACCCATCTCGGCTCCACAAATTATCATTTTGAGCAGTCTGGAAACAGAAAACTAAGCATAATAGACTATAGGGAGGCATATTTAAAAAATAAATTAAGGAATAAAATGCAGAGAGACAGAATGCCATGTTTTGTTATGTCATTCCCTGCCTGCCTTTCTTCAGGAGAGAGGTTTCAAATGAAATTCAAAGACTCTACTTTTAAATAAAAAATGAAAATTGAAAATAGGCTTCCTTGTTAAAATATATATCTCTCTTTCCTCTCCTTTTTTTTTTTTTTTAAAGTAATGCAGTACTCTGCAACAGTACCAAAAAAAAA
>VXBW01004752.1:36522-114466 GCA_013400375.1 Thinocorus orbignyianus
GGGGAGGGCATTAGGTATTAGGATTCCAAACGGGATAGTACATCTTTAATGATACATATGATAATTAAAGAATACAATAAACACAATTAGCATATGTTTTAAACAGTTTATTAGTGAAGCTTACCATAAAATCAGAATATATAGAGCTCCAGGGTTTGTTGGGATAACAGCTTCTAATCCTTAGAGTCATAAAATCCCTGGCTTGGAAGAAATGGGCATCTTTAAAATGATTGAATCAGCAGGCCTCGAGTGAAAACACACAAATTAGCAAACTCCAGCAGTTGGGCACTGCGCGGTGCTGCAATGCACGGAGGTGAAGTCATCGCTGACACTGCCCCAGCAGCTCTGATAGAGCACAGCGGGGATGTGGTGCTGCTGTGGACATCCGAGGAGATAATGACTTTAACTCCTTCCAGCCCGGGGATACCCAAAAAAATAACAGGAGAATCATTTTAAAGAAAACAAACAAACAAACAAATAATAAGTCGCCTTTATTTTGCACATAGTCATCACGGGGAGGAACGAATGTCTGATTAAGTGATGGGTAGAAAGGAGATTGGGGACTTCAAAAGAGAAGGGGGTTTGGTTTTCGTGTCCCCCTCCCTGATCCCTCCCTCCCAGCCCTCTGGCTGCCTTCCCGCAGTGTGACCCAGGGGACCCGCAGGTGGGTGGCCCCCACCCAGGGCAGCACTGCATCCCAGGGGACTCCCCACAGGCATTACTGGGAGTTTAAAAGTTGAATGATGGAGTTAACTGGTCTGGACAGGGCTCTGACAGCGCTCTCAGGCAGCCAGCGAATAACACTTTGTCTTTCCTGCTCTTTCCACTCTTCTTTTCCTGATGTCCATGTTCTGCCTTTATCTCTCCGTTTGTTTCCACCTGAATTCAGGACACTGGGAGCTGTTGGGATGGGGTTTTTTCTGCTGTGATTAACATATAAGCTCTTTACATTCACTGCCCTGCTGTTGAGATAATTTCTTCTCTCTTTTGTTGCTGGTTTGTTTGTTTGGATGGGGGTAAGGATGAGTTTAATCCTGCAGCTCGGATATTTGGGTTTTTTTAAGAGCAGCAGGGAAGGCTTCGGATGAGAGTCGGTGTGGGCGGAAAGGAACGAAGCTCTGCTGAGGTTTTTTGAAGGGAAGGGGCAAATTGTCAACTTTATAATGAATCCTCATCAGACGTGATGACTTCCCAGCTCTGCGGCAGGGGAGAAGAATAGCAGCCAAAGCGATGTTTGAACACATTCTTATGGGGGAAATTGGAGTGTTTGGATCCTGAAATTAGATCTGAAGACAGCCAAACATCTCCATAAAAATGGGAGCTTCACTCAAATGAAGGCATTTCAAGTTTGCGCAGCTCCCGGTCTGATTGGAACAAATTCAATCACAGCTCAGCACAGAGCAAGTCGTTTGCTGTCCCTGCTGCACAGCAGGACTGGGGGGCACGAGAGAGGCTGCCTGCTAATTTGGGTGGCTGGGATCATACAGGGGGGCTGGAATTTGATGACCTTTAAGGTCCCTTCCAACTCTAACCATTCTATGATTCTATGATCTTAAACATGCGAGGAATACTGAAAACACACAGCATGCGTGGAGGCGCTACCTTGATTTACATTTATCCCATGGCTTGGGATTTGTGCTGATATTATTTTCCTTAACATCTCCCTGAGAGCTCCAGTCCAGGAGACGGGTGCACTGTGGAGAAAAGCAACGTAAATGCACAGCATACGCCATGCTTTGCCCCGTAGATATTCAGCTATTTGTGCCCCACAAATTTTTCTAAAGGCAAAAGAAATGAGCTGGAGGAGAAATGAAGGTCCAAAAAAGATGAAGTGACTTCCCCAAGGTCAAACAGCAGGACAGTGGCAAAGGCAGGAATATAAACATGAATTATATTGTCGGTCTGTTAGAGGAAAAGGTTGAAATGCAGCTCGCTTTAGATTTTTTTTTCCTGCAGTTTAGACCCAGCTTGGTGTATTTGACCTCTATTCAACTGGCCAAGGTCCAAGGAAATAAATATGAAAAATAGGATTCTCTCTTTACTCTGGGGAAAGACAAGGAGGTAAACTGGGGTGTGCTATGGGTTCACTAAGCAGCACCACCTGGTTGAAGCGAGCCAAGAGGTAAGACAGGGTCTGATCAGCTGGTTTTTCTACCGACTTTGTTGGCTTTGAGTTGTATTTGGATGGACAAAGATATTCAGCCCCACAGCCAAAGGAAGGGAGGGAATGTAGTTGCACTCTTTTTTTATTGCAATCTCGGAATCAAGGAATTGTCCGAGTTGGAAGGGACTTCTTGAGATCATCCAGCCCCACTCCCCTGCTAAAGCAGGGTTGCCCAGAGCACATCCCTCAGGGCTGCATCCAGGTGGGGCTTGAAGGTCTCCAGAGAAGGGGACTCCACACCCTCCCTGGGCAGCCTCTGCCGGGGCTCTGACACCCTCACCCAAAAGTTTTTCCTCATATTTGAATGAAGCTTTCCATGTTCCAGCTTGTGCCCGTTGCCCCTCGTCCTGTCACTGTGATGTTCCCGCATTGACATTCCCATGCTGATTCAGAGCCAGTAGCACTCTCTGGACACTAGAGTCATCACAGGATAAGGAGCTTTGGTCGCAAGACCTGAATTTTAGCTCCATCTCCAGTTTTTAGCAGAGGGATTCAGCAACTAGTGGAGCATTCACAGGGAATCGCCAGGGAAGGGCAGAGCAGCAGCAGGTTGGCATTCTGCTCCAGGTGGGTATTTCAGCCTGGAAAAACCCTCACCCGGGGCTTGTCCTTACCTGAAAGAAGGTCCTGCTGACCTCCATCCCCACCTGGGCTCTACACACTCCTGCTGGGGAAGAATTTATCGTCTGGGAGGTGTAACAGCACATACAGCCACCTAATTATGGCACTTAAAGCCTGCTGGCACCCAAGCATTAAAGAATAATGTAAGTGCCAGCTGTGACTCACCCAGAGCTGGTGGCACCAGAGGGCACCAGTTGCTGCTCCCTTGTCCCAGTTGCCCACCCCTGTCCCCTGCGATGGGTCAAGGGGCGCTGGGGTAAAATCTCAACGCTCAGGAGCAGAATATCCTCCAGAAAAGAGTGGTTATGGCAGTGGGAATGAATCCAGATCAAAATCAGAGACAGAATTTACTGCTGGCTCCACCTTTCTGCTTCTGCCATCATAGAGGGGGCCATGGCATTTTCTAAACCTGAGATTTTAAAGAAAACATTTTCAATAACAACATGTACACTAGTCTCTTTTTCACTCAGGTGTAAGCTTTAACACACTTTATTTTTTTTTAACCAACCAAGCACGTGGCATAAACCTTTTTTGCATTTTGAATATGAGGTCAATTTAGCGTCTGCAGAGTATTTTCCTGTTCACTTCCCATTAACATTTTGTATTTATTAGTGAGAAAGTCAGAAATGGCGGATACCTAATTCAGCTAAAAGCTAATTCTGTGCTGAATATTTGACTACGACGTTGCCTTTAAACTGTGTTAGTTATTTTTATAGATATTCTAAAAATAATATCTCGGGGTTTATTACCTAACCCATATCACACATAATTTGACATTTGAATGTTGAGGGCTCGTACATGTGTTAAAACAGTGAGAAAATATGCACAGAAATTTTTTCAAGACTTCTTTAAAATAAAAATTAAAAAAACCCAGGAATTTCTTATGTGCCTCAACTACATTGCAAATTGAAAAATTGACAGTGGTGGGTCGCCCTCACACCGACATTTATTAGCTCGGTTCCTCTGCACAGACTTTTTAGGATGCTCTATCACGGATTAATGTCTCTCAGCAAAGAACGTGCTATAAAAAAAGTAAGGAATGCAGCTGATAAAATTAATGAAACAAATCATTGTTGAAAAGCATTTGGTGAGGTGTGAATCTGAAAGCTAGTTTCCTGATACAATATTTGTAAAATAAACAGAAATTAATATCCATTAATATTAACATAATTATCTTAACTGAGAATGTTGAACTGTTGCCTGTTTTGTTCTTTTCAACTGCAGCGTCTCACTACAACTGTTTTTGTAGCAGGGGAATAATCTGCTTGTGTATGCTGTAATGACACAAGAAATAAAATGTAATAAAAGGAATAAAATCTGAATTCCCATCTCAGCAGAGAGTAATTCCACAATCCGTTGTTTTTTGGTTGTTTTTTTTTTTTAGTGGCTTCCCTATAAGTGAATACTCCTGCATGGCTTTGTTTCCTAGACCCATTTTCACTGCCACCTTGAGTCGGGCTCAAGTGAGAAACTCTCTCTGCTTAACGCAAAAACCTTTTCCCACAGCTTAAAATTATTTATAGATACCCCAAGTGATCCCAAATTTCTTAAATCCTGGGAAGGTGATGGGAGCGCGTAAAGCACAGGCCACTCCCGCTGTTGCCCTTCCACCGCTCCCCATGGGACAACCCCTTCTCCCTGCCTTTCCCACCAGAGAGGATGGGTTCCCAGGTGGGAATCCCAACTTTCATAGAATGATAGAACCACAGAATGGTTTGAATTGGAAGGGAATTTAAAGATCATCCAGTCCCACCCCCTGCCTGGGCAGGGACACCTCCCACCACACCAGGTTGCTCCAAGCCCCATCCAGCCTGGCCTTGAGCCCCTCCAGGGATGGGGCAGCCACAGCTTCCCTGGGCAACCTGTTCCAGTGCCTCACCACCCTCACAGCAAAGAATTTCTTCCTAATATCTCATCTAAATCTCCTCTCTTCCAATTTAAAACCATTCCTCCTTGTCCTGTCGCCCCACTCCCTGACCAAGAGTCCCTCTCCAGCTCTCCTGGAGAGATCCTGGAAGGTCATTATAATGTCTCCCAAGAGCCTTTTTCATGGACATAGAAGCAAACTTCAGATCTTCCCAGCTCCATGCAGAGCTGCCTTTCGGACCAGCTAAAATGTGAAAAAATTACGACATTTTCCATGAGAAACAGCTTATTTTTAGTTCTGCAGATACCGCAGTAGCTCGAGAAGGAAACCAGGCACTACGTGGACTGAAGTAAAAATACCAACACCTCATGAAGTTAAACCACAGACAAAAAATAGGGAATTTGTTCTTTTAATGACCAAAGCAGCACAACACACATTCGCATCCTGGTAGTTTCTTAGGAATTCTGTGGAATTCCAACATGATGGTGCTGGGTGGTGCCAATGGGTGAAGGGATGGGGCAGGACAAACCAGACCCACCCTTTGGAGTATCAGACCCCTCGGTGCTAAAATTAGGGAGCAGCTTTATGGCAAGGAGGCCCCCACAGGCAGGATTGGGCAGCTTTAGCCTTGGCTTCAACAAGACTCCAGCTCGAATTCGCCATTTGTTAGGTCTCGTGTTAGTGTGTGCGCTCTTGCCCACAGGAAGGGGGCAACACGGTTTAGGTGGGATCATTTCTTTGAAGGGAAGTGAAATGCTAAACATTTTCTTGGCAAATATCTCCTTTTGAAAGCTTTTCCATCTCATGGAGATGTCCCTTAGTGTCTGTCCACAGCATCACCACTAGCTGTTGTGTGAAGTGTCCACCAGGTCTGGTCCAGAGAGGCCAGAGTTATGGGAGTAACTGCCTTTTCAACTCATTGGCTCAGCAGCCTCTTTAATTTTTTGCCCTTAATCAAAACATTTCATCCAACCTGAAAAATAATAAATAAATAAATAAAATTTAATGTTTTACCTAGACATTTCTTAACCACCTCTATTATTACTCTCAAGACTTTCAGTGTTGTTTTGAGGGGGAAAAAACAACAACAAAAAAACCCTCTGAAGCATTTTGTTTGGGAAGTGTGGAAGTCAAACTTTTTTTTTAGTCTCTTTTCCAGCCTGCCACGTTGCCATATTTACCACGGCGCTAACAGTTGTCAGAGATTATCTGGCTGAGTCACAGCTTTTATGGGCTCGACTCCGGCACTGGAGACACGAAGCAGCTCCTCTGCAACCCAAGGTTTATGTTGGCATAAGCGAGATCAGAATTTGCCCTTCTGTTTACAATTTAGCTGAATCACCCCATCACAGACCAACTGTCATCTGTCACTCCATACTTTTAATGGTACATTGCACTGATGTTGTCTATTTTTTCCCCTTTCCTAGCAGCCCTGTCACTCTGCTCTGTGCTAATCTCTTCTTCCAGGCTTCTGTTGGATCTCTTAATGACGCCACCACTGCAATTTAGGTGTTTTTTTATACCAAAAAAAGGAAAGAGAGATTTTGGGGAGCTGGAGGCAGGATGAAGTTTGCTCCGGAGCTCAGGCTGTGGACCAAACCAACCTCAATCTTTTGGAAAGTGCCTCTTAAATCATGTTTTATCCACCCAGTCCCAGGCATCGCTGTGGCTGGGGAGCAGAGGAGGGACTTTTCCCACCACCAGAACCCTCCTGCATCTCTCCCACTAGGTGTGTTGCAAAGAATTAATTAATTTTAAAATTGCATCTTGGGTTTTGATGCAGCTCTGTATTCCTCTGGCCAGCAGACCAGAAATCTCTTCCCATCACTGGGCTTCCTCGGGACCTGGTGGTGACAGAGCTTTGATGCTTGTTGACCCACACAGGGACAAAGGACACACGGGGACAAAGGACACCTGTGGCCCTGGCAAATATCATGGCAGGGTGTCTGGTGCCTGGTCCACAGCTCTGGGTGGGAAGTTGCTTTTCCAACCTCCGCAAGATGAATCGCGTGTTCTTCTCATACTGGGGAGAGCAGTGCCATGCCAAAGGCAGTTCAACTACCCACCCACCCAGGGAAATATAAAATATATAAATTTTATATGAAATATAAAATATTTCAATTATTGAATCTTATTTCTTACCCTTACGGGGGTTTAGATGGGTGTGGGTGTAAGGGAGGGGAGAAATTTAAGCTACAACAATCTCCAAGGAGTTTTTCTCCCCGTTTTCCATCTGTGTAATTAGATTGTTCATTTGGCAATTGTAGCCTTTTTGTTTGATTGTTTGTTTTTGCAAACCTCTACGGAAGATCCTGAAGTTTGTTCACGGCCTTTCTAAAATTACCCACACACATGTGAAACGAGCATTAACACCCAGCAGTGGATTTAGTGCGAACTCTCACTTGGCGATGGCGGGCAGTGCCTGTGATATTAACCCATTTGGGGGAAGGGGGCACACATTTTTATGCCAGCACAGGTTTTGTCCCTGAAAAAATACATCTTTTGATGAGTCCAAGTTCAGGATAAAAATGGTTTTACTGGTTCAGTTGCTGTATGTATGCGCTGTGTAGGACAAAACTCATAGAGGTCCATCTGGTAAGAGAAATAATCCTGTGTCATTGCATAATACGTGTCTGGGTGCGCGTGCATTTCTCCGCTCTCCTTCTTTGTCATGATTCCAGGGTTTAATTTAAATATGTGTTTCACTTCTCTCCATATTTCAGGTTTATTACAGAGCATGAAAATCGGGAAGCTCTTTTTGTTCACTTCATACATCTCCTCCAACAAAGCCAGGCATCAGAGCCCCGGCACAGACTCCAGAGTGATTATTGTTACACATGATCTATGGAGCAGATAAATTACAGCTTGATTTTTATAAGGGATGTTGAGCCTGCAGGCTTCAGCAGAAACAAAAACAAAACAGGAAATGCAAAACCTCGGTTTAACTAGTAATTTGAGGAAATATGACAAACCTGACATGGAAGTCACAGAGCAAATAAATATGCACATCCATCATTTTGTAAAATAATGCCTTCGCTAGAGAGACCTCTGCTTGCTGCAGTCTGCAGTGGAGCATTTCTGCCTGCTTTACTGGTCCCAGATCCCTCTACGTGAGGAATCAAGTTAGTTAGAGTTGAAAGGAACAACTGGAAGCCTAAGAAAACCAGTGCCCAACAGTGAGACAGTGCAAATATCAGCCCGTGTCAATCCAAACTAGGTTGATTTTTAGGACAGATTATAATATTCCTGGAACGTTTAAATGCAGGTTTTCTCCATTATATGACTGCTAAAATACCGATCGGAGAGTCTTTTCTTTTATTGTGCAATGATCTAGTTCCTAGAAATAAAATCACTTGGGGGTTATTGCAGATACAGAATCCTGCTTCATACAAAATACAACAAAAGGCAGTTTCAGAGTCATCTTCTGAGCACAATGGTTTTGCTGGTGCATTGCAAAGAAATTATGTATGAAATTCTCATTTCAGGAATCAGCTTTGGGAACCTACTATTTTTTATTTCTTTTTCATCTGGAAGTTGGAGTGCCAAAACTAAAGGATTTCAGGTTTATAGGTTGGGAAGTAGGGCCTTTTGATTCTCTTCCAAGGTGTTTTGTGCCCCTTTTGAGGTGTTTCCCTCCTTTATTAGATATGATCTACAGAGCCTGGCTGGGAGGTCTGCAGGAAACCGGCCACATTGGACCATGAGCCTCGTATGTTCTACTCATGCCACAAGACCACCCTACATACACAGCAAAGGTGGTGGCCAGAAAAATAAGCCTAATTTTGAGCTTCACTGCTGCTGCGTTGGTCTGATTTTTTAGGTTTTGGTCCATAATCCTAAATTTTGGCCTCATCCTGCAGTTCTGGGTCAGAACTTAGAGCCCAGCCTACGTGAAGAGTCCATCATCTATTCCACTGCCTCTTCCAAGTCACATCTTGCAATTTAAAAGCAAAACGCGTGCTCGCTGCTCTCAGCATTGCAAAGCCACAGTAACTGTTTTGTGCTTTATCCATAAAATTGCCAGCTAAATTTTCATTCTGGAATCATTACTCCAGGTGTTTGTCAAGGAAGATGTACAAAGCGGACGGAAGACGTTTAGCATTTCATATACGAGGTTGAGCTGCCAGAGTGACAGGTTGAAAAATCTTGTTTGGCCTCATACACTGAAACCGTTTAATATAGAAGTCACTGGTGGACTATAAATATGGAAAATCGATGTGCCATATTTTTATAGAATCCCCATTCTGCATGTCTTTTAAATGTATTAGTACTTCCGAGAAGCTGTAGAATCTAATCTCACCATTTTTTGCCTTGAACGTCTACAGCTCTTCAATGGGTGAACCTTCAGAAGCCCAAATGTCTGCACCACGTGCAGTTCATCTGAATGTGATCTTGTATTAACTGACCCCACAAAAGCCAACTGTGTTCATTTAGGCCAGGAATTACCCAATTTGCTCACATAATCTCAGCAATTACAGGTTCGTCTTGTTTAAATACCAGACCCATGGTGTCATTTACGTAGTATCTGATCCTTCTACTTAACCCTGAAGATATTAATCTTTATTAAAGGGGGCGAGAGGCAAAGAGGGGGAAGAGGTGGTGGTGACAGCTATTCTGACAGCTAGGAGAAGTCATTTATAAAGTGAACATCAGTAAACATTAGGGGTGACATATTGATATCAGCAGCAAGTAAACGGATGGGCAAGCCAAGATGAGGTATTACACCTTAAATTGTGGCAACCATCTTTTTTCCCCAAGGTTGATCTTTTATATATTTTAAAGAGAAATTTACTTGCTTCCCCTATGGTGAAATGCCAGAAATTTGACTGAGATTTACTTAAAGTGACAGCAATGCCCCATTTTGTCCAAGAAAGATGATTACTAAATGTCACGTCTATCTCCTCTCATGTGGATCACTTATTTGACATGTTCGTGTCTAAGCTCTGTACTGCTTGGCAGCATGTTTTCTGTTGCTCTAAGGCAATTTGAAATCTTTGTGGGGAAAACGTGAGCTGGCCGACGGCGGTTCGTTAAAATAAATAAATAATGGAGTTGGGATTTGTTCCTCTCCATCCCAAGGGTGTCAGGCCAGAATTGGGCACAAAAAGCCCTTACAAAAGCAGATGAAGAGCGTATCCTTCTGGTCAGGCTGCTAGAAGGTCATTGCTGGTGGGACATTCTTGCCATCTCAGCCAAAGTCAAAACACGCCAAGAAGAAAACACTGGTATTTAAACATAGAAAATGAGCTCACCAAATCTGCTCTGGTTTTTTTGTTTGTTTGTTTGTTTTTACAAATCTGTGAAATGATACAGAAACCCGAAACGGGGCAGAGCATGGGTTCTCCCACTTTGCTGTAGAACCAGCTTCTTTTTTCCCCCATTTTGCCCAGTTCCTGGAGGGGGAGATGAGAAACCCAGTTGGGTGCCAATGGATCTGTGGAGTCAGGAGCATGAGCTCCTGCAGTGGGGAGTCTATTCACATCCTCTGCTTTGCCGAGACACAGAAGTGACCTAAGGAAAGTGAAATGGAAAACAAGGTAGAAGGCTTTTTGCACAAAATGGAACACTAGTCATGAATAGTTAATGGATTGCTACCTTCTTTGCTGTTTTAGCTTGTCTTTCTTAGTAGTTATTGCCTTCCAGTCCGTAAGTGTGTCTGGAGATTGATAAACTAATTCATGCGTGTTTTGGAGACTGTAATGCAGCAGCCTGAGGAGTGGAGAACTGAGGTGTTTGCTGGAGGTGCCACTTCCCATCAGACCCAGCTTTCTCCAGCCATCCCCACAGCCCCGGGGTAAGGGAATGCTCTCAACCCAGAGCCTGGCTCTGGGACCATCTTAGCAAAGCTAAAGGCTCTTTTTAGCATCCTCTTAGAAAAATGTGTCTCTGTCCTGTTCAGTGGTTAAGAATAAAGAAGAGGGCTGAAGTTCTGAATGCATTGACGTAAGTGCATCTGATGAGAACTATACACCTTTGAGTTTGCTGTAGCAGTTAGCCAGCCTGCACTGATGCCCAAATATTTATGAATTTGGAGGGGAAAATGCTACAGTCACACAATACAACAAGAATACTGAGCACTGGCTCACCCTGTGCTATCGGTGCAGTCATATCCTCAGTCACGATCAGCCTATCCTGGACTCATGGCAGCTCTATAAAATGTGAAGTTTTTCCTCACAGATTTTCCTACAGATGCCCAGTTGCCAGCTCACCCATCAGAACTCACAGTTTAACTCCAAGAAAACCCCCAAGAGCAACAAAACCAGCTCTAAATGTAGCCTATGTAACAAGGAAAGAGGGCTTTAATAAGGAAATAGGGCTTTTTTAAAATTTATTTATTTTTCTGTATTTTTTTTAGCGCATGGTGGAAGATTAAAGCTGCTCTAAATGAAAGTAGAGTGTGTAACAGGGTACAAGATTTCTAAATAGGTGGCACATGTCAGCAGGCATTACAACAGTGTCTTTAGGTGAGCCTTTGATATAGAGTGCTGAATAGTTCAGTGAGATAGATGCGACCATGAGAGAGTTTCACAGCCCTGATTTGTTTTCCAGCTAAAATAAATCTGAATGGAATAGACTTAAATTACCTGTGATTTTTCCGTCTTTAAAAGGACACATAAAAGCTCATGAGATCACTGGGCTCCCTGGGAGAAAAAAAAAAAAAAAAAGAAAAAAAAAAAAGGAAAAGGAAGAAGGAAGAAAAAAACAACAGGGAAACTATGAAAGATTCATTTTAATGGAATCCAGGTTTAGCTGTTTCATATTTAATAATGTTTAATATTTCATTTACTACTGGGGACTCACCTTTTTCAGAAGAATGTAAGATCCGAGGCACTATCACGCATTAAGATTTTATGTCTGACTGTAGCAATATTGTAAGGGTTGGCGTTGTGGCTGCTGGAGCCTGATGCTGAGAGCCTGCAAACAGCAAGGTTTCCTTCTTTTTTCCTACAGCCAAAAGTGGTGCTGGAGCCCCGGAAAGCAGTGGGGTAGAGCTGTGAATCCTAGCAACCGGCGGAGAGAGAACTGTACTTTTCTTCACGTCCTCCAAGTGCCGGTGCCTTCTGGAACATCATTTGCAGGCAGCAACAGAGACCTTGGAAAGGCCCTTCGTGCCGTTACATCAAGAAAGGGACAGGTTTTTTTCCAGTGGGGTGGGTGAATTATTACATTTTGGGGGGAGGAAACAAACAACATAATGCTCCAGAGCTCATCCTGCTGTTGCCATTGAGCTTTCCTTCATCCTAACGCACTGCCTATTGCTGAGGGGTTTTCTCAATTTTCTGTGCTTTTAGTCTTTTTGAAGCCCTTCTCAGCAATATCGTGGGCTTCTCTTTTTGAGTGACTGCTGAGAATTTACACTCAAAAGTGCGAGTGGGGGGATCTGCAAGAAAAAAGCACATTTCTGCAATGAAACCATGAGCTTTAAAGCTCTCACCAGTGCTTTGCAGAAAGGATCTGAGACCTGAGCGCATATTTCCAGGAAGAAGAG
Organism: Thinocorus orbignyianus; assembly: GCA_013400375.1. NCBI lineage: Eukaryota > Metazoa > Chordata > Aves > Ciconiiformes > Thinocoridae > Thinocorus > Thinocorus orbignyianus. The sequence continues at coordinate 48,664 of VXBW01004752.1, forward strand.
GCTCCTTTTAAATATGCAGCAGGTCTTGTCTTGCCAATATTAAGCCAGCTTCTCCTCCTGGAGAGTCTGTCAATACAGTTTGACCTCTCCCTGTGCATGTTCTTCAGAGCCTGAAGCACTCAGTTGGTCTAAAATGGTCCCCCGACACCATCCAAGGAAGGTGGTTTTCAGTCAACTGGCTTCTGTGGAGCCTGGGACAAAAAGCAAGATGGGACCTGCAGACTCCTTGGTCCCATCTCCCCATACCATTTCCCAGCTGATGCCAGTTTATTAGTTTTCAACACCAGTTTTCCTACTGGGAGAAGCTTGCAAGCTCTGACGAGTTTTTTCTGGATGCCAACGGTGGGAAGAAGGGCATTTGGTTGTACAACAGAGGCTGCTGCTTCTGTTACAAGATTAATTTTGTAGTAAGTAGCACTGGTGGGCTGTCGCCTTGGAGTGGACCAGCTGCTGCAAGGATGAAGCACAGACTCAGACAGAAGGTTGCAGCAGAAGAGAGGGATTTTGGCTCCCAGCAAGCACCAAAGCTGAAGAAGGGTCCTATGAGACCTTCTGTCTGGCTGGGGGCATGTTCGCCCTCCTCCTGGAGGAGCCAGCTTCAAGATTTTCTGGAAAAAATTTATTGCTGGCAGAGGGCAAGCGTTATTTTTTTTGCTGGCAGTTTCATTTTCAGATCTCATCGAGGGGCTCTGGCATTTGCATACCTTCCCACGGAAACTGAATCAATGTTTGACATCACGGAACAGGATCTCAGGCGTGATTTAGCATTAGTAAGCCACTAGTCATCAGCACACTGTCATCCCCCTATAGCTGACATCTTAATCCAGCCAGCCCCGTGCACACACATGTTCAGCAGCAGCGAGTTCTTGTGCTCTCGCCACGCGTGAGGTGTTCCACGCTGACTTGCAGACACCAACATCCCAAAGACATCGCTCCAATACGGTCAATTTTCAGTGCTCAAAAGGCGTTTTCCTTTTAGGTAAGAAGGGAATTTTAAGTCCTCTTAAATAATTGAAGATACTACTGATACAATCAGAAGTCAAGCTCCCCAAGATGAAAATGTCTAGATGATGAATAAGTTAATGGAACTAAAATCCCAGTCGTAGCTGATTAGGGGACCAGGAGAGTTTATCAGAGATGGGAATGTACAAGCCCAGTTGCAGCCTGACCTTGTAACGAATGAGAGCTGAAAAGCAATTAATTGAGAAATTATCAGGGAAAAGCGAAGCTGTATGGTTGGTTAGGTAAAGCAATATGTCAATGGGCCTGGGATTGATTTGGCTGGAATACCTCAAGGTCTCTGTTCTGATGATTCAGGACTTGAAGGAACTGGCCCGAGCCAAGCAATAAAAATAAACCAGGGTCAGCAGAGGGAGTCATCAGTCAGCACGGGGGATCGGTGTTCATGTATTGTTTAGCTGATAGTTAAGGGAAGTTAGCAAACAAGAGCAGTCTTCAAATCCAACTTTTTTCCCCCAGGGGAGGTGAAGTGAAGGGAGAGAAAAGAAAATCCTCTGTTGTGCAAACACTCGGTGTCCTCAGCTGAAACACTGAGCTTGGAGATGAACAAGAGCTGCCACGAGTACCTGCTGGTGGCGAGCAGTGGGCATCATTTTCTGCCATGATATTTTCTTCCCTCCTGCTGCCAGCAGGCTGCACAAGTCTTCTGCTCCCACCTACCAGCAGATACCAGCACCTCTCCCAGGCCACCAGACTAACAGTGACCTCCTACTCCTTTGTATCTTGATTATTTCCACTCACCCACACATCACCCTCCAACGTCCTACACCTTTGGGAAACTCTTGGTGAGACCAAGACTACAACGTGTTGGTCTGAGCTGCAAAACGTGGCTGGAGACACAGTTCCTCTCCTTCACAGGATGCTTTAGGACCCCAAATGGGGAGCTGAAGAAATGGAAGGAAACTAGACTGCTGCCCATGGGAAGCTAGGATTTTTTTTGCTGAAGCTCAGCTCTGGCTGCAGGGAACAGTCAGAGTCCAAGCACACTGGAGATGGGGAGTTAGAACCCCACTAATCAAAATCAGAACAAAGCTGTAATTTTAGCTTCTTAAACTTCAACATGTAATAAACAGAAGAAGCTCCAATATTTCACTATGAAAAGCCTTTTGCTGCTGGAAACAGAGATTTATAGAGGGAAATTCCAGCATCAACTTGGAGATAGAGGGACAGCTTTCTCCCACTGCCCATGGAGATACCTCAACACACACTCATTTCTGAGTTGTCACGCTCCACGTAATGCATATTCTATTTGTCCTGACCTGAGAGCTTTGCGTTCACGGAGCAGATCCCCAAAGTTAATTCATCAGGAGGAATAATAACCAACGCACCAGCCAGGAGTTGCTGGGCCAGCAGATCCATCCTGCAGTTGTCAGTGTGAGGCATTTCAGGGTAGCAGAAATGCAACCTCCCTTACTTGAGGGCCAGAAGGAAACAGCAATCTCTCTCCAGTCTATTTTATTGAAATGAGGGAGAAAGAGTAAACGTGAAGTCTAAGCAGCAGCAAACAAGACTAACTAATAGTGCCCAGGAAGGGGAACATCAAACAGAGAATCTTTTGCGGATAAAGGAAAGAGGTTTAAATGTTTTTTCTTATTCCAGCAGATCCTCTCGGTGTTGTGCAGGACAGCAGATGTGATCTGCTCAGGGATGTGGAGACACCTGGCACAGGATCCTCAGTCTGGTCAGATGGAATGGGACAGGTGACCATCACGTTCTTGTGTTTTTTCCTGACTTTGGGAGTTAAGGGTCACCTTGGTGGTCTGTATCAGAAAAATTTCCTTAGATCTCTTCCGCTTTCTGCCAGGATAGTGTTCAGTCTAATGACCAGCTTGAGAGTAATGTCTGCACTTTCTAGAGTGATTTACTAGCTTCTCTCTCCCAACATTTCCATATAGGTGAATTCCACACATTTTTAAACCCATAGCCAGAATTTGTGCTCCAGGATCCTTTTAAAACCAGGCTTGGAGACACTACTTACCATTGACAATGGATCACTCTGAGAAAGGAAAATGGGATTTTTTCTCACTGTGATCAACACTGTCTTCTCTGCTTTGTTTCCTTTCTGGGATGGCATTATCCCTCACCTCTCTTTCCTTTCTGGGATGGCATCATCCCTCCCCTCTGAGGCCAGCATGCTGCGTAGCCTCCGTACAGCATCTGAGAGTTCACGAGGTGGCAGTGGAAGTGCTGGAGTGTCCCGGCACTAATCACATATTATCACCTTAGGATAATTATCCAAGCTGATTCTGAATGAATCCTCTTTGGAGAAGGTCCTTGGCCTGCCCTCTGCTTGGCAAAACGCCTGAGGTACCACTTGCACGAACGCACGACTCACCAGCAGGAACAGCAGTGAAATCCAAAATGCCACGTTACGTTGCATGGAGCAGCCAGGTGTTATCGCCGAGACATAATAAATTCATGTTTTTACGGTAGGAATCAGGAAACATTTGTAGATACATATAAAAATTCTGTCTGAATGAATTCCATGATCCTCTGACATTTTCCATGTACACCTTAGAGGTGGTGGCACGATCTTGCTAATACAGGCTGGTGCATTTGCAAGCTGTGTAGCAGCAAGAACCCAGAGACCCATTCCCTGCATGATATTTTATTTTTTTTTTTAAATTAAACGTGCTGATACCTGGAATTCTTTTGAACTCCAAGTATCACTAGAAATAAGACAACAAAGGCAAAGCAGAGGTGCCCTAGTACAAACAGAGGATTCCTGGCTTTTGAAGCACCCTGCTCTGCAGAAGCTGTGCTGGGCTGCCCTCTGATCTCACTCAGCGGGATGAAATTCATAGATTTGGCCTCTTTATTTTCTTTATTGTTTTCACTGGCTGTCAAAGACCTTCAGTATAAAGGCTGCGAGATGCACAAAGATTGTCATGATCTGGAAGGGCAGGAAAGTGCCCAGCCTGGAGTTTGATGTAGTTTCCATGATAAAACTAAAAGAAGTCCATGGGACGCTTGTCACCAGTAGCAGACTGGTGTGTACTTGTGTATTCGTGAGACCACCAAGGGAAGGGAAGGATGGTCAGGTACCACTGACCTGTATCTGGGACTCAAAAGGAGTGTGATGTGTTCTTCACTCTCCCATAGGTTTCTTACACAGTTTCAGACACGTCTTTCAGCTCCTGTTTTTCCTTCAAGCCTTGAAAAATGTGAAATCATCTTATTTTCATCCCTAGCAGCTGCCAAATCCCTGGTGGAGGGTGGGATGACAATCCCAGGCACCACTGGAGTGGGGGTCTCTGGGACCACTGGTGTGTTTGCCCTCATATTTATAACAACAAATCAATTTATATTTGTGATTCTCTGAGGAGAAGGGAATCATTCAAGCTCTAGGTGTCAAAGGGGACCCTGATTTCAAAATATTGTATACCAGGCTGAAACAGAGCTGGAGTGAGAGACAGGCTGAGCTGAAGCTGTAAATCTCCCATTTGGGCTCCCATTGTTGTTGTTGCAAAGGGTTAACAGACACTGCAAAACATTTCTAGGATGAAGTGCTAAGATTTAGTGCACTGAATTAATTCTTAAATTAGAACAGGGGATTTGCACATGATTTCTAAGGGAAATTATCTTCTGGGTAAAATTAATACAGGAGATGTTTCAACATCTGGGATGGCATTATTATGAGCAATGATTACCCAGACATTGCCAAAAGAAAGAGATCACAGCAGACTCTTTCTTTTCCCAACCAAAATAAGCTACTCACCCTGAAGGAAGACAACTATTTGCCAAAGTGCTAGCTTGTTTGGAAATGCACGAGAAGAAGTAAACTCTATATGAAAAAAAAAAGAAAAAGAAAAAGAACTGCATGCTTTGCTAATGGACAGTGGGGAAACAGAACTGCAGATGGTGAAGATACCATCTAATATGTGGGTCCTGGGCCTCAGTCTGCCTCATCTTTGAGCTCTTCATCCAAAAAAGAAGTGCTTAATTCAGTGCGACAGCTGTCTGGGTGTTTAATGTTCAGAGGTTAAACAGAAAAGGTACTGGCAGACGTGACCTGGAAAACCTCTAAAAGGGATGGATGCTCTATCGTCTTCCAACCCAGGGATCACAAAATTCCTCCAGATGCCTCCAAATCTTCCTCCAGCCTTTAAAGGGACAGGTTTTCCCTGCCTAAGATTTAAATAGGACAGAGAGTAAAGCCAAAGCAAGACCTGCTGGAGTTATTCTGTCAAAACAATCGCACACCAGGAGGAGCTTATAAATATTTATTTTGCTTCAGAGCATTTTGTTTTGCCAAGAAAAGAGGAGGGCGCTTGAGTGGGAAAAAGACTGGTGGCTCACTGGCCCCTGCTCCTTTCATAAGAAAAAAACCACCAATGTTTAATTTAAAAGGGCATAAATATAAGAGAAATGCCTCTTTTCTTTCATGTTAGCAGCTGGCTATTAAATTACATCATGAGTGCTACGTGGTGGGACTAGGCGGGTGCGTGGTTATTTCTGTCTTCTAAACCAGAGTGCAAGTCTCAAGGTAATTACTTTGGATCCAAGTGTAATTACCAACTGATCTGCAGGAACATACACAGTGGTGACATCCATTCCAGGCAGCATTAGAGCCCGATGATAACACGGCATCATTAACACCGCTTAGCACTTCCACACGTGGCTCCAGGCCACAGTTCTCCTCAGGGAAAGGGCTGGCGGTTGGGTGACCCAGTCTGGAGATCTCCTTGGAAGTCACCTGAGATGCTGCCCCTGGCCCTGGTGTCTGTGTGTGCGGGAGTGTGTGAACAAATCAGTGCAGACAGTAGCAAACATGATATCCTAATCGTGGGAAATGTAGCCAGGACAGACTTTTTTTCCAATATAAACCTCCTTGTTTTGGCATTTCTGCAGCCTGCCTCCCTTTTCTTTCCGCAAAGCACGGATTCCCTGAGAGGAAGGAGGGTGCTGAGTCCTGCTGCCACCCCTGGGGTCCTGACCTTTTTGTTTAGCTTCTCTCTGCTTTACTCTGCTTTACTGTGACAGCATCATGCTCAGATTTTGGAATATTTTCTCCTGAGTTCACACCTCATCTGTCTCCTTTTGGAAGACAGCAGGAATAAGGATTTTCTTTTCTTTATTCTTTTATCTCTTTTTTTCCAAGGCTGCAAGCATCACAGTAAACAACCCATTTATTCTGATGGTCTTGAAAGCTCTCTCTACACCTCCAAGAAGGTCAGAGCAAAGATTCAGGAAGAGAAAAGGAGAAAAATAAAACAATCTTCCTTTCTTTAGAACATGGCCTGGTTTGTCACCACATCTTCCTGGTGATCCACTGCTCCAGGGACAAGGTGATAGAGCAACCTTAAAAGTTAAGGCGTATTAAAAGTACTTTCTAGTACCTTTCCTTGTGTCGGTTCTAGCTCATAAATACAAGCAAATGAAAAGGTGACAAAATGCAGCGTGACATCATTTCCCATAAGTGTGGGACGTAAGATTATACAAATAGACACGAAAATCTCTCCCAACTCCTGTGGGGAACGATACACTGCCACACAGCTCAGGTTCGGCGCTGGTAAAGTGAGATTGACAGGGCAAGTAACCCCTGAAGGAGGTTTTCCATTTGGGGCAGTCCTGCTAAACCAGGCTTGCTGCTCTGAATGAGCTCGGTTGCACAGAGAGAGCTTGGTTTTTTGTTTTGTTTTGTTTTGTTTTTTCTTCCTTGTTTTGCTGTTTTTCCCCTAGTTTTGCTTATGCGCTGGGTTTATCAGAGCAGCTCCGCAGATGTCAGCGAGACACATTTTGTTTTCAGTTCCATCAGTGTAAATCACAGCTGATCCGGTGAACTCCGAGATACCCACTTTGCAGTTGATATCTGTGACATTAAGAGTTTGGTGCCGTGGTATTGTGACAGCTTCAAGCCCTTCCATGGGGAAACAAAGTCAGGCTCGGCACCGTCCTGGAACGCATTACAAAGCATGTTTGTTATTGCGGAGGAGACAGCATCCGCCTTGGCTGTGAAAAAGAAAACCAGATCTATAACAGCTAAGATTTCATCTCTCCCATTTATCCAATGAGATTTCCAATCCTCTTGCACAGATACCCTGCTGCTAACATAGCAGTCAAGATCAGAGCACTTAATCAATCATCCGCTGAGGACAAATGCACGTTATCTAAATTAGAACAAATCCAGGCATATTTTATATGACAGCTGTACAGATTTTTTAAGAAAAAGCACTGGCAAGAAAATTACACGAAAACAAAATTGTCTTGTGTTTATGCTTAAAGTGGTAGCTTTCCTAAAAGCTTCTGCAGAACTAGGTAGCCTTGAATATACAGGGGCAAAAAATTCTGCTCTGGCTGCTTTTGCTTCCACGTTTTCATTAATGAACTAGAGCTGCGTTTGGCCCCTCTGGCTCCGAAGCAGAAAGCCTGCTGCAGACCTCCGTGTGAGTCCTGCTTAAAAACCTTTCAAGTTTTATGATCACTGGATTCTCGTATGATCAGCTCAGGTTCAGGCTCTCATGAATCAAAAATGCATGCGTCTTCGAGCAACCTATTTGTCTGCGGGTGGCAAAGGGAAGTGGCACTTTGAAGAATAAACCACTTCTGCCTTCAGAAGGAAGCATGGGCTGCATGGGGGGCTGGAGCACAAGCCAAGGGCTTAGACCTCCTCTTCAGGCTCAGCTCTAGGCCTGCTGGGTGGCCTCGTCTTCTCCCATTTCCCTCTGGGTGAGATATTATTTATCCATGACAATAAAATACAGGATTCTTATCATGGGATGATAGAATGGTTTATAGAGTAGAATGTGGGCTGCTGCACAGCCCACAACACCCATTGGTTTTGGGGACTCTTTATCACTGGGTACAAACCCAACAAGCAGCAGGAGGGCCTGAGCCCAGCCAAGCCACTGAGGGCAGCCAGCGTGGCCTCCTGAAAGGAGGACTTCAGCAAAAATGCTGAAAATACCTATTCAAGCATCCCTATCCCACATTCCCCCACAGAGTGGGCTCTGAATAGTCTTAGTTCTCTGTCTAAGTTCCGACTCTGCTTGTCTGGAAGGAGTAAATGCTACTACAGAAGTTCACAGCTCTCCAAAACCTCCCGTGGGGAGCGGATTGCAGTTTATTGCCAGGTCTTGGGACTTTTAAATAAGCATTTCGCTCCCTGCACGAAAGCAGGTCTGATCTGGAGTGCAGCAAGGCTCTTTTTCTCTCCTTGGACTCCAGGTTTTGGAGGGACTTGTGAGGTTTTTCATGGACAGCTGTCAAAATGTCAAGATCTTCTACCAACCACCTTGCTGGAGCAAGGCACTGCCCTCAGCACTGCTGGCATTGGCAGGTTGGATCAAATTGGTTTGGGAGATGTTGGCAGAATCAATGACCCAATGTCACTGGAATTAAAGGCAGTGGTGAATACCGCAGAAAAACAAATTCAGGGCAATGCTGAGGACTTTGGAAAATTTTATCCTGGGTGTCTAAGCAGAAATTTATACACCTACTTGCTTGTGATTGCATCCAAAGGTCAGATACAGATTTTACTAAGATCTCTAAGCAGGAGAACCAAGTCTCAGCTTCAAAAATCAGAGCTGAATGTGAAATTTCTTAACGTGGAAGGAGCAGACAGAGCCTTCATTTTGGTTTAAGTTCACCTCAGTGTTGAGAGAAGCCCATGCTCCTCAGAAATCCTCCTGGAGTCAAACCCCAAAGTGCAGATACCTTCCTATCAGCACAGACACGCTCCTTAAAATGCGAAAATCCTGCCCCTCTTCTGTCTCCAGTAAAGGAAAGAACCTCTACCCCTTCCCATCCAAAACCAGTATGTTGGGTTCTTTTAAAGTGCTGACTTCTCCCTTGTTTGCATTGGTTTCAGTCCACCAGCTCTTGACAGTTCCAATCAAACGTCTGCCCAAACCTGGATGGTCCAAGCAAGTGGCACGGTTTAGAGCGATACAGTCAGCATCGCGTTTTGGATTCATCACCCTGATTTCTGAGGTACCACTGACAGCCCTGGGGGGACTGGGGGATGCACGGATCTGAACTGACACCGTCTCCCCGGGAAAAGCAAAAATCACCATGTCCTTGTCAGCACTGGGCCTGGGTCTTGTTGTCCTCTCTCCATTTCACGGAGCATTTATGGATGCTGGAGCCAACTGTCCAAAGCAGAGAGGGGGAAAAAAGGCTCTGCAGGTACCAGCGACCTGCTCCTTCTTTTCAGCATCCCTACAATTTCAAGAAATCACTTGGAATTACCTTTTCAACTCAGATGCTCAGTTAATTCCCCCACACCTCCCCGCTAAAGCGCCTCAATGCATGGCCTGGCTTATTTTTTTAGCTTAAATTGGTGGGGTTTTCTTTTGTAACTTCTTAAGTTTTGACTCCAATCCTTGAGCAGGAGGCTGCTGTGCGAAGGTGCATGAGGAATGGACTGGAGCATCTAAATGGAGGCCCCCAAATGTGAGCGTTTTTTTCCCTTAACCTTCCTGCACCATTGGGAATAATAATTCCTGGCAGGGCTGTTGCACAGCTTGATTCATTAAGGTTTATGAAGTGCTTTTAGCTCCGGCACTGGAAGGCTCAGTGCAAGTTATTTTGGACTGCTCAGGTGTTCGGAGGAGAGGCGCTGCAGAAGGAATACAAATAAATCAAGAAGAGAAACTGCCCCTTTCCTCCATCCAGCCCCTGCCCCCCGCCGCTCTCCATCACCCTTGGTGTCAAACAGTTAATTTACAAGCCCAGCGCTTTACAAAAGCCCCCGGAGCACCAATTCTCCCTTTCTCATGCAGCATCAGCTCCTCAAAAAAGCCAGCTGAGTCTCCCGGGGTCACCCAGCTCCTGCCCTTCCCAAGGCAACTTCAGTCCCTATCCAAAACCCCCTGGATATTTATTTTCGGATGATATTTTGATCCAGCCTCACCCCCTTTTAGCCTGATGCTGCAAGCACTGAAATAGCCCTGCAGGGTGGCTGCTGTTGGGGCTTTGAAACGTGCCATGTGCCCAGCCAGGGGGACACTAATCAGTTGAGGAAAGGTGTCCCAGATATCCCAGCCAACCCACCACCCATGGGGGCAGCATCCTCATCACCCCATCGGGATGATGATGCCACCCAGGGAGCCTGGAGCCACACAGGGACAGGGGAAAGCACAGCCCAGCAGGACAAACTGGGAAAGCAATAGGTAAGGAGCTGGGCTTGCAGCTTGGGAAGGTAAAATCTGTGGATATCTCACATGGGGTTTGGTGGCTTTTTTTCCCTCCCTCCCTCCTTCCCTCGCTCCATCTCCCTCCCCTCCTCCAGTCTGTTGCACGGGAGCTGCCGGCCACGCTGTTCCAGTTCAGGGGCTCCTGCAACAGAAAAGATCAGCTGTTGGAGAACCCATGGAAAGCCCTGGGGGAGAGCCATGGCCGCAAGGTAATCAGCAGGCAAAGTTATTACCATTATGCTGCTAATTAATTCCCAGCTCATTACGTTTCCTGTGGCTAATTTGTACTCGCCGCTGATTTGATTAAACTCATCTCTATGCTAATAAATGTGTTTTCCATTTGTTTTAGCGACTGTAGGAAGAGAGCCCGGTATTTACATATTTTGACGTTTATCAAATAAAACGCGGCGCCTGAATTAATTCTGCTCTGATTTATAAGTGGAGGCGGGGGGGAAGGGGGAAGGGGAGCCAGGGGATGCTGAGGGTCAGGCGTGCATCCCCTGCATGGTGGAGAGGGGGCTGCACTGAGGGGCGATGCTCAGGGGCATTTATTGCCACCCCCAGCCCCATCTTGCCCGGGGACGGCTCCTGCAAGGTGTGTGCCACCTCATGGGCTGCCCCTTTGCCATTTATTTCCCCTTTTCCCAGCCAAGTTTTGAGACGCGCGGCTTTGATTTGCAGGCAGGTCGTAGGGCTGACCAACACCTCGTCAGGTGGATTTTTTGCTTTGGCTTTCAGAAATTGCTCTAAATGAAGATCAGATTTAGGCTGCAGCACCTAATTATAAGCGGTGACTTAGTTTCCTCGTTCCCTTTGGCAGGACTCGTTGCAGTAGTTCTGGGTGGCTTGGTTTTATAATCAGACAGGGAGGCAGAGACACCTTGCGATGCATACATATAAATATATATATTTTAGGCATGTGTTTTGCCCTCTCTGCCCTGGCAGAAGCTCTGTCTGGCCCCCAAAGCAGCTGCCTTTTAAACCCAGGGCTGAATCTTCAGGGCAGACCTTCAGCCAGTGAAACTCCCTTCAGAGCAGTGGTCCCATTTCATGGAATTAACTGCAGCGGTATCAGTCTCCTCTCTTCACGTGGGGCAAACCCTAACTGAAAAATACTCTTGGGAGCATAAGTCAGCAGGATTTGTGCTTTACACCACCTAAGGGGATGTGAAATCCAGTCTTTCCTCTCCTGGCAATTGCCACCCAGCACATGCCCTGCCTCTGGGTGTGTGTGTTTGTATGTACCATGCTATGCTGGGGCACATACATACATATATGTCACAGAGGCTGAAGACCAGACCCTCTGGTTTGGTGAGGGCTGGGATGAGGGAAAGGCCAGGAAATGCTGGAAATTCTGGGGCTGGAAAAGGTGGGCTGGCCAGGGTATGTCTGACCCATCCCATTGCTGCTCCTTGGTCTTGTCTGGAAGCTTGGCTCAACACAAGAGGGGTAGAGGGGTTTTTTTCCCCTCCGAGTGCTCACTTCCACCTGGTTTCTCTCTCAGGTGCTTCAGATTTTCATTCACACCAGCAGCCCCGGGGCAGCCACAGCTTTCCTTCACACTCCCAGCAAAAGCATCCTGGCAAAGAGGGGGCCCTGGCAATGCCACTTCTCACTCTGGCAGTGAGACACCTTCCACCGCCGCTGCTTCACCCCAGGCAATCTGGAAACGGCTTGATTGCTTAAGTAACAATTAACAGCCTTGTCTTTTGGGAGCTCTTCTGGTGCCCCAGGCGCATCCCCTGCTCCAGAGCCAGCACTCTCCTGCGGTGTTACCCAAACCGTGGACATCCCCCAGCTCCTTCCAACCTCTCATCCCTTGGCAGGGATGGACCATGGTGGGATGCACCATCCCACCAAGCTCACTAGAGCCATGAGGATGCTCTCACTCCTCTTGCACCTGCTCTGAGGCTTCACAGACACAATCTGTGCTGCTCCCTGGGCTGCGTAGGATGGGGATGATGCTCCACCAGTCCCTGATAAGGCTGGATCCAGCTCATAGCAGCATCTCCCTGCGTTGTTTCTAAACCAGGTTCCTCAAAGAGGACCTGGAAGAGTGACCTGTGCCCAGGTGGGGTGATCCTGGTCCTCAGCATCGCATCCAGAGACCTAGCTGTTGGGCAGGATTGTCCCAGTATCGTTAGAAAAACCAGCTAAGCCTTGCAGCAGTGCGATTGCTGGACTTTTCTCTTCTTCTGAAAGGTTTGAAGCCTTTGCAAAAGCGGGAAGTATTCCTGAGGAAGAAAAAAACCCCAAACCCTGCCTTGTTTCACATTAACAGTCTTTGCTTTCCCTGGCGAAGGTGGGACAATAGCCACGCGCTGCGTGGTATCGGTGTCACAAAGAACGGACCCAAAAGGCTTCAGCTCAGGACAAATAAAAGTAACATTGATTCCTTTTTCTTTTTTTTTTCTTTTTTTTTTTTAATTTTTTTTCTTTCCAGCTGGTATCAATACATTAAACAGCCACGCTGGAAAAGTGAAATTGATTCAAGGCCTTCAGTGCTCCCTGCCAAAAAAGCCTCCTGCAAGGATCTATTCTGTATTGAATTACAGTCTGGAAAAGTTCAATAGGTTATTGTACAAACAGAGAGCAAAAGCCCGTCAACAATGGAGCCAAAGTGATTGTGCGGCTCCTTTGTGCCTGCCAGCCCCGTGCCCCTCGCAAGCTCGGATGTTAAATCAGTTTAATTAAAATGGTGGGCTTCAAATGCCTCACTTTTTTTTTTTTCATGCATGGTCCTGTGTAAAGACACGTTTGCTGCAATGTTTAAAGCCACCAGCCTGCACTGACAACCTCCCCCAACCCGGTTCCTCTCTTGCTCCCTAAAATTGCTGCAGGTTTTCACAGCTGCTGAGCAGTTTGAGCAGGCACCGGGTCTGAACCCCTCATCTCCACCCCCATGCAGAACCCCCCCGTGTCCCCCTGCAGCCTGTCCTCCCAGGAGAGCTGGCCCCAAGGCTGGTCACCTCTCCCTTTAGCAGAAGGTGTTGGTGGCACCGGTGTGGTGGGGACACACACCAGGTGGGCACCTGAGGTGTCACCCTTGGGCTGGAGCCGTGTTTTGGGGCAGAATGTGGGTAGGGGACTCAACTGTGGGTCCCTCCAGTGCTAGTGTCCCCCCTCGAGGGGACTGGGTGCTCCCCAGGAGCAGCAGAGTGAGGTCCTCAATGTTGCATCAGGTTTGTCGTGGGTCCCACCGGTCCTTTTACTCCTTCGAGCGGGCAGGAGGCAGGGCATCGCGCTCCAGCACAGCTTCCAAATCCCTCTCCCCACCTTTAATTAAGATTCCAATTGAGCATAGAAATCATGTGTAAGTAAGATGCTAATTATTAAAGTCATTGATCTCCCAAACAGTAAAGCAGAGTCGCGTCTCTGGGCCTGCCCCTGTTTTGAGGCATCTCTGAGCCCTCATGATGGGGAGTGCCCGGGGTATCTGGAAGCTTCGTTTGAGACATGTAGACAATTGATTTTGCCAGGAGGTGAAGTCCCCATCTCACTTTGAACAAAACCTCTTCACGGCACCTCAGCCCCAGTCCATTCTGGCTCTCTTGACAGCTCAGCTCCCAGTGAGGACACTCATTAAACTTCTTCTCCCTGCCTTGCTGGACATCTGCCCCGTGCCCTCCTCCAGGCTGCACAGCTGCATTTATTTTCTCCTTGGAGTAAATGGGATTTACTCCAGCTCAGGGCCAGCCTGGAGGAGGGAACCAGTGTTTCCCAGGGGGTGCAAGGTGTTTGGGGTGTGTGTTGTCCCCCCAGTGCTTTCTGGAGACACAGGAGTCACCATCCACAGGAGGTTCATTCCCTTGTCCTCCCCAAATTAAACAACTTTCTTGGCCAACCTACCCAGGAGAAATGGGGCTCGGGAAAAAGGCGCCCGTAGTCTGGAAAAAAATAAATATATCTATGAAAGGATGGATGAAAAATTTCAGAGAGAGAAAATTACACAGAAAGAGGAGCACAAACCAGTATGGGGCCAGGCTGCAAGGTGGGAGGGCGAAGGTGGCCGGTGCAGCAAAGGCAGGGAGAAAAGGCTTGGGCTGCAGAAGAGAGGGCTGCTCGCCTTGGAAATACAAAGTGCAGCACCACACTGCACCAAAACACTGGAATTAACATCAAAGCAATCCTGGAGCAAATGAGATTACAGTATGCATGTTAATGAGGCAGCAGCGCTAATCAGCAAGGATGCCTCGCTGGGAGGGCCGTGCTGCCAACTTGTGATTTCTGTTGTCAGGCTGGACCGGGCTCCCATTTGGAGTGAAGATTTTGTTTGGTTTAAAAACCGTCGGTATTTTTGTGGGGTTTCTGGCAATCACAGATTTGATTTGATTTCTTCAAGTAGATGTCTGGCCCTCCGGGGTGCAGAAGAGAACTTGGAAATGGGATTGAAGTGGTCCCCAGAGCCAAACTGAAAACCACTCCAAAGCCAAGGAGCGGATGAAAGTTACCCAAAATGTATTTTACTCTATTTTTAAACCTCGTTATTTTTAAGCCAATCTCACCAGCTTGCAGAGAGCTGAATGCATGGCTTTTGCACAGCGTATTTGTGCCTGAAGCTTTCCTAAGGAATATGAAGTCGCTCAAGATTGGAGGAGTCCAGCTCTGCACACACTGGGAGCAGGTTTTTTTCCAGTGCTCCGATGCTGGTGTCAGAGTTCTATTTCATCACTGAGCTCCAAAGCTGGAGCATTTTAAAGTCAAGAGTCCTAAAAAAAGCACTTGGTTGGGAATCATGGGACTGCAGGCAAAAAGCTATAAAAGGGGTAGCCCCCCCTCCTGCCCAGGAAGGCTGGGGAAAAGGATGGCAGGAGGGTTGGGGTAAGAAGAGCAACACGGAGAAGGAGAGGATGAGATAAGGAGAGGCAGATGAGCTGCTCTCAAGAAGTAAAAGGGCAGGACCCACAGCAAAGGATCGGCAGGAGCCTTCTCTCTAGAGCTCCCTGAAACCTGGGATGCTCCCAGAGGTCAGGGAGTGGACTCATCTTGGTCAGGGAAACTTTGGGTCAGGGAAAGGGAAACCTTTCTGGAGCTTTTCATCTGTCTCTGTAGCAAACTAACCCCTTGGGCACCAGGGGATGGCAGAGAACAGTCCCACCAGGGGATGGGGATGCTGCAAACCACTCTGGGAACCAGCCCCAGCCTCCTCCCTCTCCAACCCTTTCCACGGAAAACGCCATGCCGATCAACTCCCTTTGCAAGGCATCTCGGCTTGTTTTGATCTGTTTTTCAAAGAGCCCTTCTTTTTGATTGGAGAAATTGGCTTAAATGGGTCTCTCCTGCTTTTTCAAGCAGGGCTGCAATTCGTTTCTGCTTCCTTCCCTTTTCACCGCTAATCTCATTTGCTGAAATTGTGAATAAGAGAGAATTCGGGGTATTTGAGTGTTTATAGAGCAAAAGGATACGATTTATGTTCAAGTTTGCTACGCAGACATACATCTTCTGAGGGTGGCTCTGAGTGGGGTGAGGCGGTGGGTGCCAGGAGAGATGATACCCAGCTCCCAGCTCTGCTCCAGCTCTAGGAAAACATCCTTTTGCTGCAGAGAGGGCAATGATGTGGCTCAGCTGCACAGAAATCTCACGTGCCTTTATCCAGATGCTGCAGGAAAGGGTTCTCAGAGCTGCATTTCTCTGGCTGCATCCACAGAGCGGAGAGATGCAGGCAGAGCGGCGGGGGAAAGGGGGGAGCAGCCAGGCACAGCCCCGGGAAGGTGCAGATGTACCTCCCTTCTGCTGCAGATCTACATGGCTGGGAAAAGAAGCTGTTCAGTAGTGCTTTCTATGCCAGGGAAATCATTAACAAATTAATCATTTACTAATTAAACGGCATGATACCCATGTAAAGGGAGTGTGACTGACTTCTGCGAGTCAGGAAACTAGATGATGTTTCTGATTTTTAGACCACTCAAAGGCACTGCATCGCAGGAATGCTTGCCCTTGCTGAGGTGTCTCACGCCACCATGACCACTTGGTCTTCCAACAAAGTGCTCAGATAGAGCAGAAAATCCCCCAAACCAAAGCCAAGATAGTTCCCTTTCCTTCATGCTCTTGAGGTGTCCAGGTCACCACAGCTGAGCTGCAGCAGCATCCAGAGCCTTGGGCACCTACACGGAGTCATCCCAGGTATTTACTTCTGGTAAGTGCAGCTCATTATTATTGCCTCCTCTGGAGCTGTAGGGCAATGAAAATTAATTCCCCACGGCCTTGCCCGGTAGCTTTTGGAACCATGTCTTTTCCAGTTTTCTTTACTTTGTGTTACGGTTTCATGGACTCAATCAATCCTGGTTGTCACACGGTGAAGTGATCCCACCCGCCGCAGAGACCAAAGCCCGCTGGACTTCGCTGTGTGGCTGTTTGCTTTCTGTTGTAGACACAGACTAAAAGTTAATTCAGGAGCAGCTAGAAAAGGAAAAAAAACCTGAGATCGGGAGCACAGAGATAGAATGGTCTGAAAACTAAAGCCTTGTTGACTCCAGGAAAGTAAGAGCCATCCGTGATGGTTCCTTTCCCCATCGTAACTCAATACAAATAAAGAGAAGAAGGTGGATGGAAATGGAGTAGATTATTTCACTGCCTAGAGTGACAGATGAGCAAAAACCAACTGGGCTGGCTTCTTCAGGCTTGCAACACTTTTGTGTGCCTTAAAAATTTGCCATATTCAGCCACCCCCTCCTGAACTTCATGGTGGCCATCCATCCAAAGGTTACAATAGGCCGGCAGCCCAGGATGGCTTTCCAGCCTGATTTCCTCAGCAGGATTTTGTAGGGATAAGGTGACACAGGGGTGATATCCGAGATGTTCCTCACCCACTTGTTGCTCCTGGGGACAGGAGGAAGGTTTTATCCCTTGGGTGCAGCAGCACAGTGCCATCCAAGTTGCCCAGAAAGACTAGGATTCGGGCTTCTGCCCCTTTCAGAGGCTCCTGAGCACGCACCCAGGACTAGCACATTTTTCTGAGTCAAAGCACATCTCTAATTCAAACACAAAGTGAAAGGATGCTGGAAAGCCGCTGGCCTTTATGGTTTATTAAGCTCCTTGTGCAGGGATAATTTTTAGACTTCTTTTTTTTCCCTTAGACTAGACCATTTCACCTCAGTGGGGCACATCACAAACCCCACCAAATCACTGCCCCTCCTTCAAAATGACGGAAGAATCCTTGGGAAAATCCCCCCTTTGGTGCTGAAAGATTACGTGACTCTTCTTTTTTTTTTCTTTAGAAAAAAAAAAAAAAGAAGAGTAACAGTCACATTTCTAAACAGCTCTTTATTAAACCATCCAAACATATCATCTGCACCGGAGGATGCGAGGGCTGACACCAGACAAAACCATCAGATTGCTCCGAGAAAACGCATTGGCTTGTCTTGACAATTTAGGGCTCTGTGGAATACCCTGTTCATATTTGCTGTTGATTTTGAGACTGAAATTCGCAGTATGAAAACAGACATGTCCAAGAAAGCATTGCTCAGCTTAAACTTAAAAGGACGGAGACGCAGAGATGCAGCTCCTGGCTCCCAGCCCTTTCTTAGGAACCAGCTTTCACTTCGCCTTGGGCTTTTGGTCCATCAGCATCTAATGTGAGATGACAGTGCGGGCTCCCTTAGGGGCTAACGTGGGCAATTTCAGTTCTGGCATTTTAATTTATCCACAACCAGCAGTTTTCAAAAGGGTAGAGCTAAAAAAGAAACTTGCCTTGGTCACACACACACACAGAAAAAATAAAACGAAAAAGAAAAGGCTGGGGGGGGAGAGGTGGTAGTTGTGACATAAAATGCAGGAGGAGGTTTGCTGCCTTTTAACTCCTTGGGATCCAGCTGGGCAGATGCGGTGGCTCTGTGATGGTTAACCCTGCACATCAGGCAGCCCTTTTTTCTTTAGGTGGAGCGGATCCCACCGTGGTTTATGGCTGTTGGTTTTAGCACCGGGCACATCTGCCGTATCCCTGACAGTTAAGGTCCTGACTTTTCCCATTTATTAATCCCCAAAGTTGCATCCGGACGCTGTAATGGCAAAAGGTTGGCTTAGGAGCAGCAGAGGCCATAAATCTGGAATTAAAGGCTTCGGGTTCATCTCCAACCCAGCCCGTGGGGCCGAGGTGCTACAGGGGAAGCAGAGCCCGCTGTGAGCCTGTATGAGAACTCGCACACTCATCACATGTGTGCAGATGCTCAGACCGTGCCCTGGGGAGAGAGGAGCAGCTCAATCTTCCATCTGCACTTCCCACAGCATTTTTCCTGCTGGATTTCCCAAAATCCACTCCCCTCTCCCCACTTCCCATTGCCGTGGCAGGCTGGGTGCTGACACAGCCCGATGGCTCTGCTGATGGCAGCGCCTGGCACCGTTTCACATCCGACCCTCATCAGTGGCTTTTGAGGCTGCCGCTGAGCTGTTCCCTGGCACATTCCACATCCCCTCCAGGCACCTGGCTGACCTCAGGGCACCCGCTGCCATCCTGCAGCTCCCAAAGGACAGGGTCAACCCATCCTTTTAGCGCTGGGGCTGCAAAAAAAACCCCAAAAACTTCATTCAGGATGGAATGAGTAAAATATTTTAATTTTGTTTTGTTTTGTTCCGGTTAATTTTTTTTTTTCCTTTTACTTCTTTCTTCTTTTTTTTTTCCTCCCTGCTGCCTCCAGAGGCCCAGGCGGTTGGAGGCACAACTCCTCCAGCAGATGGTTTTGGAGCTGGGAAGCCCCAAGGGGCTGGCTCCCAAGAGCTGCCCAGGTGGTTAAGCCAAAGCCAAACTGATGGACGCAGCATGTCCCAGCCCCTGGCCCTTCCCTGTGGCCACCACAACCATTTGGCATCTGGTCCAAAACCTGCTGGAAGGGACATTCACCCCTTGCCCACCCTATTTCACGGTGTGGGGCAATGTGAGCTGCTCTCTTGCTGCAGATGTGGATACTTTTATTTATTATTATTATTTTTAAAGTTTACCTGTTCTAATGTAAAACCTTCACCTTTTGTTCACGGCAAATATTGCCAAAGTTGTTTGAGAGCGAGAAAAGCGAATCCATATTTTGTCAATATTAGTCCAATAAATAAAACTTGAGAACTAAACGCGTTCTGTGCCCAGGAAAGGAAAAATTAATTTGAGCTACGTGGGAACTGCCTTTCTCTTAACAACATTTCCCTGGCTTTAGTGAGATAATCTAGAGCTATATTAGGAAATACAAATATTTTTCAGAAGAACTATACATAATTTATAGAGAAGTGGGACCTGAATGGGGGGACCTACAGTCCACACATCCCATGTCCCCCCCCCAAGCCTGGATCTCACTGTGGACCCGTCTCCCTGATGAAACCCTGTCCCAGAAACAGTTAAACACAAGAAACCAGAAGCAATCCATAAATTAGGTGCAGCTATAGGTTCAAAATCATCAGTTATGGCCTCTTGACCTCATGCTCTGAGGGGAAATAAGAAGCGTTTTTCCGAGGAGCCAGGGCTGGAGGAAGGGAGCTTTAATACACGGCACAGCCAAACACTGATGCAAATAAATCCAGCGCAGCATAATCTCAGGGAAAAATCAATAAATAGCACCATGGTTAAAATAAAGATATGCATATTGAAGTTTCTGGTTTCTATATGGGAATGGCCTTTTCCCGAGAAGCGGAGGAAGATCTGGGTTTTTTTCTTTCCCGGCAAAGAGCCTCTAAATGTGACAAAGGCGATGGCTCCTCCGCTGCCCCTTTTACAAGGAGCAAGTTCCAGCTATTGTCTTCCTCCAAGCAGCAACCCCAAGTCCTGATTATTAGCATAATTAATAAGTCTAGTGTGCTAATTTTAAAAATTCCAGCGACTTGCGCCGCCCCGGCATCGTGTCAGCTCAAGACACACAAAAATCCTCTGTGACAACTGCTCTGTGAGTTAAGGTTTTATTGACGAGCGCCACAAAGAGATGAAACCCAGAGCAAGTCCCTTTTCCCAAGTCCCTTTTTCCCTGAATATTTAAAGCTCTTTTAAGAGGGCGTCAATATTAACTCTGGTAATTGATGCTGACAGTTGACCGTCTGGCCATAAATAAGACAAGTGGTATAATTAAACTACCCCAAAACCCTAATAAGAGTGATTTTAATGTGCTGGCCACCACAACGAAAGACAGTGGGATGAGGGGGTGTCCTGCATCCCTGTTGCCGTGGGAGAGGAGCTGGTGATGCTGCCTGGGAACTGATAGGACCCTTTGGGTTGGGCTGATCCCATTTTTCCCTGTATCTCCAGGATGAGAAACCCCCTCGTTGCTCAGCCTTGAGCCCGGCCAATGCTTTTAATAACTAAATACCATTTGTTAGGTAGTTAACCTCAGGATTTCCAGCACTAAAGATATTTCCCACAGGAAGCAGGGAGCGCCAGAGCAAGGGATAAATGCAAAGTTCATGGAAGTCGATGGGAAAGAGCACGGAGCCCTGCGCAGAGCCCCCTCTGCGGGGAAATTACCCAGCAAGTGCCCTGCACCAGGCTCCAAAAATAGCTATTTATTGGACAGACCTTTCTGATTTTCATTGATCTTCTTCTGAGAGAGAAGCCTATTGTTTGGGCTTCAACTTTGGGCTAAAAGTAGTCAAAAAACTAACCGGTGCTCGGTCTATAACGCAGCCAGAAGGAGATGTGCAGCACATCACCCTCTCCATCTCTTCAACGGAGGCATAGAGTAGTTTTGCTGGCTTTTAGCTCCACTGATACGCAGAATATGGCATAGAATGTAAACCAGAGAGCTGCTGTGGTCATTAAAGATGATTTTTATTAAAAAAATACCAACACTTTTTGAAATGAAAGGCGGGCAAACAACTGAAACGTCTTGGGCATATTTAAAAAATTGAGGAGAGTTCACTACAGGGGAAAGTATTTCATAAGAAGAATTTTGGGATTTCTAAAAGGTGGGGTTTAATAAAGAAATTGTGAGTGATAATACTTCTCTTTTTCTCCCAACTGGGTTGAATGGCCAGGTAGACAGAAACCTTCCTGACCCAACCCAGCACACTCCAGTTAAACCAGCTTAGGCCCTTCCACTCTTAGATGGAGCTTCAAATGAAACCCAGACCAGAAAAAAACTCCTTCCCAGCTGCTCTCTCCCAGCAAACGCCCTCCAGGTGTCTGTCCTGGTTTGAGGATGTCCCCACCAGCCCTTTTCTTCTGGTTCTGGATGGTTTTTCTCTGTGCTTTGGGGTTCTCCAACTAATTTTTGCTCCTGCCAGAGGAGGATGCAGGACAGAGGACCAGGGATCACAGGGACATGGGAAGTCCCAACCACTGCCATGTGGCAGAAAGCAAGGCTACAGATTTAGGGCTAACCTCAGAGTTTTGTAGCAATTAAAGCTGGTCAAAACCCACCAAATGCTGGAGAAACTAAGGCGGGGGGGGGAAATCATTGTGGTATTATAAGTCTAACAGAAAGAAAAGAAATGAAAAAAAAAAATATCAATATTCTTATTGTTCCTTACAAGAGTCTGCCAAGGAGGGAAGAGCCATGCCCGAATGTCAGGGCGAGCAGAGAAATAAAAGATGAGCAGTTCAGTCCTTATCAAAAATGGCAATTTTTGAAGCTTTTGTTTAAAGGGGTTACCAAAAAGAAAGCGCTCCCAGCTGATCGTATTTAAAAGCCAGGCAACCCCTGACACAGACTAGCTGGCAGTAAATGAGTGTATTTTAAATAATTCTATGCATTTCTCCAACAAATAATACTAAGTTAGAGCTGTGTCCATGAGCACACGTGTGTGTGTGTGTGTGCACACGTGTGTGCCGGCAGGTTTCACGCCAAGAAAACAGGCTCCTGGAGAAAACCTGGCAAGAAAAGCATCAGCTTCATCTCGGAGTTATTCCCTCCCGTTCTGGCATGGCAAATACAATGTCCTGTGTGCTGTAAACTTCTCTGTACAGTAAAGCATCCATTACATCTGTGGCTCTTATTTAAGCATCTGACTACAGTAATTGTTTCATACATTGACTATACTCCCTGATGCTTGCTCGATTATATTTTCTTTTTTTCTTTTTTTTCTTTTTTTTTTTCTCCCCAAAATGGTGCTTGCAGATATTAGCAGCTTGATTACTTGTTTTATTAACAATTTCAACCCTGCCTCGGTGTTGACACGGGAAGCAGGGTGGTGGTGTCGGCAACGTGGATGCGATGGTGGGTTGGAGCTTTCTACGAGGCTTTGTTCCTGAGCCTTGTGCTGTCCCCTGAGTCCCCCCCATCCAGACCCCATCCCCGGCAAACCCAGGCTTTGAAGCCCAGAGGGGTCCTGGGTTTGACTGGAGCTGCATGTCCACAACACACATTTGCATTCAGCTTGTCACCCAGGGCCAAAGCCAGGCAAAAAAGTGGTGTGTAGAGATCATAGAATCATAGAATGGTTAGAGTTGGAAGGGACCTTCANAAATGATGGGTTCAGAAGGGAGAGAGGGATGCAGAGAGTCACAGCACAGCAACAGTGTGTGTTCCCATGAGGAACATGTGTGCAGACACCTGGGTGCACACCTCCCTGGTAGGAAACCACACATGCAAGGACTAAATTTAAGGTGGGGGTGCCTTGTACACACGAGAAATTCTTCCCAGTGGCAAGTGGAAGGGGAGGCAGCGGCTGGATCAGGGCTGGGAAAGGGGGCAGGCGAGGTTTCTGCATCCCTCCCCTGCTTCTGCTCATGCGTCACTCCTGTCACTGAAAGGGAAAGCAGAGCCTGATGCCAGTTATTAAATATCTTCATTATAAGGGCATTCCTTCCAGCTGACTTTCAATTCTGTTGTATCCAGGGGCCTGGTGTTAATAACTGCGCAGTAAGGACAAGTGTTCTTAAAAAACACTGACTATTTAAATTCTGATAAATAATATGCAGCCTCCTGCTTCTGACTGATGGATATATTGTTCAGCCGAGCCACCATAAAGGCAATAAATATATGTACTGTTATGGGTCAGGAGTTGGAAAATTAAATCAAATGCAGAAATTGAGTCTTGACAGAATCTGAAGGGATAATGTCTTAGCTCCTCCAATTACGCAGTTCAACGTTTGGATAAATCATAGGAAAGTAAGTATTTAGCCCCATTTTTCATAATCACTATTAATGAGAACAAAATGGGAGCCGAGGGCAGAGGGAGAGAGTTCTGACAAGATAAATAGCATATGGGGTGTGTTGTCAGCCACAGAAAATCAAGGCTGTTTAAACCCCCTAAACAGCAGGACGGAAAAATGCAGTAAAAAAAAAGAGAGAGAGAGAAAAAAAAAGAGAAGAGTGGTCATGTGTTTTTATCAGTGACAGTCTCTGTGTCAGGGCTTTTGAGATCTGCCTTCCCAAACACCACTCGGGGCACAGAAGTATCATCTCCAGCTCCCCAGGATGGTGTTAATGACTGACATCCCAAGCAGGCCATTTAAATAGCGCCTTTTCTCACCCTATAAGCAGCACTTAAAACATTGCTTAATAGACAACATTTCAAAATTAAAATCCACAGATTTTTCCCCCTGGACCAGTGCCTGTGGGTCCAGGACAGGCGGCTCTAGACACCGCCAGTAGCCATCTCTTTGTTTCAGGGCAATAAAAACATGGAGAAATTGTTGTTTGCACAGCAGTTTTCTTCAGTTTTCCTGCCAGGCCACGCACAGGGTGTGCAGGGCTTAAAGGAAGGAGAGGAAGGTATAAATTCCATAGTCATTTCTATCATCTTCTCTGTCTTCCCTGCTTTTCATGTTGAAATCACTTCAAGCATCTGCAGAGGAATTATTCTTAGATTAGGTGTCTCCAACCTGGATTCCTCTCCGCTCCATTCTGTCGGGTGCTGACATGGGGGAGCCTGAGCCTGCTCTAAATCGGCTTTTGGGAGGATGGAGGTGTGTCTGTCCCCCTCTTTTTTCACACAGAATCTGGGGATTTCACAGATTTTCCTCATCCTGAGCTCATGCCTGGCATTTGATGTCTCAGGGAGCACCCCTTGCTCTTGCTCGGATGCAGACAGCCACCAAACCCTGGCGTTAGGTACCCAAACACCCAGCCGGGAAGCAAGTTATATCAGAATATTCCTCTACTACAAAAGCACACAGTCACTTTCCGGCACAGAATTAGAGCTAAAACATCCCCACGAAAGTCAGCAGTGGTTTGGGGTATTGGGTGATCCTCTGCTGCTCAGAAAATGAGCGTTGGGCTGGAAAAACCTCTGCACGGAGCTACAAATACTCCAGCAATCCAGGGGAGAGAGGGGGGACCATTTCAATATCCCAAGAGGACATTAGCAGCTCACAGATTAAACACGTGGGGCCTGGGAGATTATCTCCCTGAATCTCTCTAAAGCAGGGGAAGCAAACAAACAGCTGGCTGGGTTCCCCCAAAATAGAAAGCATTTGAGTTGTGGCAAGCTTCAAAGCGCCTGGTTGACAGGGAATAGGTTGGGTGCCCCCCCCATCACCCCTGACACCCCCTCCCCGCTGTGCCCCAGGGAGCAGAGGGATTGAGTGGGAATAAATAAACATATAAAAATTGCTGCTTTACTCCTCCCCCCACCAACAAACCTCCTCCCAAGGAAAAGCAGGGAAGCAAGGAAAACCGCCCCAGAACATATGGCGGAATCAAGCGCGGGATCCCCCGTAGGTTTGGGTTGTACAAGTAAATACGGATCTGGGGGGAATGCTGGGGGCTGAGATCAAAAGAGCTGCTCCCGTTTCTACAGGGAAAAGGAGCGCTTTGATGTCACGGGTGCCTTCCCCGCGCCGCCTAATGAACTGAAATTGTGACACGGTGACATCCTGCAAGGTTTGAAAGCACTCGGCACGGTGACACGTCTTTGGGGTTTGCTGCTCTCTTTTTCCAAGGCTGGAGGAGCAGCTGAGGAGACTTGGGGGTGGTGGGAGCTCTGGGGAGCGTTTATCCCTTGATTCCACACAGGGAGAGCAAAAGGGGACTCGCTCCATCACAAGTAGGACCAGGGATGATGGCAGAGATGGAAACAGAGAGGGTTCATAGAATTATAGGATGGTTAGAGTTGGAAAGGACCACAAAGATCCCCCAGTCCCCCCCCCTGCCCTGGGCAGGGATGCCTCCCACCACACCAGGTTGCTCCAAGCCCCATCCAGCCTGGCCTTCAACCCCTCCAGGGATGGGGCAGCCACAGCTTCTCTGGGCAGCCTGGGCCAGGGTCTCACCACCTTGGAAGAGAATGCTCTGGGGAGACCTTCGAGCCCCTTCCAGTCCCAAAAAGCCCCAAAAGGGGCTCTAAGGTCTTCCTGGAGCATCCTTCAGGCTGAACCCCCTCAACTCTCTGGCCTTCAACCCCTCCAGGGATGGGGCTTCCACAACTTCTCTGGGCAACCTGTCTCAGTGCCTCACCGCCGGGTGAGACAGGACGCAGCAGAAGAGGGCATGCAGGAGGTCAATGGCCAGAGAGACCCCACATCCTCCAGCAATCAGGACCAGAGTCATCATCCTGCCCCCAGCCAGAGTCCCAGCATCCTCACATGGTGGTGACAGACATGAAAAGGGCTCCAGGAGGACACAGGGGCAGGAAGGGCTGGAGAAATGCACCCTCATCATTCCATCAGCTCAAAGGTCCGTGAAGGAGTTTGCTGTCGGGGTGTTGATGGTGGGGACGTGGAGCTTGGTAGGATCTAGGGCACCTGGAGCCATTCCCACCCCCCAAATTCCAGGGAAAACACAAGGTGATTCCCAGTAGGCATCCACCCATGCAGGAAAGAGTTTGTGGAGCAAGGGAAGGGATCAGTAATAATAATAATAATAATAATAATAATAATAATAATAATAATAATAATAATAATAATAATAATTAATGACAATGCAGTGGGAAAAGGCTCATTTCGAGCTGAATATTGAGGCAAATTAATGCAGCTTTGGTGCATCCTTGGGCTGGGTGGCTCCACGCAAGGTCACGTTGCAGCTTGCTGGTGGCCAAGGACCAGCCAGCAGCACCCACGGGCAACCCTGAGAGCCACCCAACACCCTCCTGCACCGTGAGGGAAAAGTGGAAATCCCAGAGCCAGGAAGGATTAAATAACCCACATCTCACCAAGGGATGTTTCTGGGTGTGAGCTGAAGCCTTGCCAGCCCCCAGGGAGATGCCCCTCACACCACCACGGCTCCTGTCTAGGCCAGGTTTCCCTCCAGAGATGCCACTCACCAAATCCCACCCAGCCATGATTTCAGCTGAGCTGCATTTCGTTTTATATTTTTTTTTCCCTCCCCAAATCAGCCTTATGCAGATTCCACCCTCTCTGCCGGTTAACCCCCGCAGCACCAGCACCCCCTAAATATATTTAAGAGGGTTTTTTTGGTTGTGAGAATCCTAAAACTTTGTGGCATCACAGCACAGCTTTAAGTAACTCACAGTTATTCCATGTCTGACAGCAAATGTGACCATCCCCTTGGCTGGGCAGAGGGATGGGGCAGGGCAACACCCATCTTTCCATGATCTTCCCATGATCTTCCCAGCTGTATCCTGATGGATGGCCCTAAGCCTCAATTAAGGCTGTGATGCCTGAATTAAAAGTCAAAACTGAGGATGGAAGAGGAAGTGAAGAAATGCTAAGAAGCAGGTTGCATCACTGGATCTGGCTGAGCCAATGAATTGGGCTTGTTTCCGAAATCCTGGAGATGATTTAGGCTTTCTCACAGGGATATGAGCTCTCAGTGGGAATCCTGGACAACAGAGGACTGTGGGATATGGGTGCAAATGGAAAACTGACCCAGGGCTCGCCCCAAGCCCTGGAATGGTGCTTCCCTGTGCCGGGCAGCCAGGAGGAGATGCTGGTTGCTGAGGGGGGAGCTCAGCTCTGGTGTGGGGTGTGGGGTGGCCTACACCCTGCCTGCATCCTGCCTGTGCACAGCTTGCAGCCTGCCTGCACCCAGTCCGCAGCCTGCCTGCAATAAATCTGTGCCCTGCCTGCACCCTGCCTGTAATTAGCCCACATCCTGCCTGCAACCTGCCTGCAATCAGCCTGCAACCTGCCTGCATCCTGCCTGTGCACAGCCTGCACCCTGCCCACTCCCTGCCTGCAACCTGCCTGCAATCAGCCTGCACCCTGCCAGTACCCTGCCTGCAATCTGCCCGCTCCCTGCCTGCAATCAGCCTGCTCCCTGCCTGCACCCTGCCCGTTCCCTGCCCGCAGTAAGCCTCTGTACATCCCGCTCCCTGCCTTCAATCAGCCCGCACTCTGCCTGCACCCTGCCCGCAGCCTGCCCGTTCCCTGCCTGCAATCAGCCCCTGCACAGCCCGCACCCTGCCCGCACCCTGCCTGCATTTAGCCTGCTTCCTGCCCGCACCCTGCCCGTTCCCTGCCTGCACCCTGCCCGCACGCTGCCCCCCCGGCCCCGGGCAGCCCGTGCCGGTGCTGCCCCCTNGGGCAGGAGCGCTGGTTCTGGCGGGGGCGCGGGGGGCGGGGGGGGGGGGGGGGGGGGGGGGGGGGGGGGGGGGACGGAGGGGACCGGAGGGGACCGATCCCGCTCCGCTGGGGATGTCCCGCTGCAGGGGTTCCTCCGGAGATGGGGCAGAGCGCCCCGGGGAGGGTTTGGGGAGGGGGAAGGGTAAGGGCAGCAGAGCCCTCTCCGTTGATACTATTATTTTTAGTTCTTTTTTGGGGCAGAATTCGGTGTTGAAGCAGATTTTTGTCCGGTGTTAGGCATTTCCTAACAGTTCAGTATTCCCTGATATCTGTTTTAGGACAGGGATCTGGCCAGCAGCCATGGAAGCATCACCGCTCCCTGGGGGCTTTACCTGCTCCTGCTGAGCCCCCCAGGGCAGTTTTTCCAAACCCCCCTCCCTGTGCTGACCTGGGATTTCCATCCCTGTGATCCCCGTGATGTCCCGCTCCATCACCTGGGATCCACACGGCAAGTGGCTCCTGTGTCCCCATCCCCTTCACCAAAAGCCACCTCCAAGATGTCCCGCTCCATCACAGTAACTTGGGATGCCCATGGAAAGTGGCTCCCGTGTCCCCCCCTAATCCCCTTCACCCAAAGCAGGGGGTGTCCCTGCCACCAGCCAGCCCACCTCCCTTTTTCCTGTTCCCCCATTCCCCACGCCTGATTAGGATTCACCTCGCATCCAGGCGGAGGAGGGCTCCGCATCCCGGCATGCACCAACCCCAACGCACAGGCCATCGCTCGCGCCGGCGCGGCCATCTGGGTGGAAAACAACAGGCCAAACACTTTCACCAGCACATCACGTACCCGAGGAGATGGAAGGGACAGGGTTGGGGAGGGGGACACACATACAGGCAGAAATTGCTGGTATTTGGGGTGGGGGGGATGCGTGGGACGTGGTCAGGATGTGGCCATGGTTGGGGAGGGGGTTCCCACGCTGGGGGAACGCTCCCCGCTCCCATCCCTCGCCGCAGAGAAGCTGGGAGGTTCAGGAGGATTTCCCCCTCCTAAATTAGTCTCTTCCAGCTGTTTCCTCCCACATAAAATCCCTTCGATTTCTTCTCTTATTGCTTTATATAAACAAACAGGAGAGCGGTTGGTTCTAAATAAAGTTATTTGTCTACGTAAATTAATATATCATATTCTCTCCTGAAATATAGAGAGCTATTTGTCTCCAGAGAAATCATGTTAAGAGTGACATAGTATAACCCTATTCATTTGCATATGCAGATATGTCTAATTATTCAACTTGCAATTAAAGGCTTGTGTGTCAGCAAATGAGACTAATTAGATACATTTATCTATGATAATCAGCTTTATTACAAACAAAATAGATTTCCCTTCACTTCCCAGGCAAGTGAGACGTGTTGACTGGAGCTGGATGGTCAAGGGCCTGTGGACTTAAACCTCTGACGAGGTTTCCAGCCACATCAGATCAGAGTGAGTGAGGTGTAACTGGTTTCTCTCTTGTCCAAGGCACAAAACCATCATTTTTCAGCTTTTTTTAATAAAAAAACAACTTTCTTTTGAAACTATCCCATCGCCTCAACCTATTCTTTGCTACAGAGAAGGGTATCAACCATCAGCAGAAAACAAGGTCTGGTTTCTCAGTGATTTTGGCTCCTGGGTGAAAGTATGTCCTGTGTGTTGTCCCCAGGGGCTGGGGGAAGAAGTGAGGACACGGTGGAGATGCAAACATAACCATCATCTTTCATTAAAAGCAGGGAAAAGACACTTGGGGAGAGTGGGAATGGATTTTAGCCCTCATCCACGGCACAGACCCAGCCCACGGCATTCAGCAAAGGGTTAGTGAAGCGTGGGCTGCAAAAATATGAGCTCTGTGGGTTGATATCGGGCAGAAA
The DNA here is from genome assembly GCA_013400375.1 of Thinocorus orbignyianus. Classification (NCBI taxonomy): domain Eukaryota; kingdom Metazoa; phylum Chordata; class Aves; order Ciconiiformes; family Thinocoridae; genus Thinocorus; species Thinocorus orbignyianus. Next base: position 78,034 of record VXBW01004752.1, read on the forward strand.
AGTGGTCCAGCACGGAGGGAAAAGCAGTGAGGATGTGCCAGACACCGGCAGAGCAAGCCCTGGGACTCAGAGTGGCAAGGAGGATTCTTTGGGATGATTATTCCCCACCAGGAGCTCAAAACTGCCAAGGCAGAGCCTTGGTTTCAGGAAAAATGTAGCTTTTTTGGTATCTTCTCTGTGGATTGAACCAAAGGCACAAAATAACACTCCAATCCCTCCTGGTTTTGGCTAATCTCTCAGGCCAACGGAATGGGAAGCGCTTGATCCCAATGGCTGGAATAGCAATAAATGGAGTTATCAAGAGTAATGGGTAACAGGAGAGAGAGATGCTAAAATGATGCAGCGCCCCTGAAATTCATGAGGAGTCTCTGCATCCCTGACCCTCTGCCATAAAACCAGCAGAGCCAGGGAAGAGCCACCACCGCCCACTCCTGCCCTGCTTTTTTCCTCCAGCTTGGGCAGAAAAAGGCAACCAGCCCCAAATTTTTAATAGCCTTTTCCCAAGTTTCCCAGTTACCTGAAGGACGGCAGCGAGACGCCATCAGTGAGCATCGGATTCACTTCTAAACTCTAAAAAATCGTTGAAAAAAGGAGTTCCAAAGGAGTTGTCAATACTGATGTCACCAAAAGCCCCCTCGTGTCACACAGTCACAGTGGGACGTGACCCACAGCCCCTCCAGTGTTCATCCACGTACCCCCCAGCCCCCCAGGACTCAGTTTCTCCCATTCCTGTAACCATCCCAGCTCAAAATCAGGAGGGACAAACCCTGGAAATGTTGGGATTAGAAAGAAAACCACTGGGGTTTGGAAGTGGCTAAATCAAGCTTTTTGGACTTTTTCTTCAAAACTTCTGGCTAGACTTGTGTGGGGAAGGAAAACGCAGCTCGTTCATGGTGTTTTTACTCCCAGAACGATATGAATAACATTTTTCATGGTCACTCAGGACAATTTCTTTACAAAACAACATTGTAAATCAAAACAAATGCATTTTGAGATAACTAGTTTCTTTTTTAAACTGCGCTATTTTAGTTCTGGTGGAGCCACGGGTGATTTTTCACAGGTATAATGCACAGTTACAAGCGGGAATTATTTCCAGAAAATGTCAAAATTATCTCATTTTGCTTATTTTCAAACCAAAAACTTTTTTTCCCCTCTTATTTCACACCTCTCTCTTCAACTTCAGCCATTGAGAATACAGACATCTCAGCTAGGTTCCCTCTTCAGCATTTCTAACGACCACTTTCCAATGAGAGAAAACATTCTCTGGATGTGCCTCGATTTAATTTGAAAATAAAATGGGATTTTAAGAAAAAAAAGAAAGAAAGAAAGAAAGGGAAATGAAGCAGCATCATTAACGCAAAACAGCGGCTTGTTCCGTTCTTTGTTTTTGATTTCAGTGAGAGGAAAAGGAGAAGAAAGAAAATTAATTTCTAGTTAATCCAAAAATGTTGGAAATTTGTTGTATTTCTCTGCTGGGTGGAGAGAGAAACAGCAGGGGAGAAAATGGGGGGGGAAACTCTCTCTCTCCAGAAGCAGCTTCCTGAAAGTGCGTTTTATAATCGTCGTTCTGCATTTTCTATCTGTCCTGACATTTCAGTGGTAAAAAAGCACCAGCACAAAATTGTAGGTGCACTTTATAGGTCCACAAATTCCAGGGGAGGGAATTAGGGATCTTCACCTTTTCAAGAGACCTACAATCCCTCTTAGGACCCGAAACAAGAGCTCAGCTCCAGCTCCTTTGCTCTTATCCCCGTGCTTATGGCACCCTTCAAAGCCCAGCAGCTCCGGGCACTCAGCGGCTAGAAATATCCTTTTTTGTTGTTGTTCCGTGTCTCTTTATTACCCGGTTTAGTGGGATCTCATCCATCACTCGGGCTCTTAATGCTTTTACAGTAATAGCTGGCCTTTTCCCTCTTTAACACCTAGGCTGTAAATTGAAATGATGGGGCAGCAAACAGCGGCGTTAGTCGCCTGTTGCCTCCCGAGCGATGCATCTGGCTGATGTGCAGAGGGTTCCCATCATTTTTAGCATCCAGGGATCACTGGCAGGAGTAAATAAGCACGATGTCACCTTCCTCTCCCAAAAAAAAAGCATAAAAAAAGTAAGAAGGGGGAAATGAGGTTAAGCAAAACCATTTCAATGCTGTTACGGGCCTGCTTTCAATCCATGGAAGCTGGGAAATTCGGCATCTTCAGAAGCTCTCGTTTCATTTCAGCTCCCTCCCCGGCCCAACTTCTCAAAGCAATGAGTTAAAGATCCAGCAGCAGATTCATAATCCATCTGAAATGTACTTTTTGTGTTTAGTATTCACCGGAATGGTTGACTTTGCTGGGTTTGGTTATCGAGAGGAATAATAGTTTTCAGTTTCATTGAAGCATAAGATATAATTCCATTATCTTTTTCATTCTTTTTTTTTTTTTTTGATAAAATAATCTGGAAGAAGTAGAGCAAAATGGGAGAAGAAATGATTCTATAGACCCTGTTAATTATGTATCCATCATATAAAACAGCAATAATAGCATAATAATTTTTCATTAAATAGAGCACGGGAATATTTGCCATCTCACACTGTCGAGTAAGAAGCGGCTTTAAAAAACTCCACTTGCTCTATCTCAATAGCACTAACTAATTTGGGGGCAATTAACACTAAATTTTGGAGCCTGCTAAGCAAGGATGTGACAATTTTGCAGTTCTGAATCTACCTGTGCATCACTCCATACACATTCAGTTCCTCTGACTTCAGGGATTTCAATGTTAGATCCCTGATCTAAATTAGGTGCCCAAATACTGTGGTTTGGGGACAGGACAGGGACCTCAGGCTTGTACCTGCTCCACAGTTTTGCCACCAAAATGCTGATTCCCAGCCTGTATCTGGGTGCAGAAGAGTTGCATCACCATGTTTTAAATGAATACCATTGAAAGAGGTGCCACTCTGTTTGACCTCCCTGTGGGGAGCAGGAAAAAAAAGACTGATCTTAATTTGATCTTAATTTCAGGAAGTTGAGGATGGAAAATGATCTCACTCCAAGAAATGGGTGAAATCCCTCAGTTTCCTGTGCAATACGCCAGGGTTTGAAGATGCTCTCCATGAGAAAGAGCAGCCAGTGCCCTGGGTAACTCCAAGACACTTCATCTTTCTCCCATCCAAGTGTAACCCAGGTGTCTGTCCAGGAATTCCATGCCACGATGTGGGAAAAGCCCTTTGCCAGGTACAGGGAGTTGGTTTTCTCACCCAAACCAAACCCAACGGCAGGCCCAAGGCTGCCAAACGCAGAGCAGGAAGGTTTGATCCTCGCTGGAAAGGAAAAGGGTTGTGTGTTGGAAACACGGGCAATTTGAGAAAGGACATGAGGGGAAGGAAAATATTGCTGCTGCTGCTGCTGCTGCAGCTTTAAATTAAAATGCTGCATCAGCCAGTCCCTCAGGACTTGATAGAAATCTAATTAGTCAGACAATCTGGCACCAAATGTCCTAATTTCCCCAATCCATGTGGGATTTGTGTATTCTCTTATTCACTGCAGTTCTAAATTTCAACCTGAGCCTTTCTAACCCCTCTCTTTTTTTTCCGTGCAGACACGGGACTCGAGAGAAGGTGATCCCTATCAAAACCTAATTGTTTTTCATAAACCTTTAATTAATTAGGCTCAGGCTCATGAAAGACACTTAAAATATTAACAATTTGTTTAGAGACAAGCGCTGGGCCAGGACTGCTGCAGCGTGGTATTTTCACAAGAAACCCAAATGTAATTAAACGTGCGGGGGCCTACACTCGGTGTGGGGTCTGGGAGGGGGTGGCTGAACTGGGAACCCTCCCCAAAACGCACTGGGAGCAGGGGGAGGACCACGCAGAGGGTTGAATCCCATCCAGCACCTCAGGAGGATGGATGCAGTGTCGGTTAAGGGCAGCCCCAGCCCTGGGGAGGAGGGAGGTGGCTGAAGAAAAGGCTCCAAAAAGGTTTTGGGGTGGCTGCACCCGGAAAAGTAAACTCATTAAGTAATTAGCCCTGTCCTGGGGGACTCTGAGCTCCTGGAACAAGGTGTTGAGCACCTCCAAATCCTCCCAGCACCCTCAGAGAGCGAGGATCCTGGCTCACACAGGATTAAGCCATTGGGGAGTAACAGATTTGATTTATATATTTCTTTCTTCTTACTTTTTTTTTTTTCCCCCAGAGCGGCTATGACCTGTCATGTCAAAGCTTTTTATTAAAGTCTCTTAATCCCCAGATTATCACCACAATAGTTCCACAGGCCCGTTCCAGATAAGGCAGGGCCCATTGTGGGGATGCACGTCGGAGGAGTTTTAATCTGCAAATTATTGGCATGCAGGACCACGAGGGGCTGCTCCGCTGGGCTGCCCGTTGCGTCAAGGGGAATTGAATATTTATAAAGAAGACTTCAAATGGGCCAGGCACTGCCTTCCTCCCACACATGTGTGATCCCCATGAGACAGAGGGGCCCTGCTGAAGGAAAAAAACCCCACAAAACCACAAAACCACCAAAAAAAACTCCTTACTGTGCAGCCCCGACACACACGTGGGCTCCCCGCAAAGCCATCCTGGAGAGAAGCAGGGGTGGCCTCCTCCAAAACATCCCGTTTCAGCCACACGGGATGCATGAGCTGGTTTTAAAGAGGGAACCGATAAGCACGGAGAGGCAGAGCTGGGGATGGAAATTCCATTTCTCTGCTGAATACCGGGGGAGGACAGCAAACAGATAAAGTCCCTGATAGGGATCCGTCGCTGACACAAAATATGCCATGTGGAGCGAAGGCTTACACTGTAGACAAAACTAATTAGCAGCTACCTTCTAGATTAAGGAACAACTCAAGCATCTGTTTCAGTGAAGTGTTGGGGGAAAAAAAAAAGGAAAAGGGAAAAAAAAAAAAAAAGGCTGTGTTTAAAATAGCCTGGCAGGTTTGAAAATGTCATCCCTTGGGTCTGGGGGCTCCCAGAGGAGGTGGTGGGGAGCCCAAGGGAGACCATCCCCTTCACAAGCTGTTTCCAGGCTGCTGCTGAGGTGGCAGGGAGAAGGACATGATTCTTCTCCCACCTGGACACGTTTTGTACAAGCACCTTGTTGCAGAGGCCACCAAACAAAAATGGACATGGAAATGTCACATCATAGAATCATAGAATGATTTGAGTTGGAAGGGACCTTAGAGATCATTCAGTTCCAACCCCCCTGCCATGGGCAGGGACACCTCCCACCACACCAGGTTGCTCCAAGCCCCATCCAGCCTGGCCTTCAACCCCTCCAGGGATGGGGCAGCCACAGCTTCTCTGGGCAAACTGGGCCAGGGTCTCACCACCTTGGAAGAGAATGTTCCAATCTTCCTGGAGCCTACTCCAGGTTGAACTCCCTCAACTCTCTGGCCTTGAACCCCTCCAGGGATGGGGCAGCCACACAAGGTCAAATCCTGGCTACCTCTCAGAGGGATGAACATCACCCAGTGGCTGGGGATCTGGTTGGGGATCTGCAGATGGGCTGGGCTCCAGCTCTGCCACAGCTTTCCCGCACGACCTTGGGCCAGCTGCTTAGGTCTCTTCCATACCTGTTTCCCATCTGTTGGAAAATGACTGGGTGTATTAAAGGGTTGGTGTGAAGATAAGTAAACTGTGAGGCTATTATTAGCTATTAAGCTGATAGGGCCCAAATGTTCCTATTTTCTCTAACACCTCAAGAACTTAAGCAGGTGGGAAAGGGCTTGGGGAAAAGAAAGCATTGCCTTTCCGGGGTCTCCTCTCAAAGGAGGGAGGTGTGTCTTCCTTCACAGCCAGCTCTTCATGCATTTTATGAAATTGCAATGCCCACATTTTCCCTAATGGCCTTCCTTCCAGCCTGTGGAATGGTCCCCAATAGCTTTTGGCTCATGGAAACCTTCCAACGTGCTTAATATTACCTGCAATGCCCTAATTAATCATAACTCATAGGTTCCAGAGCCACCGGAGGGAAGGAGAAGGGAGAGCCCAGGTAATTTATCACTATACGGCTCCAGCATGAGTGGCAGCATCAGCCCCAAAATCACTTTGCTTCCTGGTTCCCAAATTTCTCAGGAGGACAAAACAGGAGAGGGGGTTATCCATGAATCATCTGTCATCTCTAAAGCGTTTGGCTACAACCTTTTGGTGACTTGTAGGGGGAAAAAAAGTTATAAATAAAGTGTGGGGGTGGGGGAAGTGACTAATTGAGTGCCATAATTAAACACAGCTCCCAAAAAAAGCTGAGTGTGTTCCTTCAGCCATCAGCACCCGGAGAGAGGGGTGAGAACGTGCCAGGATTTGCCAGGGCCAGGTTATTGCGGAGTGTTGGTGTCAGGGGCAGCATCACCTGGTGGAATGAAGCATTTTCATGGCCAAAATACTGGAGCTGAAGTGGGAAATTAGCTCTTCTTGTTGCCCTGTTTGGGGAGAGAGAAAATAAAGGAGCATTTAGTGCTGCAGGGCAACATAGGGTGAGGATTGATACCCACAGGTATTCACCTGGGCCACCAGATTTGCAGGTAAGGCCACCAGCTTCTCCCAGATATGCAAAGGCACTAAATAAAACTGGTTCCCAGCCTGGAAAGCTTCCATTCCAGCCAATAATACTTGCAGGATAAAATACCGGAATCAATACATCCCGTGTGCCAACTGGAACCCTTTGAATCCACTTGTTCCCTCCCTGGTTCAAATAATAGAGGCAGCCCAAGAAACACCGAGCACGTTTCCTTTCAGAAACCTCCCCAAACTTAGTGACATTTGGAATTGCACAAGGCAGCTGCTCCAGGAGATAAGTTAAATGATGTATTCAGAAACAGCTCGGTTCGGAAGGTTGCATCTTTCAGAGGAGCCTGGCGCCCAAATCCATGTCGTGTTCTTCAAACCTGGAATAACTCTTCCTCCCGGTTTGCAAGCGTTGATGAATATGATGGGGGAAAAATGGCCGGATTTCTGTGTATAGCTCTGTGCTTTCTTTTCCTGACACACGGATCCATCTGCCAACATCACAGATCTAATTAGTACTCTTCTTATTTCTATTCACCGGCTAGTAAGCATGTGGTGTCTTTCCACAAGCCTATAAATCCTCGCTCCACGCAGACGTAGACCATATTGCCATGGGTGGGTTATAACCTCAGTCAAACCGGCAGTTGCAGTTGCCTTTCTGTGGAGGTTTAGTGTCATGATAGCCAAAACAAGAGAGACCATCACCCAAAACACAGCCTGGCATGAGCAGGGCTAGGGATGTGGTTTGGAGCTTCCCATCCCTCAGCTACCACGTCCCCATCCCCTAAGAGCCACACACACCACTCCTGGGTCAGTATTTATAAGGCCATCATTGAATCTGAATTTGTGTAATAATCCAAACCAAAAAAATCCAGCACAGAGGGTTGGTCACAAAGATGGATGTGATTTGTGCAGTTTAATCATAGAATCACAGAATGGTTAGAGTCGGAAGGGACCTTAAAGATCATCCAGTTCCAACCCCCCTGCCCTGGGCAGGGACACCTCTCCCTAGAGCAGGTTGCTCCAANTGCTGGTCACGCTGCTTTTGATGCAACCCAGGATACAGCTGGCACGATACAGCGTAATACAGTACAGCAAATGCAACGGCTGGGATAAAGAACCGCCAGGGACACCATGAGCCCTGGAGATCCAGCCTCGAGAAAGGAGAACTAAGAAATGCCTTAAATTAAACAGAACAAGGGAAGAGGCATGAACTGGCCTTAGTTCTCCTCCAAACAGAACAAGGAGCATCCCCTCCCAGATCCGGTCGTCCCTGTGGGTCAAAAATATTGCATGAATATGCACTAGAGGTGATTTTTCTTCCCATGCTGGGGAGAGTTATTTGGAAGCCTCCTGCTGTTGTTAAATTAAATTACCCACATAAATAGCACCGGAGGTGAGGACAATACATCCCACTGGCTTGCACACAGGCTGCTCTGTAACGGGCTGAAAGGTAGAGCAACTGTAACATGCCCTAAAAGGCACCTATTTAAGTCAGAGCTCATCAAGTTTCCACCTGGTGTAAGTTACTTCACAGACCTCCCCCTGCCACGACACCCTGCATCTGCTGAGCAAGAGCCAAGCCCATCCAGTACCTGAGGAGTTAGTAGCAAAGTGCCTTAATTACCCATCTGCTCTTATTTTTGGGGTTTCCACTGATTTTGATAAAAATCCCCACGAGTATATCTATATTCCAATTTCTAACACTTGTAAAAAGTACTTCTTGTGGAAAAAAAAAAATAAATAAATTGCCTGCTCACCAATGACTCTCTTCTTTCCTTTCTCTTAAATATCCTCCTCACTTTGCAAGGTTACTCCCTCCTGTGCCTTTTTAGGATTTAAACAAGATGTTAAAGCAAGTGAGAGAACGGATTTTCCCTGGGGAAGCTGGAAAATTTCACGTCCCATCAAGCTTCCCAGCAAGCAGCATCTCAGGGACCAGTGATGCCAAATCTCTACGATGTAAAATACTTGAAAAGGATCACGAGGAATATATTCAGCATCCACATTGCCCGAAAAATAGCAAAAAGTTGGGCAGTTTTACGTTCTGTCAGGGGTAGGGATTGGTACCCACCAAATAAAGGGGCAGACAGGATGGGAGGGAGACTGGAGGCTTATTTTTTTAAAACCACAAGCTCTCTAAGCCACATTAACCCCTTGATGCAAGCCCACTAAAGTTGATGGTGCTACTGGGCAACCAAAGTCAACTGGGCTCTTTTGCTCTGTTTTCTGCTTCTTTCAGAGGAGATAGCCTGTGTTTACATCGCTGGCCAAGAGCAAGAGTGTGAGGATTAAGAATCAATTCAAGGCTGTAAAGTGCTGCGTTGCTGTGAAGTATTTAATTTAGAACTTTTTTGTGTTCCTGGGGATGCAGCCTAAGCCATCCTCAAGGGAAAAAAAAGGTGAGGTGCAGCCCAGAATTTGCAGCGATGTAAAAAATTAGAGGGATTGGGGTGGGAAGGGGGGTAGGGGAGGAGAAAAAAGGACAAGAAAATGAAACAACAACAAAAACCCATCAGAGAGTGTGAAATTCACCTGGATGTCTCCTAAGGGGTTTGCACATTTGTGTGATTAGAGTCATATTTATAGGAAAATCTTGTCACTTCTCCTCACACCCTGTGGGGCTGTAAAACACATCACTGCTGCTCCCGGGTTTTTTGGATGAGCTGCTGAAAACAGGAGAACGTCTGCAGGAGGGACAGAGATGGTGGTTCAGGAGGGTCCCCAGCCCAGGGTCCTGTCTCTCTGCCCAGGATGGGGTTCTGGGGTTTAATCAGGGTGTGATGCCAACGTCCCTGTGCCAAGAGATGGTGGCACGAAGGGCACTTTGGTGGAAAAACACATGCCAAAAAACACTTTTGGATGCTTTGCCCACTGCCAGGGGAGAGAGCTGGTAAATGAGGACACTCATTTTGTCTCTGGCCATGGTTTGTGGTGCCAAAGCATCCCCTTTTTCACCCAATGATGTCCAAGAGCAGGATTTCCTCCTGGCACCAACCTGTATGAAAACAGCTGGCATCAAAATAAACAAGTAAACGACAAAGCAAGGCTCCACTAAAAACTGACATCCTCAATAACATGACCTCATTCAGATGTCAACTCAAAATTCTCAAAAAAGGAGTTATAAAATCCAGTAATTGCCACAACCAGGGATTTTCCAAGCACTGGATGCGCTGCTCAGGCACGAGTGGTGGCCTGAATAAACAGGGCAGAGAGGGAGAACCGGAGGGAGAGGAGGTAAAAAGGCAAAATGGAAGAGAAGAAGAGCCCAGGCCTGCTCATCTAAATTGATATTTGGTTTCTGAGCACACCCCAGCACACTGACAGACCTGTTTCTCTCACAGGGTTGTCCACTTTCACAGACTTCAGGTTTCCAGCACTGCCCTGTGAAACCTCACCCAACCCCACCACCCCCAGCAGGGGCTCCTCAGGCGAAAGAAGGGATATTTCTTTTTCCAGTTGTCACAGGGATGTGCTGGGCAACTAATAGATATAAATCTTAAAAAGAAAAAAAAAAAGGAGCCAGAGCCCTGAACCAAAGCTAAGAGCCTAAACAAGTGCACTGGAGTGTGAGGTTAAAGAGAGAAGGAAAAGCCATTAGGGACTGCAGAGCTTTGGAAAAGAGTAAAAATAATTCCTAAGGAGGAAGGGGTGGGGAAGTAGATCTTAAAGACAAAGAAGCAGAAGTTGGAAAAAACCTGGAGAGGTATCGCTGGAGCTCAAGACAACACAAATTGCTTTCCCCTGGTCAGAACTGGCTCTGGCTGAGATCTCTGGGTCTGAAGAGAGATGAAAATCCCCACCGTGTGCTCCCTCGCAAGGCCCGGCTGCCTCGACACAAACAGAAGCACCAACAGCAATCGTTTTGTTGGCTTGTCACACATTACAGCTAATTATTTAATTACTCTAATTTAAAGTTCTACTAGATTCGGCATCAAAGCATAAAAATCTAGTGATTGCGGTGTCAGAAAGGAATAATATAATTAACGTATTTAGTAGTAACATATTAAACTGTTGATTGCACTGCATTAATCGCAGAGACGATGTGATCCATGGGAAGCTCTGGGAAATAAACACATATATGGGTCTCTGCTGGTGTCCTCCCTCTGCCACCACTTACCTGTCCGTGGGGCAGGAGGAGCATGTTGGGGACAGCAGGAGGAGAGAAGCAGAGCCACTGGATGGGGCTTTGGGCTACCTGAGGTGACACTGCCCATGGTAGGGGGTTGGAACTAGGACTTTAAGGTCTCTTCTAACCCAAATTATTCTAGGATTCAGTGATTTGATGGTTTCTGCTGCAGGTGTCTGTGGGGACAAGCTGTAGACGAGGTGATGGCATCATCACGGGGGCACATGCCGAGAACAAGGCTTTGCACCATAGAATCATAGAATGATTTGGGTTGGAAGGGACCTTAAAGATCATCCAGTGCCACCCCCTGCCTGGGCAGGGACACCTCCCACCACACCAGGTTGCTCCAAGCCCCATCCAGCCTGGCCTTGAACCCCTCCAGGGATGGGGCAGCCACAGCTTCTCTGGGCAACCTGTTCCAGTGCCTCACCACCCTCACAGCAAAGAATTTCATCCTAATGCCTCATCTAAATCTCCCCTCTTTCATCTCTGCAAAGCACGGATGAGAAAACTGGGGACACGTGTGGCCACCACACACCTTGATGGCTCTTTGCCTGGGGATGTGCTGGGGTGTTCCCAGAGCTGCTTGGGCTTGCACAGACCTCAGCTCATAGACCTGAGCTTCACACAGTTTCTCCCTCACAGACACATTCCCCACATTGAAGCATTTAAATGAGTCAAGGTCTAATTCCCCAAGTTATCCACAACACCCCAAACTCAGAAGCAGCTGGGGAGTCAAATCCTTGAATCCATAGGTCCTTTATTTTGAGAGTGCCCCCAAAACCCGGCTTGCTGGTCACCAGACAATTAGAAGTAGAGAAATTGTTTCTGCCTAATAACACTTATATATTTTTTTCCTGCATTTCTCCAGAGCCAGGCAGCCAACAGAGGGAGCACAAATTCCCCAGCAGCGCTGCGTGCCTGGACTCTGCCATCCATCCCCTCGGCCCCATGCCATCCATCCTGCTGGCAACACCAACCAGGAGGCAGCAGAAGGCACCAGCCTTGGGGGAACATCCTGCTCTGAACTCCTGTCCCCTGCCACAGGACACGCAGCAGCTCAGCTCTTCAGAGGAGCCTCCTCCAAATAAGAGCTGTCATCTGAAAATCTGAAAATGAAGCAATAAAGAAAAAGCCAGTCTGGCAAAAAAAAAAAAAAGGATACAAACCAGTGAGAGAGGATAAGGGTTTATATTTTTAAGCTTAAGCTCTTCTGTAAAATAAATCCCTGGTCACAAAGGGAAAAACGGCAAGATAGAAAAGATATCAAGTGAAACACACAGGCAAAACCAGACACACGCAGCTAATAATTACAAATTACACCAATTTGCTTTTTTGGATTAATTTCTGTCTAAAAAGAAATGCCATCTACTCTGTCTTTTTCTCCCTTGGAACGCACAGTGGCCCTTTCTCACCTTCCTTAGGGGACAAGCCACGGTCCCCAGCACCATGCCAACACTTCCCCGCAGCAGGAACGTTCTCTGCTCGGGTCCAGTTCCCAGACCCACATCTACCCACGTGCAGTTTGCTCTCTGGTCACTTGGGGACAGTTAATAAGTGGGATTTTTGCTTGAGCTTTTTTATTCCAGCTGAAAATGCCATTATGCTATGGCTTCCTAACGCTGTAGTGTATATTTTAATATATATAATTACATATATAATTCTAATATATACATCATTATATGAAAAAACCCATATTATTATAATTTTTATATACATATAATCTAAAAGCTATAGTTTATTGTCAGCATTCGCAGACTGAGCCAGGTTTGAGCTTCTCAGGGAGAATCCCCTGCCCAGAACTTTGCAGCATTTCCCAGCAGCAAGTGGCAGAGGATCCTGGCAGCAGAAGGGCACATCTGGCTGAGCCTACCTGCTAAATTCAAGACAGCCCCAGCTGCCTGGGACTTCTGATCCACCAGCTTTTTGTTGCAAGACTAGAACAAAACATATCCTTCAAATTAAAAGAAATCATTTACTTAGGGGTCGGTTTGTTGTTGTTGTTGTTGTTTGGTGGGGTTTTTTTTCTCCTCAAATAACAGAATCTGAATATATTATTTGAAGAAAAATAAAAAAATACATTTTCGTTTTCCACCTCGCTGCATCCAATGATTGTGGTGTGATTATTAAACACTTCATAAATAATAATGTGACATTTTCAGATTGTGTGTCTGATTAAGCAGCCATTCTTCTCTCCCCGGCAGCGAGCGCGGACAGATGAGATTGCTGCAGACGCCGCGCGCTTTGTGGCTCCTTCCCCAGGGACCAGGGATCAGAAGTCGCCCCCGTAACCCAATTAAATCCAAGAGGATATGAGCTGATCACTTCGGGCCGGCTTCAAAACTCAGGGCCACGGACAGGGAATCCTGACAGGAGCTCCTCTGAGCCGTGAAGGCAGCGGGATGCGTTTTCCAGGGAGGGTGTTTTATACAGTGAGTGACTCTCTCTGCAGTGGGTAAGGGTTGAACTAGGTTATGGATTAGTATCAGGAATCCTGCTCCCAGAGAAAACAGGCTGTTCTAGATGAAAACAGGACTAAATCCAGGGAACTGAAATAGAAGAGAAGATGGGTTTTGTCTGAAAGCAAAAAAGGCAAACTTGAGAGATAAATACTCTGTCAATAAGGGATCGGAGTCCTTTGAGGATCAATGCCTTGCAGAAACCCTCTGAAAAAGTTTACTTTCCCCTTTTCACATTAAAAAATCCAAACATTTAGTGAAGTTATCTCTGCAATAAAGAGCCAGAATCCAGTGGCATTTATCCTCTGGTTATTCTAGTGCCTACGATGCAGCTGTGCCTCCCAGAGCTGTCAGAGGCAGCAGCGCAGATGCCAGCGGAAGGGACAATCTCCTAACCCGAATTCTCTCTCGCCTGGTACAGCATCCGGATGAGTTAATTCCAGTCAGAAAACCCAAATGCCTTCTTTTTCCTTTTTTTCTCCTTTTTTTTTTTTTTCTGAGCACAATCACCATTTCAGAAAAAATGACCAAAGCAAGCGGCCCCTCTCCGTAAACCCTCCCAACCATCTGTCTGGATATTACTGACCTTTAATATTATGCAGGCGGGAGGTGGAAAGGACGGGATAAAGAAGGGAGAGGGGATGAGAAGGGGGGGTGAGGGCTGCAAAAATGTCACTGCTGTAACAATGGCTTATTGCATTTGGATAATCTTGCTCCTTGTACTGCTGCTAACGTGGTAATCCTTCTCCACCTACTGTATGTCAATAATGCAATAACCTCCCTCTCCCCCTGCATCAGTAACACGACAGCCGCTCTCCGCTGATGAATTCTAGAATGGCAACAGCTCAGATGGCCCATGCCTGCCCGGCCCTGCCTCCCACCCTCATTACATTTTAATTTCCCTTTAAAAGACAGTTGTGAGCAGCATTGTTTGGCTATAGCTCCGGCACAACACTACCACCAGGCTGTATCTGAACTCAGGATGGTGCCAGGCTCAGCACAGGCGCTGAGATAGTTTCTAGCAGAGTCATTTCTTTGTATGTTCTCAACTAAAAAAAAATCAAACAAGATTTCGCAGGGATTTAATTGGCCACCAGCTTCTCCAAAGCTGCTCTAAACTCAGAAAATGCTTCACTTGACGGACTGCAGGTCAGATTCTCAGCTCATTGTCCCCCCACCGCAGCCTTCAGACCTGTGCTAATTACACTGACACAAGTCCACCAGTCATTGATCAATCAATGTTGGTTTAAAGCACGAACATACACGAGTGTTCTCCACAGACACGTTAAGCAAATTAAGGTTAAAACAAAAAATTGGTACAACAACGGCAGCTAAAAAATAGTTAAAGCCGAGCAATGCGACAGATCGGGAAATAAAGATCTGAAAGCATAATCAAGTAAGCTAAATATCAGGGAGCATACGGGAAAAAGATCTTGTAAGAGAATCCTTAATACTACAGAGGGCCTCACACGCTGATTAATATCGCCTCCTCTGTATATCTAGCACGGATGGATTCAAGAAGCTGGTAATTTTCAGAAATGCCGCTCCTCGTAATGATAGAAGATGAGGTTTTGTGAGTTATGTTGAGAATTATTGGCAAAGGTTAGGTGATTTCCCACTGGTGCTAGAGGGAAAACATTGCTTGCAAATTACCAGCATTTGTCAGTACTAATACCACGTCCCCCAGCCACCCAAACTGTCAACATTAATAGGTGTCTTTACAGCAAAAAGGGGTGACGATAGTCAGACTCGATCAGACCTCGCCATGAGAAGAGGAGCGTGATACAGAGAGTAAAGACACAGAAATGTGCTCGCGGTGCCTCTTGCCTGAGCTCCCAATATCACATTTTCTTCCCCCTTTGCTCTCCTTCCCATCCCTCTTTCATTCTCTGGGAAGGTTTTGTTAAACCTCTTCCATCCTCTCTCTTTCCAGTAGTTGCTCTGGTTTCACCCCATCTATCAGTGAGAGGACAAGAGGAAATGCGCATAAACTTGACTGTAAGAAGTTCCACCTAAACATGAGGAGGAACTTCTTCATGTTGAGGGTGGCAGAGCCCTGGACCAGGCTGCCCAGAGAGGTGGTGGAGTCTCCATCTCTGGAGACATTCAAAACCCACCTGGACACATTCCTGTGCAACCTGCTTTGGGTAGACCTGCTTTGGCAGGGGGTTGGACTAGATGATCTCCAGAGGTCCCTTCCAGAATCATCCTGTGATCATTAGCACTGTGCTGCTTTCTCCAAGAAGCAAATGGAAGATGCAAGACATTGATGCAGGGTGCAAACACAAGATGCTTTCCCAAGAGAAAAAAAAAGCAAGATGCAAGGCAAGAAAGGCTTCCTGGTGCCTGGGTACTGGCAGGTCTTGGCCATTCTCCTACCACTTCCCTGGACAGCCCTTGGACAAACAGCCTCCGGACCCCACAGCTCTGCTCCCCAGGGGACAAGGGTCCTTGACAGGCTTCCAGTAACTTCTCCCCTGCCCAGGCATAGCAGCAGCAATATCTGTCCCTTGTAATGTGTTACTCCTGATTTAAACCCTGAAAATTTTCAGTATTACTTAGATTGCAAGGTTTGGGTGGGCCTGGGGAGCAACTCAACCTGTAACCTTGTTTTACCTGGTCTGGGAATGCAGATATCCTCAGATAAAACCAGCACAGACAGAGCTATGGTCACAGAACTGTCATGGTTGGGAAGGACCTCTGAGATCACTGAATCCAACCATACACACACACAAAAACCAACCAAACAAAGAAAGAAAATAACCCCACAAATACACAACCTACACTCTACAGTCTCAGCCACTAGAGCATGCCCTGAAGTGCCACATCTAGACGTTTCTTAAATACCACCAGGGATGGTGACTTGACCTCTAAGGACAGTGACTCCACCACCACTCTGGGCAGGCTGTCCCAGTGCCTGACCACCCTCTCAGCGAAGTCATTCTTCCCAATATCTAATCTAAACTCCCCTGCTGCAACTTCAGACCATTTCTTCTGATCCTGTCATGATTCACCAGGGAGAAGAGGCCACCACCCACCTCTCTACAACCTCCTGTCAGGGGATTGTAGAGGACAATGAGGTCTCCCCTCAAACTCCTCTTCTCCAAACCAAACCTCAGCATCTCCTTGTATGAATTGCTCTCCAGACCCCTCACCAGGTGGTGGCTCTCCTCTGGGCACACTCCAGCACCTCAATGTCCTTCTTGTAGTGAGAGGCCCAGAACTTGAGGTGAGACCTCACCAGTGCCAAGTACAGCAGAGATCTGCACTCCTGGCAGAAGAGCAACCATCACCAGTGCCCAGCAATTAATAAGTGTTTTGCTGATGAGTTATGAAAGTGTCTTTTCTCCTCACTATTCCCTCTGCTCATCACGGTAACCCACCATCCACTCCTCCAGCACTTCAAATTCAGGTCTAGCGACCTGTTTTTGTTCCAAGAGGGCAAAAAAACCTCACGACTTCTCTCCCTACATCTTCATCTTTCAAGCCTGTGCAACTGGGGTCAGGGCTCAGCTTTGTCCCTAAGT
Source organism: Thinocorus orbignyianus (assembly GCA_013400375.1). Classification (NCBI taxonomy): domain Eukaryota; kingdom Metazoa; phylum Chordata; class Aves; order Ciconiiformes; family Thinocoridae; genus Thinocorus; species Thinocorus orbignyianus. Next base: position 94,632 of record VXBW01004752.1, read on the forward strand.
TATCACAGAGCCTGACGTGTGGTTTGGTTCAGCCGTACCCCCACCGAGGAGGGCATATAAAATACAGACATCTGCTCTCCCGAGCCTTGCAGCACCAGAGGTAGCATTAATTTAGGAGAGCCACAACCAGAGATAAAAAATAATTTCCATTCGGCTCCTCCTTCTGTCAAACTGAATAAAATATAGTTCACTTATTCACCTCGCCTGGCCCCTTGGTGATTAACATTAGCAAATGCAATCAGCCCGTGGCCACGGCGCCGCTCCGCATTAATGCAAAGCCCAGGGAGGGCCCCGGCCACTATCAGCACAAAAAGAGAGCCTTTACCTTTTAATGTGCTCATTCTTCACATGGTTGCTAGCGATAAAAGGAGCTGTCAAAAGAGAGGGACAGGCCAGCCTGGGTGGAGATAGGAGATTTCTGCTGATTTCTCAGGGAAAGAGGGGAAAAATTAAAAAAAAAAAACCCAAAACCATGGAGTAAGCACTATGCACATCCTCAGCAGCTTCCACTCATGGAGCAGCCGAGGCTCCGAGAGGGCATCTTTGCTAACCCTAACTCCATTCCCATGTGTGCCACTGTGTCCTCATCTGCTACTGCCCTGCAGACTTGAGTTTCCCAAGCAGGTCCCACCACATATCCCATCGAGGAGTACATGGCACTCGGGAAGAGGCACAGAGCAGGCTCCCGTGGTGCCTGGGAACACGGCTCGATTTTGCAGTCCCGCTCGTCTGCACACCCCATCATCAGCCAAAACTACTTTTCCCAGGGGCAGGGTGATTGCCCAGAGAAGCTGTGGCTGCCCCATCCCTGGAGGGGTTCAAGGCCAGGCTGGATGGGGCCTGGAGTAACCTGGNCTAGACTTCCTGACAAATGATCTTGAAGGTCCCTTCCAACTCTAACCATTCTGTGATTCTATGATTCGTGCTTGAGATTTGGTGGGGTTTAGCAGTTTTTCCCCACTTTTGCATGTGGTTCATACACCACAAAGTGCAGAATGGAAGGTCCAGGCTCCTTTGCCCCTCTCCTCACTGGCAGTTAAGGGCAGGCTGGACACACAGCACTCCTTACACATCTCTGCTCTGGCAGCTTCAATCACAGACACAAAAGCGGGTTCTGCCAACACTAAATGGCCAAACCCCCCACAACCACAACACGTTTTGTGTTTGGTCCCTGGGTTGTAAAACCCCTGATACTGTCACCACTGAGCTATGAAAATACAAAAAAAAAAATGCCAGGTTTAATGCTACAGAGATCATTCTGACCTTGCCTGTGATACCACAGTTCTGGGCCACAAAACCATGCCTCTGGATAATCTAAGAATTAATAATCCAGTCTTTGACAACCTCGTTCACCTTCTGTGACGATGAGTGAATTGACACAGGGTTGGTTCCCCCCCCAAACTGGGCTGTAAGTATCTCTGGGTGCAGCAGCTCCAAGGTGTGAAAAGCTGTGTGCACAAGCTCAGCCCACGTTTTGAAGACCTTTTTTCCCTTAAAAACATTTTCTATGATCAATACTTGGGTAACAACTTGGGTCGTTGTTTTTAAGGCAGTTGAATTTATTATTCTTCTCAAAGATAATATCGTATTCGAGCATTTAATGTTATCTTTTTTCCATTTTTTCTTCTTTTCTTCTCCTTTCTTTGACTACACCCTCCTCTTTGGCAAACAGGACTCCCAAGTCCCTTCTGATCACTAATAACATGGGCTTTCATTCCCTCTTGGAACAAGTGAGATTTCTTTGACGTCTTAACTTTGCACAAATAGATTTTAATGAGGGAATATCACCTTGCCTTGAGCTAACTCTCTTCCTTTGCTCTTCCCAGGCTTTTGTAGTCATTCCCTTACAACTTACAGAACATTAAAGTTCAGCAAAGTGTTTGAACGCTGCACACCATTTCCCCAGGAACTTTGTTTATTCGCTTCAGACCGTCACAGGAGGGACACGCTTTCAAAGACAGGATGTAAATCAGGCAAAGGAAGAACATCTTCTGCAGCCCTCCATTGTCCTGACACGGTCTTTCATGTCTGCTCGGAGGATTGCACACAAAAGCACCTCCCAATGGGTGACAACCAGGGTGATGCTACTCATATAAATAAGGCTCTGAAGTTGTGGTGCTCTCAGAAGAGCTGTGCGAAGCTTTAGGTAACACACGCTCGTGGAAGGGATCGGGAGAGCACAACAGATGTGGAAGAGAAGATCTAGCTACTTGCCAAAGGATCTATCAGTTCATCTTCAAAGTAGACTAAATGAAGACAACAGGCAGTGAGGACATCAGCCTCTAAGTTCTGAAATTAGAAGGGGATAGGAAACACCAATCGTGTGGTCAAATCCCTCTCCATGCTCCTCACGGAGCCCAAAGGTGAGACAACATGCTGAGAAGCCAGACCTGTCACAGAGACACAGAGACACCAAGGGATGGACTTTTCTCAGAACAGTTGTCCCCTGGGGTGGAACAAAGTGTCACTGTGAAACGTGGCAGAGCACTGAGATGCTGGGCAGACGCTCACTGAGCCCGTGAGCGGGATTCAGCTGTCCCCCTGCAAACCCTTCCCTTCGCTGATCATTTACTGTAATTAAACCATATGTAAAGTTCTGTCGCTCTGTCAGAAGCAGAGACCTTCTGCTGCCCATATGCCAGAAAGACAAATGAAGGGCAAAGCTCACAGGAACAAGGAAAACTTTCACTTCTTGATTAAGGAACAGTAAAGAGTCCTTCCATAAATGCATCTGCTGGTGCTCAGGTGATGTTGTGACACCCACAGTGAGACACGAGTCCCCAAGAACAGTCAAGAACCAGGAAATTCTGCTTAAATGAATGGAAAAATTTTTTATGCTGGAGGTGAAGTGAGGGAACCAGTTTCCCAGAGGGATTGTGGTGCCTCCATCCACGGAGAAGTTCAAAATGCAAGGGGATGTGGTCCTGGGCAGCCAGGTGGTCCTGCTTGAGCAGGGGAGATGGACTAGATGATCTCCAGAGATCTCTGCCACCTCAGCTGTTCTGTGAGTCTCTGAGATGAATCCATGAGGGAGGGAGCCTGAATTTCGAACACTTCCAACTGTCAAAACTAAAATTATTCCAATTTCTTAAAATACAAGAGAAAGGCGGGTTCTCAGCTCACAGACAATTTATTTCTGCAGACCTGCCAGACAGGAGAGGCGAATATTTTGCTGTTGTTGATCTAGCTGCACTCCAACAAGTGCAACAACAGAACACTAAACAAGCCCAAGCCTTTGAGAGAAGCTACAGCCAAACGTTAGCTGATGTGTTTTTTTTTTTTAAATGGTAAATATATATAAATAAAGGCAAGGATCTGGAGTCTGGCACAAGAGAAACAGAAAGCTGATTCAGCAGAACAAGGCACGGTCATAAAAGATTTATTACGCTTTATCAGCAATATCCACAGTCTTTCTGTGATTAGAGTTGCATTGTGTGTAATTATCTTCTAGAAATTCTGCTCTTTGATGTGCTTTATCCACCACGCTGAAATACAGTTCAATTCTAGTGGGTTTTCATGGTTGACTGGAATTTACATTAATTCCTTCGGGCCTGCAGGGCCAGCCTGGTCTGTCACTACCAAGCTCTTCATAAATATTCATATATATATAAATATACACATATATAGAGAAATTCTGTAATGTCCTACACACTCAGGCCCAAAAAAAGAATAAAAAAATAGGGGGAAAACAAAGGGTTTGACTTCCCAGGGATGATCTTTGATTTGTATTCCATAGCCCAGCCTTTCCTCCCTTCTTTCACCGCGAATTAGAGCGCGATTGAAATGTTTACAGTAATTTGCAAGCAGAGGTTACACTCTGCTTTTAATTTAAAAGGGCCAAGCAAATTGAGGAAATGATTTCATCAGTTCATTAAGCTTGATTTTTCTCAATCAGAAAAAAAAAAGAAAATGTTCCCTTTTTATTTTGCTTTTTAAAGTTCACTGATTTTTTCCCTTACCCCCTATGCCCGTAAATGGTTGCTATCAGCCAGGAAAACTACAGGTGTTTGCAGGCCAACCTGTACAAGATGCAAATGCTGAAAACTACTTTGCTTGTGTACCTGATTGTGCTTTTGTGGGTTTCAGCATGGGGGAAGTAATCACCTTCAATGGGGGCAGAATCAATTTTCTGAATAATGGCTTAATCCTCGGGAGATGCTCAGCACCGTGCAGGAAGGGAAGGAGAATGGAGAGCGATGGGGGACAGAGGTTTGCAGAGTTTGGGGGGGGGGGTTCATAAGCAAAGCTCATTTTGCTCCTGTGTTTGATAACTAAATGGAGGCTACACTGATTAAATACATCCAAATAATGCTCAAAATTGTAGCTCTGTGACATTTCAGGCAGCTGATACAGTTAAAGCCAACACAGAAGATGTAATTATGTCTGTTCTGCGTGACTCTCACCTCTGTCACCCACCTACAGGTGTTGTTCCATGGATACCATTTGTTTTTTGATTTAATATTAGAAGGGATAGGACTAAACACTTATTTTTAATTTAGAGATGGAAAAAAGGCACAGAACTAATGAGCAGAATCCATCACTGCAAACTGAAGGATCAGATCAGTGGGTCTGATCCCTTCCCATACCTGGAGAAGCCACGAGAAGCCAGCACACGTGCTCTACAGCAACCAAACGGTGTCATCAAAGGTCAGATCCTGTTTCTGCAGGAGCCTCCCCATCCCCTTCAGCAGGGCCACAGAGGTAGTGGATCCCCACGTTCACCACTTGGCCAGGCTTCCCAACCTAGGGTGTGGTTCTCCTTGATCAGTGCAACTCCAGCACCTTCACATGTTGCAGTTTGGGAGCTCATTCCACCCTCAAACCACCAGGAACACGTGGCCAACCTTTTCCTTGATAACTGCAGGGAACACTCCACCTTCTACCCATTGATTTCTAAGGTGTACATCAAATTAGATTAGATTCCAGGTCAGTTCAAGGTGGGAATAGCATCCTCTTTTACCAACTTGACCCAAACCTCACCTTTTTCCATCCAGCCCTTCTAGGATCACCCTTTTCAACTCTTCTATGGCAGGTTTCCTTGAAACACAAACCCATCAGCACCCAGATCATTAATTGGTGGTGGTGGTGATGAAGTTCACAAGGTCTTGACTTGTTTGTGGGAGAGAGAATCATAAAACCTTTTTCCTAATGGTTTATCCACTCTGCTTTTCAGGAGATGAGGGGTGATGGAAGGAGGAAACAGCCCACTCTCCACTCATGGGTATTTATCTTAACCACCCTAAACAGCAGCTGAGGATGTTTGCCATAACTACACAGGTGGGTTTAGGGAGAACTTCTCCGTCTTGTGAGAGGAGGGGGAGAGAGGGAATCAATACATTCGAGTAAGAATTGAAACAAGTTAAGAGCTCTATGCTTATTAGCTCCTCACAGCAAAAATAATCTGCCATTGAAAGCAGACAGGAAAGAATATCAGACTGGCTGTAATGGAACACAGAGTGGTTTAATAGTATCAGAAACTCTTTTGAAGGCAGCTGTGTAGCTCAGAGCAGGTGGGTGCAACTCAACAGGGAGGCCTATCTCTAGGTAGAGACTTTGTTAAAGAGAAGAAAATAAAAAAGTAAGGGAGGGGGAGGCAGGTGGGAGGAGGAGGAGGGAGAAATTGAAATTCTGTTGTCAAGTAACATCACGCTTTAATTTCATGCCACATTATGACAATCTGGTCTGTGAGGCACTCCCAGTGTGTGGCTGCAGAGCTGCTGTATCCCAGCTTCTGCTTGCAAAGCTGATAGGCCCGGGAGACCTGCAGCCCTCAGCTAATTGTAAACCCGATTAAATAGCAGTGTGAAGAAGTTTGATTAATTCAATCTATCTCCACACATCAAGACCAGCACCAGACGTGGCGTGAGCCCCAAATCTTTGGAGTATCAAGTTCTTTGTTCTTGGCATTTAGATTATTAAAAAATAAATAAATAAAATGAAGCATAGAAAAATAATGAAATTATAACGTTACGACACGATGGAACGTAAGTGACAATTCTACTTTTCTTCCTAGAAAATCCCCAACCTTTCTCCCTTTAAAAAAATAATGCATAAAAACCCTCTTTTCAATTAGCATCTTTATGCGCTTACCCAGATAAATTACCATACTAATAAACTTCTGATAGACTTTCAGGGGCTGCTTAACCAAGGGCTTCTGATCCAGCTGAATTCATGGTCTCTTGGACAGGAGGGATTTGGACTTGATTAATTTCAGTTGTTTCTATCGCAATGAAACTGGCGATTGCTGCCCCTTTCTTTTGAGAGTGTGTGAGAGAGAAAGAGGATGGAAAGAGGGATCGTTGCTGATAACCTGGCTGCTGGGAATGACCTTTTGGAAACCATAGCATACAGTGTGCTCTGCCACGGAATTCTGTGCCATCCCCCAGCAATACATCCAATTCCATCATTTTACATGACCAATAAATGCTTACGACACTGCCTTCCACTGCCTGAAATACTGTGAGACTGTGTCTTGGTTTGAGGTAAAATGAACCAATTTTCCATTTTATAATTTTACATTTTTAGCCCAGGCCTCTTCTAACTCACTAAACTCTGAAATTAACAGCACATTGTTCAGAAAACTGTTCACTCTCACAGTGATGAGACCTGATTACAGCAAGGAATGGTGTGCAGAGATTCCCTTGCTTATCCTTATTGCCAGGAATAAAGGCAGGGAATTTCATTATTTACCCCATTGGAGGGTTGGAGGTGGAAAAGCATCAGGGGACAAGGGGACCCAACAGGACAGGGGACCCAAACCTGACCAGCTGGGGTATTCCATCCCATCCACATCACACTCAGGATAAAAGCTGAGGGATCAAAGGGTCAACTCTCCTTCTTCGATGGTCAGCATCCAAGGAAGACCCTGTCTGTTCACCTGCCTTTGACCCCAATCTGAGCATTCCCGACTCCAGAGCTGGAATCCAGCTCCTGTTGGTCACCGAGTTCAGTCTAGGACTTTTCCTGATGCCTGTTGGTGATGTGATCATCATCCTGGGAGCTTGATACGGTTTTGTATATACTGTATCTATTTTATTATTTTCTTCTTACTTTAACCTTAGTATTAATACTTCGTTAAAGTAGTTTAGTTCATTCTCCCCCTCTGCTCTGCGCTTGTGAGACCCCACCTGGAGTCCTGTGTCCAGCTCTGGAGTCCTCAACATAGAAAGGACATGGAACTGTTGGAACAGGTCCAGCGCAGGGCCACCAAGATGATCAGAGGGCTGGAGCACCTCTGCTGTGAGGACAGGCTAAGAGAGCTGGGGCTGTTCAGCCTGGAGAAGAGAAGGCTCCGGGGAGACCTGAGAGCAGCCTTCCAGGATCTGAAGGGAGCTCCAGGAGAGCTGGGGAGGGACTCTTGGTCAGGAAGTCTAGTGACAGGACGAGGGGGAATGGTTTTAAATTGGAAGAGGGGAGATTTAGATGAGATATTAGGAAGAAGTTCTTTGCTGTGAGGGTGGTGAGGCACTGGAACAGGTTGCCCAGGGAAGTTGTGGCTGCCCCATCCCTGGAAGTGTTCAAGGCCAGGCTGGATGGGGCTTGGAGCAACCTGCTCTAGGGAGAGGTGTCCCTGCCCATGGCAGGGGGGTTGGAACTTGTTGGTCTTTAAGGTCCCTTCCAACTCTAACCATTCTATGATTCTATGATTCTAAACTCGTAAATCTCCTTATCTCTTCCTCTCCTTTCTTTCCATCTGTCAATCTGGTTTTGGTAAATTTGGCTGAATCCACGAAGGAATGGCAAAGGGTAAATCCAACTAACGAAGTCCTGCGCTTGAAGAGTAATTTTGACCAAGACAAGTGTGAAGATTCTTTGAGGATTTTTTTCACTTTGCATGTTCCTAGTTGGAGACAACTGCAGCTGCACATGCTTCAAGTCTTTGGGTCTTTTTCCCCACCAGGCAGGGCCTTCATGCTTCATTCATTTCCAACACCAAAGGAAGCGAGGGATTTTCCCACGCTCAATTTGCAGAGAAAAGAGATAACCAGTCACGTTGCTCTTTGCAGCTTCTTTCAGTCTTTGACTACCTACAGAAACTAATAGAGAAAATAGTTCAAGAGAGAGTGAATTACTAATTTCTGCCTCATGGAGTGACCTGCACACGTGTGTCTAATGCTCCCTTTCACTCTCTCCCAGCCCCCTGCATGAGAAGTGGCTCAGCTCCTACTGCATCGCGACTTGTAATGACACCGGCAACGCGGCCACACAAAGAGCAATATTAGATTATTTCTGTTATTCATCAGTATCACTGTTGGACAGAATCCTCTTAAATCTACCTAAAGTGGCTTCCCACGGATGCTGGCACTACCACCAAAAAATAATATATTATGCATACATGTCTAGCTTCTCAGCTACCCACTGGCTGGGTTTTGTGTACGATTATAAAATACCTGCATGACCCTCCTAAATTGAATGTGATTTGATGGCAGAAGCTGAGCAACGGCAGCACTCAGAAGCCTTCAATATTTCAGAAGCCTTCTCCCTCCTCTTCCTTTTCTCCCCCACTAGCAACACAGAGGACTTCCCAGGCCCCACCACACTCCTGGAATTCATTCCCTCAAAAAACCCACTGAACCTCAAATTATGATTCCGTGGTGAGAAAAGCAGTGAACAGTAGAAAATGACAGTTTACCCAAATGGAGGTGAAAATGCACTTTCTCCTGTACTTAAGAGAAATAACAGCTTTCAGCAAAGATCTAAATCCTAGCAACAAGCACTACATCAATGCAAAAAGGTCATCTCTTTGTTGGAGAAAGGTTACTTTGCCCAACACATACTTTAAAAAAAAAAAAAAATCTACTGGAGGAAATTAAGCTTGGTAACATTTCTGTTGTATTCGCCCATGCAGGGAACATATCTGTGCACTCACTTCCAGAGCAAAAATGCAAAGGAAGGTTGATTATAATGAATAATTTTCTTCTTTGAGAGACACAACGAAGCGAATCAAAGGTGTGTTTCAAACAAACATCTATTTAAAAACTGAATTTGGGCTCTGCTGAGCAAAGTGTCAGCTCTGAATTCACCTGGATGGCAACAGAGAGGGACCTTACCCACCCTGCCAGGAATGGCCAGAATGAGGAGTGCTCCTGCACCCCTCATGCATTCACACAACTTGTTCCTCATCCCCTACTCAAGCCAGCACCTGCCTCGACTGAAAAAACCCTTGGGGTAAAATTCTGCTTCCAGTAAAAAGCACAGCAAAACCTCTTTTGCCTTCCAAAGAGAGAGAGGACCCCAAAGTTTGGGAGATGGCAGGCTCCGAATCCAAGACCTTCCTGTTTGAACAGACAAGCAGGCAAGGGGCATGGAGAGCAACAAAGGCACAGAGGGCTGATCTGCATAAATCCTTATTAAGCAGGAAAGTACATAAGAATATGTTTAATTTTACTCCTAGTCAATAATAAAGTAATAGGCTCTGCAAACCAGGTTGGGTAAGCTGCTGTTCAGAGAGAATCATCACAAGGAAGAGAGAGAAATAAGAATGATGAAGCCAAATATTGAGGGGAGAAAGGAGGGAATACAGAGCAGAAAGTACCTCAGAAATTCCCAGAAAGTCTCAGTCATGCAAAGGACACCAGGAAGAATACAATCAGTTATGGGCTGCATGAAACACTTGAGCCTGACGCAGAAGGATTCTGGTGGGGAAAATGAAACAAGGAAAAATCCACAGGGTTTATTATCCTGGTTTAGGTACATTTAATTCTTATGTGATTCAGATCACACAATCATCTTTCCTTGACCAAGCTCCATCTCCAAGATAACAACTGTTTAAAACCAACCATGTTTAAACAGACACATGCAACAGTGGTCTAAGCTTCTTCTCTAGATCTCTCAGAATCATAGAATGGTCAGAGTCGGAAGGGACCTTAAAGATCATCAAGTTCCAACCCTCCTGCCCTGGGCAGGGACACCTCTCCCTAGAGCAGGTTGCTCCAAGCCCCATCCAACCTGGCCTTAAACACTTCCAGGGGTGGGGCATCAACAACTTCCCTGGGCAACCTGTTCCAGTGCCTCACCACCCTCACAGCAAAGAACTTCTTCCTCTTCTTGGTTTTGAGTGCAGCTCTACCCCATTGAAACCAGTTGGAAACTCCTGTTGACTTTACTGGGAGCAAGGATGACATTGTCTTCTGGAGAAATAGAAATAGAGCCAGTAAAAAATGGAGGATAGAAATCTTTGGTCCATAAGAAGTTAAGCCTAGGGAAATAAAAATGCAATTCTATGTCACCTTGGAAAGATCAACATCATTTGTCATGTGGTGTTTATTCAGCAGAACAACAACTGCATTTGTGCTTTTAAAGGGAAATGAAAGGAGAAAGTAGCAGGAGGGGGGAATAGGGGAGATCTGAGCACAGGAATGTACTGCCACTCCAGCCTGCTATCATTAAACCACATCAGAACTTCATAATCATGGTGTTTAATTAAACAACAGAGGCACGGGTTTATGCATTAATAATGAGGCCTAGCACTTTAGCATGTCAGGCTAAATACAGTTTTAAATTAATAATGTAGCACGGCGGCATTAGTGAGAAAATGAAATCTTATTAACAACTTAATAAAGTCCCTTATTTGCTAAAGTTCCAGCTCTCGGGGAACAGTGTTACAGCAAAGCATTTGCATCCCCTAAGGGGGCAGGTGGGAGGAGGTGCTGCTTTCTCACACCCTCCAGAATTCCATTATATATAGCTAAATATTGCCTAGTGTCTGCCAAATAATACTGTATGTTGCTTCTAAACCTAGGTGTGATGTGCACAAGCTCTTTTTATACACCCAGGAAGGGCATTTACTCACTTTTTTCTATTACTGTACCATCTTAGCAGGCAACACTGGAGAAGAAGTATGGAGCTGTAGCCCTGTCTATAATATCAGTGCTCTACAGTCGTTTGTGTGTGATGGTTTCAGGCCCCAGGACTGCAAACACTGCTATTTTGAAGATGAAGAACTGAAGCACAGAAAGCAGCTGAGAGCAGGAAGAGTAACAGAATGCAGACGATTTACTGTGACTTACAGGGTTGCCAACCATCAACTGGTCCCTAATAACTGTCTATATCAGCATTCTTGGACCACTCTCCAATTTAGGGTGGTTTATTTTCAGAGCAGACTGAAAGTGCACTCCAGCCCTGCTGCTAGGCACTGGTTTGTTAAGCTGTAGAAGCTCTAGCACTTTATAACCAGGGTTTCACAAGCCTTTAGCTTCCCAAATCCCACCAATTTCAAGGATCTGGGCCACCTCAGGCACACAGCAAATGGGTAAAAGACTAAAGCCTGGAGCCCCATCTGCTCAGCCCTACAGCAGAATCTGAAACCCAGGGCCAGGTTTCCATTTGTCCATGTATTTGCCACAAATTTATCTACCTATCTCCCTCAAATCTGGAGAAAAAATCTTTTCCTCCCTCCTCTGGTGGTCAGCACTTGTGCCATCCAAGAAAGGGGTCTCCACCCACCAGCTTTCCCATCTGTCTTGAAAGTCTGCCCTGGTCTTGTTTTGCTGAGGAGAGAAAGAACAGGCTGGAGGACCGTAATGAAATGAGTAACATGGGGACAAGGTTCAAAGCAAATGAACTGATCAGCTGAGCACTAAGGCCCCGAAGAACTGACAGCAGCAAAAACACAAGCCACGGCCACTCAATTCAAGGGAGATCGTAGAAAAGCAGATGACTAGAGATAGGAACAGACAAGGTACATCCAGCTAGGAGTCTGTCAAAGAAGGGGCCATTCCCACTCCCTGCCCTGGGCAGGGACACCTCCCACCACTCCAGGTTGCTCTAAGCCCCATCCAACCTGGCCTTGAACCCCTCCAGGGATGGGGCAGCCACAGCTTCTCTGGGCAACCTTTTCCAGGGTCTCACCACCCTCATAGTAAAGAATTTCTTCCTAATATCTCATCTAAATCTCCTCTCTTTCAGTTTAAACCCATTACCCCTCATCCTATCACTACACTCCCTGATCAAGAATCCCTCCCCTTCTCTCCTACAAGCCCCCTTTAGGGACTGGAAGGCTGCTAAAAGGTCTCAAGAGCTTTCTCTTCTCCAGGCTGAATAATGAGACCCTCTCAAGCCCTCTTCTCACGGTGAAAACTCCCTCAAAAAAGAATAGTCTTACATATCCAATGCCTCCAAACCTCCAGCTGTGTTTTCCATGTGTATCCTGCTGCAGAGAGAATACTGATCTTGCAGAAGCTGGATGGGAGGCTCTCACTATGCTCTTTTTTCATCCAGTTACTGCCCAGCTCTCTGGAATGAAAGGAGAGACAGGGAAGAATGATAAATGGGGTTCATAGAATCATAGAATCACGGAATGGTCAGAGTTGGAAGGGACCTTAAAGATCATCAAGTTCCAACCCCCCCACCATGGGCAGGGACACCTCTCCCTAGAGCAGGTTGCTCCAAGCCCCATCCAACCTGGCCTTAAACACTTCCAGGGATGGGGCATCAACAGCTTCCCTGGGCAACCTCTTCCAGTGCCTCACCACCCTCACAGCAAAGAACTTCTTCCTAAGATCTCATCTAAATCTCCCCTCTTCTAATTTAAAACCATTCCCCCTCATCCTGTCACTAGACTTCCTGACCAAGAGTCCCTCTCCAGCTCTCCTGTAGGCTCCCTTCAGATACTGGATCTCATAGAAGAGCTAAAAGCAGGAAGGGGATTTCCTTCAGAAGCTGTTGTGATCGGGAGCCCTGATCTGCCAGCAAAGTCCACCACTCCACACCTCTCCTGCCCCTGAGACCCAGGGATGGGGGTTTCACTTGGGAGCCACGGAGTTCATGGGAAGTAGCAGCTTGTGCAATGTTTGTGCAAGTGAAACATCTAGGATATAAAAGTCATCTTGGCGTGCCTTGTCTTCCATCTCCTCATGTTAAATAATAAATAGAAACCTAATGGAACTGAGTGTGACTGCAGGAAGCAGTGTGAAGCCAGAGCAGACCTGCATCTTCCCCCTTACTTCATCATCAGTGAGTAAATGGGTCACTGGTGAATGGGATCTAAGTAAATCTCCATCCTTTTTACTCTTTATACTCAACCTACTGCAACAGAACCCGGCTCAAACTCACACCCCCCTGCTACAAAACACTAAACACAAATACTGCAAGTGATCTCCTCAAAACTCTTTATGTTTCTTCTCTGAGCTCAAGAAAACTTGAGGAAACAAAGTTTTTCATTCTAGAAATCCTTCATTTGCTTTTTAATTGTGCAGTGGGATGTCTTGGGATCTGGTCTTTTTCTCTCCCTTTTTTTAATTTTCTATTTATTAATATTTAATCTCTGCACAGTGAAGAGGAAAATCATTTCTGCAATAACATCAGAATGGGAGGGTTAGAAATCAATAGCCAAGCTCTCACAAGACACATTCAATCCCTTCTTAATCCATTTTCGACTGCTCCCCTGCCTTATTAGAACAGCAAAGTTTTCCCACACTCGTTAGGTTGGGATATTCACATTGCAGGAGGGAAGGGAAGAGAGAATCCAGAGAAGCAGAAACCTCCTGAAAGGCAGGAGAGAGAACAGAGCATTTGTCTTTGGGAGAGAAGTCTAGACCTTGTTCTGAACCTAAATCTACTCTAAAAACCTTCTGAGAGAAGGTTTCCTTGAATCGTGACACATCCTGCATCCACCATCAGCCCTGACCCACACTGGAGCATCTTTCCACTTCAGTTTTTCCTCAAGGCCATCTGTCACATCCAGATCTCTCAAGCATCATCTTCAGTAATGCACGGGTCAGTTCTGCAGAGCAGGAAGAACCAAAGAGGCACATGTGATAGAAGAAGATGGGACCTTCTCATCTCCAGGCTGAACCCCTCCAACTCCCTCAGCCTGTCCTCACAGCAGAGGGGCTCCAGCCCTCACAGAATCTTTGTGGCCCTTTGCATATGCAGTTTAAATACTCAGTATCCCATCTTCAAGCTTAAACTGCAGTTAGATGAAAGAGAGGATGACACCTCCTTGCTTTTGTAAGCAGCAGGGGATATACCGAAGCCCTGTGCAGCATGTCCAAGGCTACTCCAGCGTGGCCCTGTCCCTTGTCCCCAGGTCGCCTGCTGTGCTAAACCCAGCCCAGCTCTCCCAGTTGGCCCTGGGGCTGCAGCCAGAGCTGCCAAAGCCCGGTTGATGCAAGGAGAGACTTTGCCAGCAGAGGGAACTGCAGACCAGAGAATCTCCATCTCTCCTTCCACACTGAAGCACGCACCGAAGCCCGGAGATAAGTCCCTTCTCCCCTGCCGGGGAGAGAGATGTTCCAGGCATCTCTGCTGGAGCTTTTTGACCAACCTTCTCCTTGTCGGTTTCATTGCTGAGGGCTGTGTGTGTACAGGGACTGTGAAAGAAATCCTTTCAAACAGGAAAACAGTTGAAAACTCTCTGATTACAGTATTAAAATCCCTTCAAATCCTTATACCTGTCTTCTTGCTGCCACCTAGTGAAGGGGAAAAAGTATGACTGAGTGACAAAAGCAGAGCAAAACCTATCCCAGAGGACTGTAGTTGTTGAGCAAATCCTTAATTTAAATAAACTACTTAAAAATAACCTTGAAAGTTGTAGGAAGCTCTGCTCCTTCCCTGTTTCTCCTTCAGAAAGCGTCCTGCTAGGTCCTCGAAGGGACAGCTACTGAGAGAGGCCTTACTTCAGCATCACTTGCACCTGAAGAGCAATGCAAGACAATTTTGTTGTACTGAAACTCTTTGGGGTGAACTTTTAAGCTGCAGGGTTTGTGGTGGTCTTTGCAGGATCAGGTAGTAAAGGAAGAGTTCACTGTCTTTCATATTACACTGAATATGTAGTTAGTGTAGCCACTGTGGCAGGGAGGATCATAAGCACAGACTCTTTATACGACCTCCTAACATCTCAGGCAGGTTTGGTCATCAGAATCCAACTCCTTGTTAGTACCTGAGTGAGCTTCGGGAGTTTTATATCCAAAGTCCTGTGGCTTAGCAGTAAGGTTTTGCGTCCCTGAGATAAAAATAGTACGTTCCTGCATTGTTCAGGGATTTTTTTTGAGAGGAGAGCCTCAGCTGCGTGAGAGACAAGTGACAGCCAAGAAGTCAGCAGAAACACTAACACTTCAGCAGCTCCAGTTCTTCTTACACTCCTGTCATACTTCCAGGTGACAGCCGTGACCTCCACCTAGTCCAGATCTACAGATGCCAGGTTGGATGGTACTTTGAGCAACCTCCTCTACTGGGAGGTGTCCTGGCCCACAACAGGGCTTTGGAACTAGATGATCTTTAAGATCCCTTCCAACTCTAACCATGCTGTGATTCTTTTTGGCCAGATGCCTGCCTGCCCACCATTTCCAAAGAGCTGGAACCAGTACAACACCACCACAGCTTGTGCTGTCCCAACCTGGTTGTTCTTGTTATCACACCAAAGGGAAGAAGCGTTCACCCTCTATTTCCAGCAGTTCCAGTTGAGCTTTTGGGGCAGAACAACTCCACTCATCCCAGCATCATTTGTACTCAGCAGAAGATGATCCATTCATGCCTTTTGATGCTTGAACACCTCTTCATTTCCCACTTTCTGTGTATTCCAATAAAAGGTCCAAAGACTGCAGTGACAGCTGCCACCAGGAACAGGGCTGTATTTACAGGGCAGGTACCCAGA
Source organism: Thinocorus orbignyianus (assembly GCA_013400375.1). Classification (NCBI taxonomy): domain Eukaryota; kingdom Metazoa; phylum Chordata; class Aves; order Ciconiiformes; family Thinocoridae; genus Thinocorus; species Thinocorus orbignyianus. The sequence goes on from VXBW01004752.1 coordinate 110,227, forward strand.
ACTGTGGGATTCTGATCCGAGACCCACAAGCGCCCACGGGTCTTATTGTCCCTCTTAGTCTTTTGGGTTAGTTCTGAAGGTTTTTTTGCGTTTTGCCTGGAAGCCGAGGAGGAGAGGTGGGTGCCCGCCGGGCTCTGAAAGAGGTGGTCGCTAGGTGTCAGCATGGGACTGTCACAGCGGCCACGGCTCTGCCAGAAGCCCCGGTGGCCAAGACCCGCGGCGGAGAGAGTTTTCCGACACATACCCCGGAAAAAAACCACAAAATCAGAGCATATCGGTCTCTCTTAAACCTCCTTTCTTCCGAACTTCTTGCAAAACTTTGTTTTGTTTCATTTTTAATAGCCAAATCTGGCCGAGAGGGATGGAGACAGCATGTCTGATGGTTGCCCTCTCCTCTTTTCCGATTCTATTTGTGAATCGGTCCCCCCTGTTATCCAGCAAAGGAAGATTTTTAAAAGAATGAGGCCGCCTTTGCAACTAATCTTCTTACACATTTCAATAATCAGTCCACCCCAAATGCTGAGGTCTTTTATCTGCATGTGACAGGTAACATCTCGCCCTGGTTTGTGCTTCATTGTTTAGTCCTGTCTCACCCCAGTCCTCTAGACACTCAGACGGCAAACACTGACATTGTAAGACTCATTGTTTTGTTCAGGTGCATGGCTCTAAAAGTAAAACTGAAATTGAAGAAAATACATATTTATCTTGACCCTTTTCTCCCTCTCTTTGCCTTAAAACTGAAAAAAATATCCCTAAACAAAAACATATCCAAGCTCTTCCTGTAGCAGCAGGTGCTACAACCTCCAAATTCACTTTTTTTTCTCCTCTGAAGGATGAGCACAGAGGAACTTACAGTTGCAATAGCCACTACAATTGCAGAGATAATAGCCTGTTATTAGTTATTAAATATTCACACCAAGTTTTAATACATAAAACAGCAGAAGAAAAAAAATCCCACTTTAAAGCTGGCAAACACTCTAGAGCATGCCATAAATTTATTTCCTATTGCATATGTCCATTTTTCCCCAAAGCACTTAGGAGAGGTTGTATTTTCTGCCACGTTCCTCCAGATGAGTCACTTCCTTCTGCTATTTATCTTCCTTTTTTGTTGTTCTAGTCCAGCATGACAAAATCTAAATCAGATGTTCCTGTTTCTCAGTTTTCAGTGAGAAACCAGGTGGAATATTTACAAAGATGCACATTCACAGTTGAAATTTGAGGGAGAAGTCCAAAACAAAGTCCTCTGAGTGCATTTTTTGGTAGCACATTAAATCTGATTTGATTTCAAATTCATACAGGCTCCAGATGATTTTCTCTCAGCTCTGTGTTCTGGAATTACATATAAAGCAGCACAACCTTCTGCTCCATTCTCTTGTAGTCAATAAACCTCCCAAGCTGTCCTTCAGTGTTGAAATAAGCCTTGAAAAACTCACTAATTTATTAAAGCACTAGAGAGCCTGTGTGAAAAGTGTTTACTTCTGATTTTCACCCCACTGCTTTGCCTGGCATTAGCTGTGTTAGATGCATGTGACACACTCAGAAAGCCAGCAATATTTGTGTCTTTACAACCAGAATTCCCAAAAAAAGTTATAATGCTTCTAGTCCTTGTCATTGCAAGATCTCAGCATATCACACAAAAAAGAAAAGGTAAATCACTTCTAGCAAGGGACAATCCTGCTTTTACCCGTCCCTGATCACCTTTCTCATGGGAATGATTTATGCCAGTGATAATACTCTTTGTTCATGATCACTTGGAGTGTGGGACTGGTTCCAGAGATGAGCAGAAGTTACTCTGTGTTCACCTGTATTTGAAAGTCACCACAAATATAAACAGTGATCTGTCCCAGCAGCAGTTAAGTGCTCCAATTCTCATAAAACAATTAAGTGACTAAAACCAGTCATCAGTCTCCATGGTCTGATAAGCCTGATCAGGGTAGGGAAAAGCAGATGTGACAATATGTTCAGACACTGCAGGTGAGCTAAGAGAAGATCAGTGAAAAGTATGATGGTCAAACCTTGTACACGCTCTGCCAGGCTTGGATAGCAGCTGGTTTTATGTCTCCCACTTCTCCGAGAGGCAAAATGCAACCTGCCAGACTTACACGGGGAGGGGAGCAACCTCAGTGCAGGCAGCAGCTCTCCATCCTCGGGTGCATGTGTCACTGCAGATCTCAGCGCTCTCGGCTCTGATGGGGAGAAGGGAGAGAGACAAGCTCGTCATTTCACGTTAGCACACTGCGTGAAGGGAGATGGTGGGAAGAGGACAAGCTAACTACGCTCTGTAGAGGGCCTGATAAAAACAAAACACGTTCTGGAAAAAGCTTTGTGTCACCTTAACACCCAACCTATTACTACAGCAAATAACCTACCGGGTACATCTGCAGCAACTGGTGGCATCTGCCTGCAGGCAACATCCACCTGCTCACATCTGGATGTCACCACACAGGATTCACCCCGTCCTTTCTAAGCAGACACTTGAGGGGTCTGGACCAGGCACATGTCGTGCTTGGAGACAGCCTGGTATGCCCCTATAATCTCTCTATACCACAACTCAGTACTGTGAAGCAGTTTCAGAAGCCTAGAAGAAAAAAAATGAGGCTGGGACCTCTTTCTGTTGCAATTCAAGATTAAGCCCTCTCTACCATCTCAGTGCAGGAATATGGGACAAAGCACCCTGCTTATCCTTCTCCATGCAGCTCTCAGCTTTGCCAGTGGCTGCCTTGCGTTCTCTGTGAGATTCCTCTGTGGACCAGACACTCCACCCCTCATGGCAATGATTTTCCAGAGATGATTTGTCACCCACTGCAGGCCACGATGGGGAGTGGTTTGCTCCTTTCCAAACTTAGCACTCAATTAATTACCAGTACCAACAAGTGGGAAGCAGAGTCCCTTCAAAGCTGGACTAACTCACCAAGGATCAAATTCCTTTTTCTGCCACATGGAAGGGAGGAGCAAAGAGAGTCTCTGAAAAAAATGGAAATATACAGGGCCTTTGCCTAGGAAATCTCTCTGCACAACTGGTGCCACCTCTGTTGTTCCCACCCAAATCAAAACAACATGCCCACAGCTGGCAAGACCTCGAATGTCTTTGCCTCCCATTGCAACATGTATCCACAGCTCATGGTTCCACGTCTGGAGCAGGGAGAGCGTTGACTTCTCCAGTTTTCCCCGAGAATGGCACTAGAAAAGTCTCAAGAAAACATTTTTGCTCCCCAATCAATTCTTTATTTGCTTTGGGGCTAACAAAGGCTATGGCAAGAAGCAATCTTGAGCATCAGCCCAACCATCTCCTCTTCCTATGAATTTTAGAAAGGAAAATGAGCCAACTCACAGTGCTGGAGCTCAGGGCTGTCACCTTCTCGGAGTTGAACCTGCTCTCGCTTTTCCAAAGAGTTCAGACAGGAGTAGGAATTCATGATGCTCAGCTCTGGGTCAGTGGAGGTAACACTCCTGGTGCTGTGCTTTTCACGTCAGCAGTTTCTCCTCCTCTGCCTCATCCCAGCAGCAGACAAAAGTTCCAGAAGAGCAATAGTGGTCCATGTCCATTCCTGCTCACTCCTCAGAGCCTTTTTCTCCTGGCTGCTCCTCAGGTGGCACCTCCTTTTGTCCCCAAGTGCCCGCTGAGGGGTGCCCATTGAGGGGTGTCCGCTGCACCCCAACACCTCTTCTCCCCGAAACGATGGGGCAAGGGGAGCAGGAGGCCAGTTAAGAAGGGAAGGGGCCGGTCGAGAAGGGAGAGACCAGTCACTAAGGGAAGGGACCGGTCACCAAGCCAAGGGGCTGGTCATGAAGGGAAGGGGCCAGTCATGGAGAGACGGCTCACTAAGGGAAGGGGCCAGTCACCACGCCACAGAGCTGATCATGAAGGGAAGGGGCCGGTCACCAAGCGATAGAGCTGGTCACCAAGCCAAGGGGCTGGTCACATTGGGAATGGACCATCACCAAGTGAAGGAGCTGGTCACCACACCAAGGGAAGGGGCCAGTCACCAAGCCAAGGGGCCNCTTCTCAGCGGCGGCCGAGGCCATGGCCGAGCTGAAGTCGCTGGGCGGCGAGGCGTACCTGGCGCTGGCCCCGGGCTACGGGCCCTCGGCGTTCGCCTACGGGGCGATGCGAGGTGGCGGCGGCGGAGAGGACCCTCGGGGAGCTTACCCGGGGGGAGGCGGGTCGGACTTCCACCCGGTATCGCTGGGCAAGTCGGCGGAGAGCAGCGGAGAGCAGAGCGGCGAGGAGGGGGAGGGG
>VXBW01004752.1:114479-173014 GCA_013400375.1 Thinocorus orbignyianus
AAAGGCGGCACGGCCTTGGAGCGGGAGGGCAAGCTGAAGGGGGCATCCATGGGGAAGAAGCCCAAGGAGCAGCGCTCTCTTCGCCTCAGCATCAACGCCCGGGAGCGGCGGAGGATGCACGACCTGAACGACGCCCTGGACGGGTTGAGGTCCGTCATCCCTTACGCCCACAGCCCTTCGGTGAGGAAACTCTCCAAAATCGCCACCCTGCTCTTGGCCAAGAACTACATCCTCATGCAGGCCCAGGCGCTGGAGGAGATGCGGCGGCTGGTGGCCTACCTGAACCAAGGCCAGGCGCTGAGCGCCCCGCTGCCCGCCACCCTCAACCCCTTCGGACAGTCGCCCGTCTACCCCTTTGGTGGCACAGCCTTGCCCGGCTGCCCCGAGAAATGCACTGCCTTCACAGGAGCCGCCTCCGCCCTCTGCAAACACTGTAACGACAAGCCCTGATTCCAGGCTGCATCGGCCTTTTGGGGGGTTATTTTCTTTTTTTTTAATTATTATTATTTTCTCTGCACTTTTCTTTCACTTAACCTCAGCCCCCGGCTTCCTACCATCAGTTAAGTCTGGGTTTTTCTTTCTGTTTGCTTCTCTTAAATACCTGTTCCCCCCCCTCCTCCCCTTACCCCGTTTGGAAATACTTGGCAGTTGACATGGACTCCAAAACCACCCCAATTTCAACTTTGTTTAGTTGCCTCTCTCCATGCAGCTTCATCTGTAGAGTTATTTCCTTCCCAGCCTGTCAGTGTCACGTTGCTTTTCTGCTTGCTCTCACCTAGAATGTTTCTGAGCAGTTTTTAAACTAAGCTATCGAAAAACAGGGAGGGAGAGAGATCTGGGAAAGGGAAACCTCAGTGAGTTTTCTTTGGCGTGATGAGTCTAGCGTAAAAATAGCTTAAAAGGAGGAGGGGGGGCAAGCAAAATCCAGCTGCAAAACTGCAATGTTTCGGAATCACGGAGGGATGTCCTGTGTAGCCAAGTTGGGGCTGGACCATGAATCCAAATGAAAATATCATTTGGTCAGCTCCCCAGGGGGAAGAAGTTTGGTGCTCTTGATAAAACAATAGATGCTTCAAAATAAGATGCTTTTTTTTTTTCTCTCTCTTTTACAAAAAGCTAACCCATTCTTAAACTGAGAGGAACCTGTGATTGTATGCTCATGCTTGCTTTTTTGCCTGTTTCTCAGCTTGGTTAAGTTTCCCAGAGGATTTTTTTTCCAAACTCGTTGCTCATCACGATAAAGCAAAAGGTCACTTAACATGTTTATATGTATTTATAATAAATAAAAGACATGAGTAACCGCTTTCTCTGTCCTACATGTCTCTAACACCAGCTGGCAGTCAAAGCAAAGCCCCTGCTGAAGTCAGGTGAAGCAGAGCCAGACGCAGCAGTCCTTGGTGGAGGAGCAGGGATGTGAAGTTAGGGGAATGATTGGAATACTTAGGATAAAAAACAAAAAAAAAGGATGTGAATGTTCAGCTCTGTATCAGCAGGGATTTGGGTGTTTTTTCTCCAAGCTTTTAGAAATCATGAGCACACACCAAAAAGGAAGTAATAAATCTTGTTTATGCCTGACGTTTAGAGTTAAGCAGGTAGAGATTTAGCCTGTGTGTTTTTTGACACTTGCTGGGGAATGCTGTGCCCTGGAAGTGGCGTTTAAAAGGGGTTATTGTAGCATCGAGCTTAGCTCCGTGTGTAACGTGGCAGGGAAGGAAATGGCTTAAAGGCTCTGCTTATCCCTTTGGCTTGGTTTTCTGTTTAATATCGACTGCTTGACCCTAGGACCTAAGCGTGGGGTTTGGGCCATTTAATATCATGACTAAACTAATAATCTCTTGCCAAGTATCGACTGTGTTAGTGCGAGTTACAAAGCCAGCCCCTCGCTGGCTGAGCTATCGATGTCGCCCGTGTTGGTTTTACTTTGGTTTCCTGGTTTCTGATGTTTAATGCTTTGGTGCCTTGTATGCTTCGCTAATCATTATATAATAATAATAATCATCATAATTGAGGTGCATTCAGTGGTTTCTGTTGGGATTGGAATATCCCTTCCCTCCCCGATGCTGGAGCAGCCGCGTAAACTGGTACAGTCGCAGCCCGAGGGGCTAGAGCTGTCCGTGGCCATTTGTGTTAGGAGTGGGGTGTAACTATTTAGGGTTATTAAACCAATTTCCATGCCTGTCGCTAGTGTTATGCTAATTTGAAAAGGACTGCCATCCCTCTAAAGCTGCTTGTCTGTGGCACTTAATTTTAATTAATACATTTCCAAAAGACTCCCTTTTTTTTTGGTGTTTGGAATTTGCAGTGTGTGATTAAGCCTCGTTCATAGAGACAGATGTTTAAAACTGGTTCCTATTCATTTCCATTTTTATTTCTTTCTTTCTTTTTTTTTTTTCTCTCACAGAATAGTTTATCTCTTATACCTTTTCCCCTAAAAGAAAATCTTGAAATTGCTCTTAAAAGGTATCTGGTGAAGCAAAAGCCGACCAAAAGCACTGCTGAAGCAAAAATGACTGGAAACTGCAAATCAGCAAAGGTCATTTAACATTTTTGCAGACTGAGTTGTTGCTAGATAGTATTTTGGAAAAGGGGTCAGTTTGATGGAGAATCATGATTTTTAGATACATGTTTATTACCTCTGGTTAAAATTATACGAGATTGAGCGGTTGGGGATATTTGAACAGATTTTAGTTTAACTGTTCATTTTTCACCAAAGCTAAAATAATTGGAGAATTCACAGCTTAATATTAAATATGTGTTTGGTTAAAGGCTTACACTAATAATAATGGAATTTATAATTGCTGCTTTCTCAAATAATTACAGCAAAAGAACCATAAGTCACTAATTTCAGAGTGTGAAAAAAGTCTTCATAGTCTTAGAGAAAAGCTAAATTTGGAACAATGGGGTTTAGTGCAGTGATTGATTAATTCTTTTCTGGTAACTTACCTGAGTAAAAAGCTTGCTTGTATCACCGTATCTACCTGGAATCCTAAAAAAACACCTTCTGAGAATCCTTGAAATATTCAGAAGGCTCTTTGAGAGCCCACTTGGAATTAAACCATCTCAGGAGGCTAAACGTGGGATTTCAAATACCTGCATTAAAGAAGATTTTGATAGGATACCTAGCAAGTGTGAGTATCTAAGTGCTGTTAAAAGGCTGGGCTTTAAAACCAGAAATGCAGAGCTTATCAGAGCAATACTAGAGGAGCTTGTCAATTGTTATTAAAATCGACCCTGAAGTACAGGGGTTTTAACTCTAAAGTAGAAGGAACTCTATCATAACTTTTCCTGCAACAACGACAAATAATAATATTAAACTAAAACAAAGTTGAGCAACTTCTCAGTTAATTCAGATTTGTGAGTTGCTTCAGGCTGCTACGGACTTGTAGGATTTTAACTCTTCCCCTGCAGAGCCCTCTGCCTTTCCTATTGACAGGAAGGCATCAATTTCCATGGGATTTACGCTTGGCGCTGAGCTGCTGCTAAAACCGCTGCCGAGTGAATGCCTAATACCTCTGTAAAGATGGTTTTGTTGGGAGGGGATAAACTGGAAAGATGGTTTTGTTGGGAGAGGATAAACTGGTGTCTGATTGTGTATATGTGTGTGTGTGTGTGTGCAGCAGAGGTGCTAACCTCACAAATCTGTGGGGTTATCCCGGGGAAAGCGATCCCCTAACTTCTCATGTGTTTTTTCCTCTTCTCTGGCATTTGGAAAAAAAACCAACCAAGCAAACTACTTATTCTGTGTACCATGTAAGGTTTTAAGTGTCTGCTTCCAGTTGGTGTTTCAGAGAATATGAAGGAGGGACAATACTAAAATCTCTTGTTTGTTTGTTTCTGCTCCAATGTTCCTGCTGTGTTCCCTGCTTTTTTGTTTTCCCAAGGAGGGTTTATGGTGTATCCTCAGATGGAACTGAAATACAGATCCTGTGTTCTCACTGTACTCATTATCCTGGTACGTTCATATTTTGAAGAAAACATAATGGCAACTTGTAATTAAAAGATAATATGTTGTTTTCTAACCTCACTCAGTTTTTCTTTACATTTCAAGAGGCGCCGTTAGGAAGAGACGCAAAGAGGAGACGCTGCTCCACTCTCTGTTGCTTTTCTTTAATATTATTACTTTTTAAGCTGTGTAATTCTAGTCACTAACCAAAACTAATGCTTTACTAACCTTTACCAACAGCGAGTTGGAAACTGCTGTCAGTTTGCCCTGTGTCAGCCAAGGTTTCACATTAGCGGTCCTGAGCTTGGGAGGGAAAACGTTCTGTACCCAAATACGGGGAAGCAACAGGTTTGAAGATGGGGGCCCAGAAGGCAGCTGGCTGCTTCGGGTACCAGCAGAAAGTTAAATCAGTTGGAGTTCCCAGAAAGAAACCATGAGAATTGTGTGGTTTCCCTTGTTCTTCAGTCCATGTAACTGATTTTCTGACATTCTGTCACGATATCTGAATGTTGCTGCGTGGCCGAGCTTGTTCCCGAGACTTTGAGAAACGTATTGATCATTGCTCTGAGGTTGTTTTTTGGGATTGTTCTCTATATATCTATAATTTTCATTTTAAAATAGTAGCTGTTTTTTTATACAAGGCTGAAATGAATGCAGGGTCCTGTCCTGCTGCTGTTTCACTAATTGGTGGCGTTTCTGGTGACAGCAGGACGGGACCTGATGCTCCAGGGCACAGCGGTGGGTTCGGAACCCAACACGATGCTGCCTTTTTTTCCCAGGCTCCAGAGGACCAAAAATCCATGTGTGAGCTTTATCCCTGTGCTGTGTTTAGCTGTGTAGCAGAGCTGTGAAGCACGGGGCAGGCTGGATAAAGACCTTGCTTAAAAGCTGTCACGGTTCTTGGGACCAAACCTGCTTATGGCCAGCTCAGCAGCCAGAGTCACGGCGTGTCCTGCAGGCTTGAGTTTCCCACAACTCGGATCACTTTGCTGACAATTTAGGGGGACAAGTCCAGTCACTCCCCTTTTCCCTCCTGTTTCTGTTGCATGTTATAACAAACATGTTTGTTTCCTCCCAAAAATAAGAGGCCAGACTTTGTGGCGTTATTGGCATCTATTTTTGGCCCGTGCTTGCCTCCTGCCGGGTGAGTTGCCAGCAGAGAAATCCCTGGGCTCATCTCAAATAGGTGAAAATACTTTTAAAGAATGCTGGCATACACCCCTTCAATATTTTTAATTTTTGAAACTGCTTTTACTCCTTTATCTGTCATTCGACAGAATTTTGATTATTGTTGCACAATAGAAAAGTTGGTTTGTGGGTTTTTTTTGTTTTCTCTAATCCTGATTAAGGCTAGAAAAGACTCTTGATTACAGTAATTTTAGTAATGTAAATTTGTTTGTGATATGTCTTTAGTCTTTAATCCCCTTTGGCATTCCCTTCAAAGGGAGATGAAAAAAAATCAGGGATTTAGAATGTTTAAATCAGTCATTCCATGAGTGCGTCTCAGGCGGTTGTTCCCCCCACCTGAAATTATAAAATACCTACTGGATATATAACAGAAAATTTTGCTATCAAATTAGAAATATGTTTGTGTTTTCTAGAAAAATAGCTCAAGCATTTTACAATAAAGCAGGTGTGTGTATGAGAAATTGGAAACAATTACCAAAATTAAGAGTATACTGGAGAGACCTTTGCCGTTCATTTAGGTGTTTCCTAGTGTGGTTTTTCCACCGTGAACTTTCCATTTAAGCTTCTCACAGTCAAAATTCACATTAATTGTTTTATCTGTTACCTCAAATTCTTGCTTCTTTTTGTATTTACATAAGCATATAGTTTTATAATGATCCAGTTAAATTTTTAAGATATTATTAGCTGAATTTAGCAATAGTAAAAATTGAGTGAAAGCTTGTTCCTGACACGCTAAACAATTTCAGGCATAATTCTCAGGATTTCTTTAAGGTCAAATAGATTAATCCTAAGTATTAGTGGTACAATTAATTGGTAGAGAGATTGAGGAAAAAGAAAAAAGGAGGCTTAATTTTTTTGCTCCGCTTCAAGTACTGAACAAAGACTTGCAGAAGGTGAACCCCAAGTGTGTGATGTCTTATACACGAGAGGAGAATACACTGGATTTCAAACTCCCTGCCCTAGTGAAATAGTTACGATGTGGATAATTTTTACTGTTATTATTTAACAGCTTATTTTCAGTTTAAGACTTTAATTTCATGTTTGTTAATACCTGTTTGGTTAATGCCATTTGTATTTGCCTGGTTTCCATTTCCCCACGCTGATGCTGTGCGTGTTCATGTGTATTGATGGAGAATCGTACTCTGGATTTACCCCAACAAAAAAAAAAAAACACAACAAACCTCGCTGCTCTTTCGCCTTAAGTATTTCGAAGGGAAAAACCATGGCTGAGCAAGAAAAAAAAAATAAAAATAATAAAAAAAATCACCCCAGTTTTTCCTCCGAGCCCACTTTTGTCTAAAGTAATGAGGCCATCGTCAGTTGGCTGCGGAGAGCGTTGTGATTTGGTGTGACGTACAGTGAATCACTGCAGATCCATCCGGACTGCATTCGTTATTTTAATGAGATGGAGGCAAATCTGGGGTTGGGTTTTTTGTTGGTTTTTTGGTTTTGGGTTTTGTTTTTGGCCGCAAACCCTTAAGATGCAAAGCATAATGCGAAATGTTTGTTGATTGCCACAAGGCAACTGACATTATGGATTTTTATCGCCATCATTACGCGGCTTAAAACTCGCCACATCCCCAAGATATTTCATTTACCCCCTTCCTTTTTTCTCTGGGAAATGACAGGAAAGTTGCAACGCTGACATTTAAAAGCAAAAAATAATAATAATGAAGCTCATCTGTTTAATTTCTCCGCTTATTAAAACCTGACATTCCATCCTAGGGTCTTGCAGTTGGTTGGGTTGGTGGGGTTTTTTTCCACGCTTTCCCAGAGGAGAAGGAAAACCCCCACCACAACACAGTCACCCAAAAAAGGTCACATTCAGTTGGGCGACAGCAGCACGAGGTCCCCACCAGCCTCTGGCTTGATGTAGTATGAGAGATGACACCGGGGCCGGCGCATCTCTGCACAAACAGTAATCACAGTAATGGGCTGCGTGGCGATTTACCAGTGCTCAACTTTTTCCCTGGGCTCCTGGTAATGGTTTCCTCTTCCCGGATACCAGTAAGGAATTTATTGCTCTTGTGTTTGCCCTCCAGCAAACCCCCAGCCCATTGATTAGTGAAGGAAAAAAAAACTTCCCAAATTAGGTTGTGGTGAGAGATGTGGTTGTATGTGCGGGTCTGTTTAGCCGTGTAAAGCATGCCTCCACACGCATGGTGTGTTGAGGCATATTTATAATGTCTTCTCCTTCTATCACATGCACCCATGAATGAGTATTTCTCTAATTTATTTACTCAAAGTGTCTTTTTTTCCATCGATTGTTGGTAAATTTACAGCGTCCTTTTGTTATGTCTTGGTGAAACTTTGTGCAACATCATTTGACGGCAGCACCGAAAGCGCCGTTGCCTGAAAACCACCCGTCTCCTGGAAAACTGCCCTGACCTGCTCAACCTGATGAACCCATGAATACTTATTTGTATTTTCCATCAGTTTATTTTACCCTTGAAAAAGAAAGTGATGGCTCAGGACAGGGCAGGGTGTTGGTTTCCCCTTCTGCCCTCGGCAGCTTTGCAGGAGGAAGGATGGAGAGCCAGCCTTTCTTTGCTCTTTTTTCCAAAAGCATCTTATTGATTTGCTAAAAGTTAAAAGAAAAAAAAGATCACACGCCGTGCTCTTCACAGGGATGTCATGAAGAAATCCTTATGCCACCCATTTGGGAATTGCATTACCTTAAGTATGTTTTTTATCTCCTGGCAGCTTCAGTGTAAGGCCGGCTCCGCAGCTGACAGCCAGGCTGGGTGCGCTCGGGGTTTCCAGCAGAACCGGGGCCGGAGGGGGAAAAAGCTGAAAATCTCTGGCAAAATGTTAAAATGGCTGCTGACTGGGAGGCCTCTGGCTTAGTTTTACGTCCAAGAAAATACAATTTTACTCCTAACAAGTTTTCTCCCCTCGGCTTTTTCCCCTCTCTTGCCTCCCTCAGTTTCCTGGAAGACGTGAGGACAGAAAGCGCTTTGGTTCCGCGAGCTCTGTTACTCCTCACGGTCCTTTCTGCGATCGGATGTGGCAACTCCAGAGAATAATCCCGGTTCCTGGAGACCAAACAACATCTGAGAGCTTCTTCCTCTGCCACTTAACTCCTCTGCGACTTAACTCCACTGGAGCATACCTCCATCAGGCCCTGCAGTAGCAGTAATGCTTATCTTTTCCACTTTAGTATAATCCAAAAACTTCTAAAGAGCTCCTCGTAGGAGCTGCCGGTGGGGACTTGGTTGGGATTTGGGCAGCAGAAGGTGGCTCAGCCTGGCAGAGATGTCAGGGATATCTGCTTGGACACAGATGCCACCATAACCAGTCCGGTCAGGGAAAAGGATGGTATTTTTTCATCATAAATCTTCTGATGCCTCTTTAATGACTTTCAGTCTGTTTGCTACTTTGGCATTATTCATTCCCCACATTATTATGAGACCAAAAACTTATTCTGATCCTGATTTTCCCTTCAGGTGTTGGTCTCACCTCAAATTCAGGGTTTCATTTGACCCAGCTGTTAAAATTAAGAATCAGTGTACCCCAAATTTGGAGGCACAGGATGCTGGACCTTAACACAAATATAAAAAAAAAAAGTCCAACCCACTGCAATCATTAATTTTGAGATAAAAACATGGATAGTTTTGGATAAATTGGAGACTCGGTCATCACAACTCGGTGATCCTGATTTCTAGTGTCTGTCCAGAGAGGCCTGGACAGAGCAGAGAGAGTGTCTGCACTCATTCAGGAGCTGAGAAGTGGAAATTACATGTCTTTCCTCTTCATTTTCTCTGGGAAAATCTCTTAACTAATTTATGGAGCAGTTAACCCAGTTTTGGTGTGTGCCAGTAAATGAGCATGTCCTGTGTCTTCGCCTGTCAGAGGAAAAATTATTTCCTGATGGCAGAATAATGGAAACATCTTGGGAGTGAGGGAAGGGCTTCATTAGAAGAGCACAGCTTCACCAACACCATCCTCACATAGGAATGGTGGCTTATCTGCTCCAGACCCAAAAAAAACACCCCCATCCCTGGGAGTCAGGTTATTGTCCCTAACTCAACACCTAATCAACTAATTAAGGCTGGGCTGTCTCCGTACTTGAGGAATAATAGATAACGGCTTCCCAAGGGTGACCCCTGTCACTGCAGAATAGGTGGAAAAGTCACCTCCTGGGGATGTTTTATCTCCTGGCATGGGCTGTGGGAAGCTGCACAGGTAGCTTGGAAGAGACAGCTGTTTTTTCAGAGGCACAAACACAGCGAGAGAAATCTGGTGCTGGAATTGGGGCTTAAAACAAGAATTTAAAGGTCGTGGTTTCCCAGCAGTTGGAATAACCCCGGCAAGAAGCAGCCCGTCGGCACCCAGAGTAACCCAAGGCGATGGGGATTTAAAAGCAGCTTGTGTGAAAGCTGCCAAGGGGGAGCAAGTGTGGTCACTGAATAATAGGGGATAATAAAAGAGAGAAATGAATGAAAAAGAGCTCAGTGAGTAAGGGTGAATGGAGTGAATTACGCTGGCAAACCTCGGAGTTAAGCTCTGGAAGCTGAAGGTTGCGGGGAGCGACGGCGATGAGGATGTGAAACGTTAATCCAGGTCAGAACCTCTTTCAGAAACCCCTTTGAAAAGACCCCATGAACAGCCACAAACTGGATTTATCACAGGAGGTATCTGGGCGGGTGAGGTCGGATCCGTGCTTCCCCATCCCCTGGGATGGAGGGAGGGATGGTCTTTGCGATGGGCAAACACGCTGCAGAAACCAGCCGGCAGGAACCCAGTGAAATGTCCTGATTTGGTGGTTACAAACTGGGCAAAACAAAAAGTATGGGACACACAGGATGGCATTTTGCACTTGAGAAGGTGGCAAATCATAACACGTTTCTGAACTGCCTCGTCTGGTACTGCCTTGGTGTTAGCCCTGAGATACTCTGGAGCTCCGGAGAGCAGGCGTTAAGGAAGCTGGGATGCTGTCAGGCTTTGCAAAAGCTACTCAAAGGCTTAGTAGCAAGGATGCTAAAATGCAATCATGGGTTTTAAAGCATTTATTTTCCCTGAACAGAGCCCTTACAAACACCCAGAATATATTTTAACAAATGCCCATAACTCTTCCCTGGTTTAAGTAGGACCACAGAGACCTACAGTTGCGCCGGGGTTCACTCTCCAGGGGTCACAGCAGCATTCCAGCCCTATCTGCTGGAAAATACTCCCAATTTCCCCTCAAACACAGCGAATCTGCCATCCGAGGTATCTACAGAGCCTGAGATCCAGTGGGGGCGGAGAGAGCCATCGCGTTTAACCCGTGACTGCCGCGTTTTTCATCCTTACAAGGACGTTAGACGGGAATAGAATGAATTCTGGTGGAAGCCTTGCGCCTCCCTGAAGTGGGCGAACGATAGGTTAAGGGAAAGCAAATGAAAGGTAAGATTAATAGCATTTATCATGGCAGATAGACTAGCAGTTTGCTAATTAAAGATGTTAGAACATAGAAGCAGCCAAGGATCAGTGGCTTTTAATGAGGATGTTGTAGGGTGATTTAGGTCTAATTTTCTGCTTAATAAGGCTGGTTTAAAAAGTAATTTTGTTGGGATGTGACTCTCCTAAACCTGTTCATTATCAGTGATGGGACTTCACTTCAACACTCCAGGAAATGTTGTGTTTAATTAATATTGTGTCGGCAAGTGGATATGCTGACAGATGAGAAAAAAATTGATGAAGAACTTTCAAGGACATTGACTTCATTACACAGCTTCATTACAGCCTGAATAACTGGCTAAATATGTCATTGGAAAGATAACGTGCCACTTTTAACTCTTCTCTGTGTGTTGTCCCTGTAAGTAAGCAGACTATATTTTCAAAACAACCACAATTGGGGAAAAAACAACATGAAGGGATCAGTTTTACAACGTTTTCTTGTTGATTCCTTCTCTTCATGAGATTTCTAACGGAGGGTGGACTATTTAAAGCTAAATACTGTAGGTTATTTACATTTATTTATCAGCCCTTTTACTTGGCCAGAGTAAGACTTCAGTTGGTGACGTTCTTCACCGTTGGGTAATTTCCCACAGCACCCCTGAGACAAGAGGAGAAATTAATTTAAAAGATTTTTATCTCCCTGTGCAAAATAACATCCTGGGGAGGAACAGTGATGGATTGATCAGTGTCTCGGGAAATCTGCTTTGGCCAGTTTGTCAGCACAGCAGTGAATGCTTGTCCCATCTAAACCCATGATCTTGTACCCAAAAATACATTTAACTTCAGGCATCTGTGCTTCTTGATGCAAAATTAAGTGTCCCAAGAGGTCCTAAATACTTTGCCTCTACACAGAGGGCGGTCATGCCTTCTCCTTCTTCTCCCACTGAGGGAGACAGGGAGGCATGGAGTATCTGCCATGCAAAAAGTGGGTGCCTGGGAAGGTAGGAGAAAATCACCCCGTGGAACAATTGAAAAAAAAGAGAATTTACTGTGTTCAATTAGTTTTTGGACCAGGGACCATTGTAGTAGTTCCCAGATGTTCACAGACCACCCTCCACCACCCCACCAAGGTTTCACCTGGAAAATACAGCGATGATGCTCTGTTTCAGACTAGATGGTGTGACCCATGTGTAGCCTTAGAGACTTTGGGCTGGGCTCCTCTGGTCTGTATTATGGGACTTCTTATAGCCAGAAAAAAAGCTTCATATCTGATCTTTCAAATTGTGGTTGGGAGAGAAAAAAAAGCCAGTACTGAATGCAGGGTCTGGAGAGGTGTTTACCTGGAGGATACAGAAAAGCATCTGAAAGGTGTCTCACAAGCTTTCTGGAGAAAAACAGGTCAGGCAGCAGAACGCTGACTTTTCCTGGGTTTCGATTGCCTCTTCTTGGAGAAGTGAGTCTGTTTAAAGAAGGAAAGGAAGGAAAAACAAACACCAACCTTTGAGGCTGAAAGCAAAAGAAGAAAAAAAGCAGTCTCAATCTTAATCATTAGGGATATTAGCCAAGAGAAAAGGTCCAAACAGGGGAAGGAGAAGAGGGGCTGACTGGAGGCGACAGCTGGAGTTTATCTGATGCGTCAGTTCTCTTTAACACCTCCATCTCGTGGCTGCTGTCACCTTCAGACGAGCACTTTTTACTGAATGGGGTTCACTAAAGCTTTCTGCTGCCTTGGCCCCATTCCACACCCGAGAGCTCTGTCCCCAGGGCAGGATCTGCCTTTCCCTTCCCCTTTCCCCATGCGTGAGAGCATCTCCATGCCCACGCAGCCACCACCACGTGTGTAACCTGGCCCTCACCCAGCACCTTTGCACTTTGCCCACATGCCAGCAGCCGTTAATAATGACTCATTATTAGTATTAGTATTAGTATTAGTATTAGTATTAGTATTAGTATTATTTTACCCTTGGTTATACCCAGGCAATACTCAGCCCAACTGTTGGATGAAAGCGTGGCAAATAGATCACGTCCTGTCATCACCACCACCGAGCTGAATATAAATGATATAACTTACTCCAGCAACTTATACCCAGAGAAACTCAGTAAAACATCCTGGGGCTGGGAAAGAGGAAGGAGACTAATGAAAGCCACCAATCCTCACCCAGATTTGCTGTGTTGACCCACGTATAATGACCCCCCTAATGGATAATTGCAGGATTAGGACCTCAGCGTTTAAATATCACACTGGGGACATCTGTCAGCGGAGCAAACCGTCGCCTGGCAGTGCCACGAGGCTCTTAGATGCTTATGTGGATCAGCCCGGAGGAGGGAAGGTGCCCGGGAGCTGTAAGGCTGGCTAAGCCCATTAAACACACAGGTCCTGGGGTGGTGACTGTCACCCTGCCCTCGCAGGCAGAGCTTCCTGCACATGAGCCTGGGGAGATGGTGCCCACGTGTGTTGGCTGCCCATCACCCTCATCATCCACACCCTGGGAAAGCAGGGACCTTGTTCCATGGAGGCAGCTGGGAATAACTGGGAAGCAACATTAAATGTGCCATTAAATAGCTCCTTCCTCTCCCGGTTGTCTGACGGCTGCTGTATCATGGAATCAGGGAATTGTCCCAGTTGGAAGGGACCTCTGGAGATCATCCAGCCCAACTCCCCTGCTAGAGCAGTTTTGCCTAGAGCACATCCCTCAGGGCTGCATCCAGGTGGGGCTTGAAGGTCTCCAGGCAGGGACCCCTTGATCCTGCACACAGGATATCAACGGAATTGCTGCTCCCAGGCTGGCACAGCTGGGAGGTGGATGCGAAAGTTTTCCAGAGCCTGCTAAGCTCAACCTGAGTTCAGATTCCCTGGGGTGACTTTCTCTCTCGCCACATGGGCACATACGTGGCCAAAGCTGTTTAAAATCTGGATCAATAAGGGAGATGTGGGGAGTTGATCCAAACCTTGGCTCAGGGCTGCAGTGGGAGAAGGACCTGACCGTCCGGATGCCTCATTGTAGGCTCATGAGATCCTCATCTCAGGGACTGCTGGCTTCTGCCTGACAGGCAGGAGACTCGGGTTTTTATTCTGCTTTGGCTTCTCTTGTCCCTGAGCTTGCTGCTTAATTGTTCTCTGACAAAGGGGCTAATTAATTCCTGTGCAGGGCAATTAAATCACATCGGATGTGATGGGTTTTGCAGCACTGACAGTGAGGAGGCAGGGAAAGCAGCCCTGGACAGGGGAAAAGACAGGTTCCCACTGTCCTTCTGATCTCACCCCAACCAGAGCTGGATCCCCAGGGTGTGGGGCATGTTCAAGCTGAGTTCAGGTGACTTGGAGGAGGAGGAGGAGGCCACGTTTTTGGAGATGTGCTGCTCTATAAATCCTCACTCCTGCCCTGGGTTTGGCAGGGGGAAGCTTAGTTTAGTTACTCCAACTGAGATCTCGCTTGTAGGGCCAAAAAATGAGAAGCCCCATCCTCTGTGCAGGGCACTTACTGGTCCTGCTGGGTCTTCTCCTGCACCCGGGTACGTTGGCTTCGTGGTACCATCTCCCAGGGAGGAGGTGACATGCCCAGGGCCAGCGAGGAAGTCGGTGGCAGTGCAGAGCATCATCTCCTGCTCCTAAGTGTGAACTAAATCGCAAAGCAGGCATAAATCTGGAAGCAAAGGGCAGAGGAACCCTTTGTAGGGTGTTAACAGCTCCTGCACTTGTTCACCAGAAGAACCTGTTGCTCCTTTTTGTGGTTCTGGAGTATCCCACCTCCAGAGCTGGAGCAGAGTCCCTCAGCTCTGTAAATATTTAGGTGGACTCTTCAAACCAAACACTACTAGAAATTTGTCTGTTTGTTGGCTGCTGCATAATCCAGTACGATGCACAATTATGTAACTGTCAGGTATCCAAGGGTTTCATATTTTGTAACGTGCCAAAATCCAAAGCGTGCTCTTATTAACATCCCGAACATACCGAGTGTTTAGCAAATACTGGAAGATACATTTCTTGCCCCAGAGAACGTAGAGTCTGAAAAATTAATATTGATTCTAGACAAATCAATGTTTGCTTACTAAAATCATGTGCTGAATACTTCATAGCACCCACACAGCTGCAGGGATCTCGCAAGCCCTGTCTCCCTGCAGTGCCAAGAGTCTACATGAGAGGCTTCACCTTCCCCTGCAGCTTCAAAATTGTGGCAATAATCTTACTCAACATCATCTCCCGTCAGTAATAGCAAAGGTAAAAGGAAAATAATAAATAAATCAGACTTTTTCTCCAGATCCCCAATGGGATTCTTTTAGGCAAGGGCCATGTACATTAATACAAATCATATTTTATGTTACTCACAGGACACAGAGATAATCAGAAAGCTATCTTCATAAACAGAGGGTTATTCATAATCCCTCACATGGCATTTCAATTATCAGTCTGATGACGATGTGACATTATGGATGAGGTTGTGATTAAATTTTCTTGTGTAATGACCCTAAGTAAATCTTTGCAATTTTCATTTTGCAGAGATTTAATATAGATTGGTGGCCTGTTGTTTGGCCCCTGTTTAATCCAAAATCGCTCATTAAATTGGGACCAGTAAACATCTGATGATTGCATTTCATGGGCTGAGCTATGAATTTAACATATTAAATCTACATTCCAGATGGATATAAGCATCTGTTCTCATTATGGTTATTGGTGTTAATCTGAAACCCTGACCTGTTTCCCCTAACATTACTCATATTAAATTCCATCCCAGATTCTAACGAATATTGGCATGAGGGCAGAAGATAGTTAAAATACCTTCACGTGCACATAATCCGGCGTAAATTCAACGGCAGAAATTAGGGGACAAATAACACGAACTTCTTTCTTCTTCTCAGGAGGTGGCTTTCATTGCTGCAGCGTGTAAAACAACTGCTTTTGTTTCCTAGCAGTGGAAAGAAAATAGAATACAATACCCTGAAAAACCCCAGCAGCCAATTCTATTCAACCACGTACTTGCTAATCACCGGGTTTGAGCCGTATCCTTTACAGAGCAGCACCTCCCTAATTTGTAAATCTGATTTTGTCACTAAATCTCGGTGGAGTTTGACCCAGCATCTTGCAGGCACTTGTCTGGCCGCGGCCAGGCTCCCCTGCTCCGCAGCCAGTCAGCTGAAAGTCAAATTAATCGTTGACTTCCAAAGACTGTGAGGAAGAAGGTATTTGTTAGAGGGCTGCTGAGAGCTTCTCTGCACTGAATGATTCATGTTTATTGCAGCCGGGGCATTTATTTATTAGATTGCTGGGTGTAATGGGAAATTTAAAATGACACACATTGTATTACAGGGAGGCTTAGCAAAATATTATCTCCCTGTTATTGTAAATCAAACCATTCTCAATGTCAGCTCGGATCACCTTTGCTCAGCAGAAGTTTTTCCAGAGGGTTTGTTTAGTTCCTTAGTTTTGTTTGGGTTTTTTTTTTTTCTTTACTTTAAGCCAACATGCCCTCTTCTCAACCTGATGTGGGTGCCACAGAGTGTTGGGATTCTGACGGTCATCCTGAGCTTCCCTGGGTCTTCACAGCCAGGTCCTGCATATAAAAACTCTGACAATTCAGCCCCATGGTAAAAAAAGAGGGGCCAAAAGGGTGGATATAGTCTTTGCCTGGAAAAGGAGGGAACCATCCAACATTTTAAAGGAGCCAAAGTAGATCTGTTCTACCCACCTTGTTCCAAAAGGCACCAACCCTCTCCTGAAGCCTCATTAGCTGATGCCCCAGGGGTTTTCTGGCTTGTTGGTGGGGGGGAGGCAGAAAGGATCAAGCCTGTGGGGTGGTGGGGGAGGGAAAAACAGCCAGGAAAATTGTAAATACCAGAAAAGCCTGGCTGAATGCTGGTAAAGCTGGGCTGGAGCCAAAAATCTGAACGAAGCCCATTGTTGGAGGTTGTCCCCCTGTAGCACCTTCCCTGGTCAAAGCTCTCTGCATGACTGAGAGCAGGAATAAGGGTTAGGGGTAGGGCTCTGCTGGGTTTTAAGCATCAAATATTCACCTGGGACATAGAAACACTGTCCCTGTGGGGCAAAGTGTTGGAAAATGTATAAAATCTGTGGTTATCAGTTGAACAGTGAGGTGCAGTGTTTCCCGATGGCTGCTCCCCGCGCTGGGCAGTTGCTCGTTTGTAAAATCTCCCTGTTGAAAAGTGCAGAAACACAAATATATCATTTCTTCTAATATGAACTGAAGTTTGTACATAAAATAAGGGGAAAAGAGATTTAAATACATAACAGATACTAGGAAACACAGAAAACTCCGGCTGCCTGCAGCCTCCTGTACCTATTTTACAATGGAGGAAAAAGTCTGATCTCTCCAAAACCATCTAAAAGACCACAAAAAGAAACAGGAGGACAAGGACTGCAACACTCCGTGGGTGAAAATCCCCACTAAGGTGTGTATTTACCATCACTCACGGTTGTAACAGAAGGAAAAAAACACCCAACCCGGCCCTGTCATTAGTAATTAAGCCAGCATCATTCACGGGAGAGCCGTTGTGTGTGTGCAATGAGGCTAATTATCACCAAAGTGCTGTCGGATTTAAAAGAGTTTGGTTCACGGGAGGCTGTGGAGGGGCTCACACGGCTGGGCTGGCTGCACTTCAGTCGGAGCAGTTTGACTCCTGCTCCTGGCCCCGACGGTGGAGCTGGGGAGGTGGTGGGAAGGTCGTTACAGCTCATCAGCGTCTGCCGCTCCTGACAGCCGCAGCCGTGGGAAGACCACGGCGTTGGGATGAGGATGGCATGTCTGGAAGTGCAGCGTGAGGAGATGCTGCCTGGAACAATCAACCCAAATCCATTTTTTTTTTTCTCCAGAATATTGATTTTTCATAACCAGGTGTGGTTGCACCAGGTTGTTGCCTGGTAGCTTCCAGGATGGGTGCAGCAACAGCAGTTTGGGTGTGTGGACACCACCAGGAGGGTCACCAGCTCACAAGGAGTTTAGGTGTGTGGACACTGCCAAGACAGTCACCAGCCCAAGAACAGTTTAGGTGTCTGAACACCATCAAGAGGGTCACCAGCCCACCAGCAGTTTGGGTGTGTGGACACTATCCAGAGGGTCACCAGTTCACCAGCAGTTTGGGTGGATGGACACCACCAAGAAGGTCAGCTTGCCAGCTGGGGGGAGTGGAAAGGAGCTGGGGAGAGGGGTCCTGGGGAGCTTCCCTGGCAGAGGGGGTCACAGCACGTGTGTGAGCAGAGGTTTAGCCACCAGACAAGATGATGTTCATTTGGGTCACTATATCTAATGGTGCTTCCTACTGGCTGCAGACCACGGCCATAGCACTACATGGTGCAGGAGAGGACACAGAAGGGGCAGATACATCTCTCAGTGCTTGGAGACTTCCACAAGTGGAGCTAGAGAAAATCAGAATTAATAATTCCCTCCCTAAGAACAGATTCACGCCGGTTTAATCTGAGGAAGAAACCATCTATGCCAGGGAGGCCAGTCCCTGAAATTCCCCTCAGCCTCCAAAACCGAGGAGTTTTAAGAGGAGATAGCACTGAATGATGGCTCTGGGCAGCTCTTCCCCAGCAGGACAGACCAGAGATTTTAATTGCTTGCTAACTGCTATTGTTGCCCAGAAGTTAGCAGAGCTGAAGCCGTCTGACATCAATCACGGGTATCAGCCTGATAAATCTCCCCCCGGGAGTGACAGCTTTGCAGACGAGCGGCCGCGGCGCGGGCCTGTAGGTACAACCGCCGCCTGCAAAACCGGTGACAGATCTGCTGAGACCCAAACACTTGGCATTCTGCTAATGTCTGTCATTACCATGATTGATATGGCCCCTCTATCACACTCCGCAGTCCTCTCCCTACATTTGCAAAGCTTCGTTAAATTACCGCGTCTCCCAACTGTTATCCGGCATCAGGAGGAAGAATTGACCAAGAGCACTCAGGGACAACTTGAGGGTTGTCAGCTTTTCCAAAGACCTGGGGAGGTGAGAAGGGTGAAAGATGAGGGCTGGATGATTTTTTCCTCTCTAAAAATTCTGAGCATGGAACTATCTGTATGTTTGAGGACGGGAGCCGAGATTGTCCCTGCATCCGGGCAGCAGAGGTGGGTTGTTCCCCATAAAATAAATAGGTCACACCAACAGCTCAGGGCTTGCTGGGACCAAGGGACTTTCTGCTTCCTCTGATGTCTTACAGTTATAAAGGCTGAAGGACTCTTTGTCAGGAAGTCTAGTGACAGGACGAGGGGGAATGGTTTTAAATTGGAAGAGGGGAGATTTAGATGAGATCTTAGGAAGTTCTTTGCTGTGAGGGTGGTGAGGCACTGGAACAGGTTGCCCAGGGAAGTTGTTGATGCCCCATCCCTGGAAGTGTTTAGGGCCAGGCTGGATGGGGCTTGGAGCAACCTGCTCTAGGGAGAGGTGTCCCTGCCCATGGCAGGGGGGGTGGGACTTGATGATCTTTAAGGTCCCTTCCAACTCTGACCATTCTATGATTCTATGATTCCATGATTTCTTTGGCAAGCCCTGGAGCTCTCGGGGCCGGGGTTATCCTAATGACTCTCCTGCAAGAGTTCCCCTTGACCTGCCTTCAGCGCCAGCCCCAGCACCAGGTGCCACTACAATATATTCCACCCCACTGAAAGTCCTGTCTTCATGGAGACTTCAGGAGGAAGAATATACAGATATATTGTTTCTATAAATCCCCTGATATTATCTTTTATCGGTGGTAATAAATGTCCATATTAATTAACTTAATGGTTTTAACTGCAGTAATGACTTTGTATTAAACTAGCACGCTTTCATGTCCCATATAAAAGCTGCAATAATAAAATTCGTCTGCAGTATTTTTTTCGACTTCTATTGTGCTGAAACAAAGCAAACCCGTTGCTGGAATATTCCATCCAGCAAGGCCAGCAGATGAATCAACCTTGGTGTAAATCACTTCCATTTTAAAATGAAAGTATAGTCAAACTTGGAAAGTTTTGAGCAAGCCACAGGTAGAATAGAAACAAAATGGGGCAACCCCTTTTCTTTTGGTCTTCTTTCCTGTATTTTGCAAATAAATGAGTGAATCTGGTTCTTAGTCTCCTTTCATCGGTTTCTGTGAAGATTCTGGGTATTCCCATAAATATTTGAGAAAAATTCATGGTCTTCTTCAATCATTTTGGAATAAATGTGAGTGCCAAAATGTTGGTGAGTGCTGGTTACCAGTAAGGGAGCAGGAAACACTGTGTGTGACAAGAGCAGCAAGGTAATAGCAAAGAAACATCTTCAAAATGTCATTTGCATTCTCCAGGCTGAAAATTTTTTACATAAAGCATGAATTCCTGCAAGTGGAAAGGTGGAAAATGGTGATTATCAGTAATCAGTAATGGTGGAGGGAAAAAAAACCAAACCAGCTTATCTCCATCAATTGACATCTGTGAATGGTTTTTACTGGTTCTACCAGAGCTATGTCTGAGCCAATTGTGGTCATTGGTTTTGCAGTGGATTTAAGGCAGCGTGACTGTCTTCACCATCTGTGTGAACTGGCCCCATTTTCTAACTGGGTATTACAAATGTTTTTCCCAGCTTTAAGGCCCTTGGACAGATGTGTTTATTCAGGGCTCCTAAACCCTCCTGAGAACTCCCAAGACCCCTCCTGCCATCCCAGTGCCACCTACGTGATTCCTTTCAAGCAATCCCTTGTGTGCTTCCAAAATAGGACATAAAGCCTCTAACTTAGAGTTTCTTGACTAACTACTGCTTTCCAGAGAGAGTTTATCTCTTTGCATTTGATTTGGGAGATAAAAAAAAGGAGGTGCTCCAGGGGGAGAGGTCAACAAATGGAACCCAACCTCCATCCACAAGGATTTCTGTCACATCTGAATTGCATCAGAGAATGACTAAGGCTGTGTATAAACAAGTTTAGATTTTGGACCTTAACTGCAAATTTGGATCTCTGCAAATTCAAAGCTTTCCCCCTAAGCTTCTTCACGCTTTCTGGCAGAAGCATATAGCTGGCACAAGCTGGGTAAAACAAAAGTGGAAGCCATGCCCACAGCCAGGTCACAGTGAAAGCTTTCTAGTCTGGTAAATAATCCTGAGTTTTTAAAAGTGGAGATTAATCTCTGGAGTCTTTTCCAAGAAGAAATTGCTAGGTCGAACTGGCCTTTACAAGCAACAAAGTGAATTGAGAGGCAGCTGTCAGCCCTTTGCATGGCCACCAAACATCAGGTCCCGTTCCTCTTGCTCTCCATGTCATACTTCTTCCTGGATTTGAAGCTCAGAAAGTCCTAACTGTTGTGTGCAGGTGTGGTACTTGCCAATAAACTTACGATGCAGCAAGCAACAAGGCTGTCCTGGTCTGTTAAGATGGTTTTGAGCTTTTCTGAGCAGCTTCAAACAAATCCACGCTGGCTCCAGAGCATCTTCTCCCATCTCCTCTGAGAAAAAGGTCAGAAAACATTCAGGCTCTTCGTAAGTGCTCGATACTCTTTGCTTTTTTTGCTGGGGTTGCAGCAGTTTGCAAATCTAAGCCGTGGCTGGGCTCTGCAGATGGTGGAGCTGAGCTGAGCTGGTGGCCATCAACCCAAGGCATTGAGTCCTGTCACCCTGTGGCCGGGGCTGCTCCAGTGCTGGGAGACCGGCTTGATGGCTCCCTCTGGGAGTGCTAGTTATCCTGCAAGCTTTATGTAAATATTTTTAAGTGGCACATCTGTCTGAATTACAGCCGTGCCCTCCTGGATTGCTAATTGTGGGTTTTAATTCAGCTCTGACGACCAGTTTACATAAATTAGGGAGCTGGCAGTAAGCAAGCTTTGAGGAGATGGGATAGGGATTTAGCGAGGGCTGTTTTTTTTTCTCTCTGAAACGCTTCTCCTCCCAAGCTGGTGCCTCTTCCCTGAGCTTGGATTATTCTGGGGGGAAAAAACAGAGTAATTCAGCTCTGCTTGTGGAAGGCACGCAGTACTGTTTGGTCTGTACCCCCGTGCTGGTGTGCCCAGCTCACACCAGTAGTCTGATTAACTTTAATTGGCTATATAAAAAGCAAAATACTTGGCTTTTAATTCCTATGGCATGCCCGTTTGGCAAGAGTCAGGGAACCAGTGTCACTTGCCACGGCTCCACTGGCTCGCCCAGCTGGGACTCTGGCCATTGTGGGCACAGAGTGTGTGTTCCCCAGGCAGTCGGGGCTGGAGCGAGGATGCACCAACGCAACAGGTTGCTCAATGACTGATAAAAGTCTTCCAGCCCTTCTTCAGCTGCCGGGGATGCAGGACTGGTGGTCCCAAGCCAGGACTGGCCACCCAACAAAGCCCAGTCAAACAGGTTCAACGCGCAGCTGCATCTCCCCTGCAAAAGGGACCAGGACTGTCCACAAAGGATTTAAAGCCACCATTTGTTTTCCTGGCTCTCATTTGTGCTGGAAGCATTAGCTCTCCCTCAAGCATCGTCTTGATGTGGCAAAATTTAAATAATAAAAAAACTTTTGCTCCATTTTCCAGCAGCTGTCAAGGTAGATCTGAAATTCTTTTGCTGAGTCTGAGGAGGGACGGGTGTCTGCTTGGGAGCAGAAGTTTGCTCCACAAAGAGGTTTGAAGGGGATGTGGAAATATCCCTCCCAGCAGCCCCAGTCTCAAAGTCATGGGGAACCAAATTTCACACGCTTGGTTTGTCTGTCACCAGCCCCCTGAGAGGTGCCACAGCCCTGAGGTGGGTGCAAGTCATGAGTCTTCTTAGTCCTTATTCTTGAGGAAAATATCTAAGCCCTTATATCAAATGACAGCTGAGGTCTTACACCCTCCTGAACATATTTTTGGCCTCTAAATATAAACTAGCACCCAAAATACAAGCAAAGACTAGATTTCCTTTTGAGAACTGAGCTGTCTGATGGCATCTCTTACTACCAGCAACTGAGCATGCAGGAAGGTTGTGAACAGCAATCGCCCACTGAGTTCCCAGGTTGAGTAATTTAAACTTCCAGCAGAGATTAATCAAGCAGGTGAGCATTCACTTCCTCCAAACTCTGGCTTTAGGACTGGAATGTCACTGGCTGATATTCTCATCCACGTCACCCCCTGTCTCCTGCCTGAAATTAATACGGCCATGAGCCATTTTTCCTCTGTCACATCCTCCTCTTCTCCCCAGCAATCATGCACTTAACACCACAACCACTGACACAACTGATGCTGCTGTTTAACCATCAAGACACACAGGGTTTGTCCCAGCGTCTATCAAGTGTCCCTTGTAGAAGCCATCCTACAACTCCAGGCAGGAAAATCAGAGCTTCCTTTATCAGCACGTACTTGCAAACCAAGTATTGCTGCTTCCAAGCAGCAGTGACCATGCATTGCCTGCCGGGGGGGAAATCAGTGCCTTTCCAATAAATATGTGTGTTCTTTATTATTGTCTGCCTCTTGCTTTCTCAAAACTCTCCTTTCCTCAGATGTTTAACAACTTAAACAGGAGACTTACAGAAAGACCCCCAATGCTAGCAGAGATTCCTCTTTCTCAGTCAAGATGAATATGCAGCCACCTACCAACCCGCACACTGTGTAAGACCAGCATGCTGCACCTCTGAAAACACCCCATCTGCCACCTGGCATCTCTCACCATCAGCTCCGTAACATTTACGGCACTGTTAGAACCAGCTTTGCAAGAGAAACAGATAAAAAAACCCCATGATTAATAAACATTTCCTTTATAGGTGGCTCTTTGGAAAGGTTGGTGGTCAGGCGGGAAGAATTCAGGACTGGGATCGGATTAAAGGAAAGAAAGAATATGAGAAGGACAGGCTGGAAATCTGTCAATCTGTTCAGATGCACACGTGCTTAAACTGTAATTGTCTAATTAACTAAAAGAGTTGCTGCAAGCCAATTTTTGTGCTGTGACTTTGTCTTGTCTCAATTAGACACTTCAGATCTTCTGGGTGGGTAGGGAATAAGAGGAACGTGGCACCTCCTTGGAAAACGTTAACCCAAAAAAGCAAAACTAAATGAAAATGTGGAACTCGTTGAGCTGGTCCTTCGCTCTGTCCTGCCTGAGGTGAGAGTGCCAGCTCCTCACAGCACTGAGCTTTTTCCTTCTGCAAAATCCCTCCCACGCCACTGAGGCTTTCTATTCTAGTGAGAGCATCCAGATCCCCATCCTTGCTGCCGCTGTGTGTTTTCTCACACCCCAGACTGAGCCCTAAAACAGAACATTGCCTCAAACCCGAGGAGCCAAACCCTCCTCTGCTGCGACGGATCCGAACAGCGCTGCAGCAGGTTGAATTTTTGGCCCTTTCTTCCCAACACGTACGTGTTAAGAACGACAAATTTCATCCATCTCGGTGACAACTCAGCTGCACCCAGGCTGGTCCAGGACTCATTAAAGCTGGCAGGAGTCTTTCCCTTTCCTTCAGCAGACGCGGGAGCGGGCTGGCTGCCACGTGCCTCGCAAGCGGGTGCCACCGTTGCTGAAGCACCATCACGGCATCCAGCCACCAGACTTTGCAGAACAAAAGCTTTAGGGCTGTTTTGTTGGGGGGGGTTGTTTTGTTTTTCCATATTTTTTTTGGTTTTTTTTTCGCTCTGGCTGGTTGATACTTTTTATGGAATCACCCAAGGGCCAGGTTGTAGTTCTGTAATTGTACAGGGCTGTCATCCTCATAAATATTAAACACGGCTTCCAAGTGAAACTGCAGCTCCTTTTATTGCACAAAGCGATGGATATCCCAGCTGAAACCATCCTGCTTCCTTGCTGGTGCCTGCTGAAAAGTGACTGTGGTTCAAAATATTTATCGATGCTTTGTTGTATTGGGAGAATGCTCAGTGACAGATGGACACTCTCTTTAAAACCTCAGCGTATGCAAATCTCCATACAAAAGAGCCCAGGATGTTTTTAATATCACACACTTGCCTCAGGACATGTTTTTAAATCCCCACTTACCAAGGGCCCTGGCTTTTTATCAGTCAAACGCCTTAAGCACTGTGTCAGTGTGGACATCTGGCCGCGTGTTTAAAAAATTTTTTATTTGCTAAAATATTTAGTGATGTGACAGGGGTTTTAGCTGGGGACATCAGGTCTAATGGCATATGTTTCAACCCAACTGCTCAGAGAGGAAAAACTAACGAGGTAGCTGTTCGGGGCGGTTTACCACTTGGTGTGTAGTAAGCCCAAAAAATAGGGAAGGGAGAAGACCAAGCCCAGGCATTATTCCTGGCTAGGGCTGGGGTGTAAGGAATTGGGGTTCAATACACTGAAATAGCTCGTTGGGATTATTCTGATTCCTCTCCATCACTCTGATGTGCAAGAGAAAGTCTCGTAAGGATGTTGTGTGGGTTTTTTAAGAGCTTCCCTCTTGCTTTCAGGCTGTTGAGGTTGGCCGAGGAGGTTGGCTTGAACTGTCCTCCTGGGAGCCTGAGCAGCAGCGATAAGGGTTTGGAACTGGTAGGGATGGGCAGGCAGATGATTACCAAGGAGAAAATGAATGAAAAATAACAGACAGGAAAGTGTCATGAGCCTGTCAGGTTTCTTTCAAACCTCTTACACTTAATACTGAGCTACTCAGCAGTGACAATTCCCACCCAAAACCATCTGGAGAGCGAGTCTCAGAACTTCCTACAGGTTTTGGTGCTCCATCAGCACCTAGACCATGAAAAGGTGTTACGATCCCAGCAACACCAAGCATCAACCTTTCTTTCATCCCGCTCTTCCTGGCAAATACTCCTTGAAGGACATTGTCAAGTTGGGAATTGAGCAGAAGGTACTGAAGAAAACCCATTGCCTGACAGTCAGCAATGCCAGGGCTGTTCTTTGGAGCTCTTCTAGAGTGATGACCACAAACATAATTCCCCAGCTTGCTGCCAGAAGCCCATTCGCTTCCAGAACAGCCATCTTTTAGCTTTAAAAATTAGATATGCAAAAGCGATTTCCAGCCTACTATGCACGGATGTGCCATGGTGCGTTTTGTAAAAGCAGGAGCTAATTGTTACTCACCTGCTAGAGCTATTCTACTCTCAATTAACACCCCCGTTATTAGAAAGTCACCATATGTGAATTGAAACATTAGACATGTTTGCCTTCTGCTTGGGCAACCAGGCAGCCTGAATTGCTTAGAGAAATCCAGGCTTCCTCACCTCCGAGCTGATGCTAAACCCAAGGACAGTTATTTAGCACTCGCTGCCATTAAGCATTGCGTTGCTGTCATTTCAAAAGCAGCTGATGTGACACTGCTGCTGCTACAAAACGAGCTCATCAAGGAAGAAAGTGATGTGGATCACGTCACAGGTGTCATGTTCGATGGTAAGAATTGAAGAATCGCTTCATTCGAGGGCAAAAGTTTCATTTTCCTTCATTCAAAAATCAACCAGAAGAACCAACCCGTTGTCTGACCCTTTGTCTTGTACATGCGTGATACCTGCATTTTATGTCGACTGCATTATTCATGTTTACATATGATTAACTAAGACCCTGTGGGGTTTAATGGTATTCAGCGCGGCTGCAGATATGTCAGCATGCCACAGAGTTTCAGGTCAATATGTTAGAATAAATGAGGCCACTTTCTCTCAAAATAAAGTGCTGCCTTTTGTACTGGCTGGCGAAGGCTGCGTCACTCCATTTCTCTTGCAAAATGAGTGAGAAAATAAATCTGGCGGAAGAGCCGCGTATTACGATGCGATGCGATGATGTCAGGCTAATGAGCAGTGAAATCAATGCATTTCAGCTCATTTATACAGTAAAGACCTAACGATATTGGAGCCAGGCTCCATCCATCCTGGTACCCTGTCTCCAGCGGTGGGCAGAACTCTGCTGCAGGTCCAACAGCCTCCCAAAGGGCTGATGTGATAAACTCAGGCAAAGCAAAGCTGGTGTGAAATCTGAACCCATCCCTGCCAGATAATAGGGGTTGAACCTTGGAGCACAAGGTTCTCCTTGTTCTTCCAAAGTCCCACTTTTGCCCAGGGAAGGGGTTGAGGCACCATCCCTGGAGGGATTTAAAAGATGAGTTGACATAGTGCTGAGTGATGTGGTTTAGTGATGGGTTGTTGTTTTTTGTCAGTTAGGTTGATGGGTGGACTAGATGATCTCAAAGGTCCCTTCCAACCTAGACAGTTCTATGATTCTAAAGTGCTGTTTATTGTGATTGAGTGGGGAAAAAACCCCCAAAAGTTAAAAAAAAGTTATTTAAATGGAGGTTATTAAAACTGTTTTACCTGGGAGGTGTGTAGATATCACAGTGAAGCCTAAGAGGTCTGACAGGAGACACCTGGACCCTTGTCTGACACTTCTTGTGACTGTGGAAAAGGAAGGGTTTCCACAGGGATGAACCAGCAGAAGACAATGCCTGGAGAGCCGGTCCCTGCTCTCCATGGTCCTCCAGGCACCTCCTGGGTTTGGTGCCCACCACTATGGACTTCCCAGCTCGGCATCTGCTCTCCTCTCAGGGGAAAGCTTTGGGATTCAGCCTTTTTCTTGTCTGGAAAGAGACAAAATGTCAGGACTCGATCCAAGGCACGTGGAGAGAATGAGACACCGTGGTAGGCATTGAGTGCTGTGCTTAGATTTGCTGCTTGTTTCCCAAATGAGAAGGTGACACAGCTCTCCTAGAGGTAAAGCTTTTTAGCAAACCCCTGAATTACTTCCATTTTTAAATAAAAAGTTATTTTTCTCCAGCAGACATCACTTTCTTTGTGTCATGTGCTTGTCTTTGCTGCATTTCTCCTGAGAGCAGTTGGTCACTCCATTTCTATGAAGTATTAATATCCCACCAGTGATATTTATGTACCCAGATCTTTTTTTTTTCCTTTTTTTTTCTTTTTTTACCTTTAGATGTTCAACAGCATGAATATTCTTATTTTTTATTTAAAACTAATTTGGAGTTCTCGCTCTCTAAGGGGTTTCTAATCACCAAAAAGTGCCCGAGGCTAAAACTGATTGACAGGAAAACGTTATGGCTTCTGAAAAGTAAATTGGCTATTGACAGAGCAGTATACAAAGGAAAATGCTAAATGCTTATTATTTATGAGCTATTAGGGAAAATGTTATTAGCATCTGTTTCCCACATGGGCAAAAACACCTGTCAGACATCAGGAAACTATAAAACGATGCACAGTTAATAGTTACTTTGTTTAAAAAGTCATTAAAATTGAATGTCAGCTAAAACTTAGGAAAACATTATTCTTCAAACAACTTTTAATCTTGCTGTTCAAAAACAAGGGGGAGAGGGGAAAAAAGAGGAAAAAGAAAGAAGACCTTGCCACATTTTAATTTCTGGGAGCATAAAGGAAGACAACGTTTGATTTGAAAGCCATGAGGCGACTGCTGGTACACAACAAACAAGGTATTAAAATAAATAAATAAATAAATAAGCAGAGGAAAAAAGGGAGAAGTTGGCTCCCCTCCTGGAGTTGTACAACAGAGGGAAAGCAGAGCAAGGTCAGGCATTTACATGGGTTTTTCAGCACACGTCGCGGGGATGTTTGGATTTCACTTAAACCTGTAAATAAGATAATGTCTGTCTTTCTTCTGCCACGATGCTCTTCCCAGGTGGAGCTGAAGCCTAGAGCAGCGTTGACTTGACTCCAGAACATCAGCTCCAGACTGCGCTGTTGGCATCCCGTGGCCAGGGGCAGGAGTCATTGGGTAGCAATTACCTTAACGAGTTGTACCTAACGGGCAGACTTGTGGCAGACTCTTCTCCCACATGAAGAGCCCTCAACCTCCCAACCTCATGAGTATCATCAGACCTGAACCTCAGTCACCACAAGTCAGGGCCCAACTCTTCTCTGCACAAGGTGGGTTATGTCCAGGATGGACTTTCTTGCTATGCCTGCAAATAAAAAAGGAAAATTGTGGTCAAGATGTCTCACAGTGACCTGCTCCTTGGTCTGCATTGCATCTGATCAGGGATTTGACTGTATTTTGATGACTTTTCCAGCTGCAGAGTTGCAAGAGGCTGCATCTAAAAGACCCCGAGCAACTCTGCCCTGCAGCAGGAAAGGAGATAAAGCTGTGACAGTCTGGGTATAGTGCGGTTGGTGTATTTTGGTTTAGTCTATCAAGACTGACCCTAAATCAGGATTTATTTTTGTCAGAACTGTTGAACAAGATGAAGACTCATTTAGGATTTTTTTTTCCACTAAAGTGAAACCAGCCAGCATTACAGATCAGATAATTGGAAAACAAGAAGGTTTGATTCCTATTTTTACAAAAACTGTAGCACCTTTTGCTGTCCTTTCTGCCACCAAAATCTATTTAGGTAGGGACCCATTCTCCTTTCAAAAATTCGCATGTGATTTTTCAAGCAGCTTGATTCAGGAGGCAAACCTGCTCTCTGTGTGTTACACACAGCCGAGCACACCAACAGCATTTTAACAGTCGTACAAACAGCCGTGGTAAAAGCAAAGGCAGTTTTTGACACGTGTTGTGATGGCCCTTTCCCCTCCAGCTCGGTCACAACTTTAGCACAGGTTGTGAAACCAAACCCAGGGGGTCTCGAAGGGATGTGGGACCTAAAAAAAAAACCCAGATGATCTTTAAAACAAACTCATCCCAAAGTCACCCTTGGTTTTACTCATGGTTAAAGGGGATTTTACTGATCCAGGACACAAGGACAAACCCAGTGTGACACCACTAAAAGCGCCAAAGAAATATCATATAAAATATTGCTTGTCCATTTAAATTATTTAATGTTATTAACATTAATTACCATACTCAGATAGCATGAGTGATTCACGTGTATTCCCTCCCCTAGCTTCTCCTCCGAAGTTTAACTCTGAATTTCAACATCATCATGTTTCCTCCAGGTGTTTTCCCAGAGCAGCAGAAAGGATTTGGGACTTCACTGTCCCAGTCCAGGCTGCTCCAAACCTTCCTTCCTCTGCATCTCCTCCTCTCACCACAACCACCAATGTCTTGGTTTGGTGTGTATGTGTGTTCCCCAGTTTCCAGCTGTCATGTACTGGGGGGTTCTGGAAGAGTTTGGCCCACACCAATAGCCAGGGTGGGCTCAGGTAGTGCCGTTGGGCATCAGACATCTCTTTGTACCCTCTCCAATGAGGCTGAAGAGATCCTGGAGGAGTTTAGGGCTCTAATGCAATAAGAAGGTCATATTTTAGTATCAGTAGTAATATAAATTATCTTCACCTGATGAAACTCTTTGCTTTTATGACCAAGTTTTAGCACAATTTCTTCTGTAGTCCATAAATTGAGACAACTTCTGGTCTGCTGGAGGAAAACACCGTGGACAGAGGGATCAGCCCAAGCTCCTGGTGGGGTTGGCCATCCCCAAGGCACGCTGGCAACATAACAGCAAGGTAAAGGATGCCTCACCCAAGACCTTCTGGAAACAGCCAGGTGGGGAGGTAAAAGATGCTCTTAGCTTGTTGTTAAATTGATTTCAGGGGTTAGTTAAAGAGGCAATGATGCTGTTGACATTTCAGCAGCCCAGGTGGCAAAGTGATGACTTTCTAACCAACATCATATCTCTAGGAGAGATAGATTTGCTTTCCAAAACCCATGTTGGCCTGATCCGGACCCCAGCTGCCTTCAGGAGGACATGGGGCTTCCTCCTGCCCTTCTCACCTTCTCTTTGAGTGCTCCCAGCAGCAGCCACTGGCTCTGCCTTGTCCCGTCCTCCAGGCAGGAGCCCTCCTGGGTGGGTACTTCAATATCGGGCTAGAGCTGCCTTTGATGTGCCATTTTCTCTTTGAAATGCAATGTCTCACTCATCTAATCCTCATCACATTTGGGAAGCTTCTCTTCAGTCTTTCAGATCGGGATGTCAGGGGAGTAGAGTTTATTTTTGAAAGGGACCGGTTTGAAGCTTTTTGTTTTTAAAACGTAAATGCCTTTCGTTTTTTTTTGATCAAAATGTGAAGGAACCCTTTTGGTGGTTGTTTCTGGGTGGGTTGGACTGAGGTTTTGTTGTTTTGTGGGGCTTGAGGGGTTGGTTTTTTTGCTCAAGACTGTAAATATCTCTGGGGCACCTTAGAGAGATGTTCCCAAACTTTCCCTTGACGCTCATCATGTAGTCCGTGTATTTCAAACCCCCAACCTGTCTTTCCGAGCATATGCATGGGATCATTCCAGAAAGAGCTGTGCCTGCCCCAGTCCCAGGGAGTAAATCCTAACCATAACACGCAAAGACTGAACTCTGCTGTCATTTA
Organism: Thinocorus orbignyianus; assembly: GCA_013400375.1. Classification (NCBI taxonomy): domain Eukaryota; kingdom Metazoa; phylum Chordata; class Aves; order Ciconiiformes; family Thinocoridae; genus Thinocorus; species Thinocorus orbignyianus. The sequence continues at coordinate 145,093 of VXBW01004752.1, forward strand.
TCCCCTTTGGTTTCTTGACATGATCCTCTCCAACCTTTGTGCCTGTCTTGGGAGTGACATTAATTTTCTTCCTAAGGAGCCTTCATGAGGGATGGGAGCTGTGGTTGAGGTGCTCCAAAATCCGCCCCCCACACCCAAAATCTGTGTTTTTCCTGGGTAAGACATGAATGTGGCCACCGTGTTGAGCAAAGAGGAGGTTTTCTGGGAGCTGGCTTTTAACATGGATCCTCCTCACCAGGCTGCAGCCACGGTGGTGGCAGAGATTTAACTTTGAAAGGACTCCCACCCAGTCTTTTTTCCCCCCACACTCACCTTTCCTCCTCCCAGTCCTGAAAGTTAGAGACGTCTTTTGTATTCCACAGGCCAAAGGGCCAAACTTGCCTTTAATTAAAATGCATATTCTTTAATTAAAGGCCCCATAACACATGAAGGGCATTCATTGAAATACGATGTGTGACATAGTCATTACCCTGCTGTTAATTACTAATTAATGAAGCTATTTCAATTAATAGCTTCCCCACTGTCACTCTGGCTTTGACAGGGCTCCGTGCTGAGAAGCCGTAGCGGAATCACAGGCGATCGTAACTCCTGGAACGGCACCAAAAGGCATCAGCTGAATATTCATGTCGGACGCCGTTAACACTTTTCAATTAAACATAATAAAGTAAAAGCTCCCTCAAAAGTGTATATCAAACACGCGCCAGCCTTTCCCTCTCCCCCTGTTCTCTTCCAGCTTGTCAAAAATAACTAGAAAGAAGTAGAGGGGGTAGGGAAAAGTGTTGGGTTTTGGTTTTTTTTTTCTTCTTTCCTTTTGACATTTCAGGCTGGAGCATCATTTATCAAGCAAACGGAGCTGCTGCATGGGGGGAGATTTACAACGAGTGCAGGCGGCTCTTTTCTCTCCCAGGGCTGAGCATTTTATCGCTCTCCTCTTTTCTCTCCCTTTCCTACCCTAAAACCGTGGTGGGGACAGGTCCTCGGGTGGCTTCCCGGCCCCTGGGAGCCCAGGAGCAACGTCTCTAATTTCCACAGGGAGAGGGATCGCTTCTCGAGTGCGGGTTTTGATCACTGAGCTGTGTCTCCAGAAGGGCTGCTGTGTAAGGAACGGTGAGAAAGAAGCAATTTTGCAGCTGAGGGTAAGTTGTATCAATCCTAAAAAAATGCAAAGCTGCGACGCGCTCTCTCGGGCGCCATCTGGTTGAAGTTTCCCATTCCAAACACTTGGAAAACGAAATCCAGAGAAATTCCTGCAGAGTATATCCATACCGAACCCCAAAGGTTTTATTTTAAGAGCTGCTGTTTGCAGCCAGGCGTTGGGGAAAAGGGAGAGGAATCTTTTAGAGAGAAAATGTGATTTACAGAAAACTAGAAAATGGGAGAAAAGGAAGATGTCACGACTGTTTAGGTACACAGAGGTATGGAGAAGTCGCCGAGATCTAGTGCCTTCCTCAGATGGGAGGGTGGTATAAAAGCAAAACCCTTTCCTTCTCTAAAGCAGCTGCCAGATGTGCTGATGACAGGGCAGAACAATTCTGCTGGCACTGGTCCCCAGCTCCCTTCCTAATGCCCACCCTGCCTTACAGCAGTGCTCCTTGTACACCTTGGACTGTGCAAGAGCACTAGAAGAAAATTTCCAGGGATGGATAGACTTTCTTCTGCTAAAATCTGGGGGGTTTCATTCCTTTCTTCTTTTTCCTCTTGGCCATTACCAGACCAAGCCCTGCTAAAGGCAGGTGCAAGGCAAGCCCAGCTGATCTGTCCAAGTGTGACTGAGGAGCAATCACTTTTTGTCTGGCTGGTTGACATCTAAAGGCTGGTCTCCAAGGTCTCAATTAGCGTTTGGGGCTGACTCGCCTCCAGCTCTCCTGGGAAAAGGTTTTGCCTCTTCTGCTCAATTATACACAGTCTCCTCCACGCACAAGGCAGACCAGGAGGCAGCTTCAGCTCCACTAGAGCCACACATTGCTATAAAGATTTCACAGATTATGTTATGCTCTTATAACGTAATAGGCCCTTGATCTGCTTCATTTGTGCAGAGTGAGGAGGTCAAATTAATTAATGGGATAGGCCCCTATGTCATTTGAATGCTGTGCCCCTCTCTCAGAGGGTGCTGGTGGTGGCAAGTGATGCTGCACAGGGATTTGTACCTGATTTCCCTGGTGCTGGTAAAGTTCTCGGTGTCTGTCTGGGGTGATTTTATTCTTTATTATTAGCAAAGAAAAGGCAGAATTCACACGACGCACCCTTCATCTCTTTATGTGGGAAATTCTGGTGTTACAAAAAACTCTGAAGCTCCAACACTGGTTCTGTGAACTTCTGCTGTCTGGCTCTGGCCATTACAGATGCTCCTCCTTGCCTGCAAAAGGAAAAAAAAAAATGTTCCAGGATATGTTGAGAGAAGTATTGGCTGAGATGGGAGATGCCCTTCCCTGGAAATATTAATCCACCAAACACGGATGAATCTCCTGGAATAATCCTCTCTAATGCACGTTCAGGAAATCAATTCTGCGCTTTATTCTTTAATCCAGAAATCTCCAAGGAGGAGGAGGAGAAGGAGGAGGAGGGAGAGGATGAACAGACACCATCAGAAGAGGATAAAAATTGGCACCGTGTTGCAGGAAAAGAAAGAAATCAGTGTTTTTACTGAAAGCGGTGAGATGTTGTTACCAGCCTGGTGGGAAAGAGCCACCTACAAACACCAAAACCCTGAACAGTGACAAAGTGTGCCATTTCTTACTCATGCTGTAGTTTTTGGCTCTGCAGAAAAGGGTAGGTGCTACAGCAAAGCTCCTCTTGGTTCCCAGCGGTCTGGGCACTCCTGGAGGCAGATGCTTTATTTGAGCCACCAGTTTCAGCCCTTTCTCCATCCCAATGGCAAAACCAAACAGTACCACCCCAAATTGCATTATCTCAATGTTATGTTTACAAGCCAGATTTTCATGTCTCTACTCTACTCTGAGTGCATTTTAACTGTGACAGTGAGCACGGGTGCAACCCACGCAGGTCGGTCTCAGTCAAGTGGAACCACCGTGGCAAATTCAGCATCGTGTATGAGTATATCTGGTTTTGAAACAACACTGAATCTGGTTCAGTTTCCATCCTGAACAGCTTTATCCATATCCTTTAAACCTGTGGGTAATACATCCTGATGATGCTCTTTCAGGCACGGCTTCTATCCTAAACCCTTGAAAATACAGCTGGTTCCAGGCAGGTTTATTTTTCAGCTCTCCCAGACAGTTCCCATTTTTCAACTCCAAGATATTAGAAAAGATTTGCACAACCTGCCATGAAGAGTTTGTCTCTATTAAGGCTCTGTCTCTATTTCTCAATGTCATTAATTTTATCAGTTAATTTTTTAACTTGAATCAAGATCAGTTCTTTTTAACTTGAATCAAAATCGGTGCTTTTTTTAAACTTGAATCAAAATCAAAGCCAAAGCCAGCCCATGTCTCAAAATGCTGAAATGATATGAGTGTGCTGAGACAGGTCACTTGATATTTGATAGAGCTCAAAGGATGAAGAACTTGGCCAGAGTTTGGCCAAATAAAGGCTAAGGCTTTTTACTTATCTCATCACAGCACCATGAGCCAGGAAAAAAATCTGATTTGGAGGCGAATCAAAATTTCCCCATATTTTTTAAACCTGAAAAACGCATCATTTAACTAGGAAATCAGTTAATTTTGAATTTCATACTGCCAGCTGACTCCAGGCACAAAATCCCCAGGAAGCAGGGAACCCTCTGAAAAGGTTGGTCACGGTCCCTGGATCCCAACGTTCTTGCCCAGGTGCAGAACAGCCCGACTCCCGCCGGCGTTGGCTCTTCTGGCAGGACAGCCCAGGGCTGTGCAAATATTTCTCAGGTCACCCACTTTGTTGCAGAGCGTGTCCTACTTTAGAGGTTTCTCTAAAATGAAATTGCAAGGATGAAGGTTTAAATGCTGAGCTCTTGCTGGTCCAGGTGGCTCCTGCGGTGTGAACTGCAGCTTCCAGCCCTTTTCAAAGTGCAATCGTGCCCCAGATGGGCTGAAATAAAATAAAATAAACCAAATCACAATAAATTATTCATTCGAAAACCTCCTTTATATCTGATTATGGTCTTGCTGATAACACTATTTGTTTAGGGGGGTTATTTTGCTCAGTCACCAGAGTCTGGGGTGCAGAAGAAGAGGACACATCCTTCTTCCATCCCACAAGCATGGGGAAATGTGGGGGGCCTTATCTGCTCCCCCAAACCTGCTAATTTGGCTTGTGGAGAGGAGATAGGGAAGGGTTGGACCACGGGGTGAGGGAACTGGAGGGAGGATGCTGGAGGAGACAGCGGAGGCTGCAGGTGTTGAGGAGCAGGTCAGTCCCAGGAACAAAACCATGTGAAAAGTGAGCAAAGATGGGAAATTTGTGACACTGGGTTGATGGGCACGAGCCGTCGCTTGTCTTTTTGGGGGCAAAATAAGAGCAAAAAGCATAGAAAGGCATTGGTGACCAGCCAAGGCTCTGGGCTTCAGAAGGGATGAGGATGAGCCTCGTGAAAGCGTTCTCATCACGCGTAACTCAGGTTCGCAGGAGAGATTGTAAATGCACAGGTTTGTCTGAGAGTTGGTAGGAGAGAGGAGGTGGAAAAAAAAAATCCCAAGCCCAACATGAAAGGAATGTAACAACAGCTGCAACAAGCCTAAATGGTTGCACAGGAAAATCCCCTGTCAACCACAAACGCTTTGCCTTTAATGAGCAAGCAGGACACGCGCGAGTAGGTTGCTAATTCTTTGTGCAAAATCCTACCCGTAATTGCTACACGTGTACCTGCCCAGTGTCTCCCATGCAGGGGGGATGATTTCTTTTTTCCTTTTTTTTCTTTTTTTTTTCCTTTGGAGCTGAAATGAAAAACAATTTATTAGAGAATAATTCATGCCCAAGTGCCAGGAGATCGCACCCAGCGCCGTGTTTGGAAGAACGAGAGGGAGTCGCCAGCAAATTGGTGGTTGTACAGAGCAGGGGAAAGCAATTTGGGAAGGGATTCAAGGGATCAGCCAGAGCTTGTCTGGCAGCTACTTCCTCAGTCGAATCATTAATTTTTGTTAATCCTTTGCAAAAATCTGATGATTTGGGAACAAAATTTTAAAAGTATTTCAGCCCTGCTTTGGGAGGCCAAATCCTATTACCGGATAATGAGACTTTGGCCTCCCAGGAGCAGAGACACTTTGGAAGCTGGGGTTTATGTGGGGGTTTCTTCTCTTTGAACTATTGGATTAAAACCAACCCCATCCTTAATCCAGCACCGGGAGCTGTGTAAGCAGGGAGATATACTAGTCTGGAAACCAAGTGGAATGTAAACCCCTCAGTTACCGTTCCTGCAGCTGATGGTCACACTGGGATTTTGGGTTATTCCCAAGACTCTCTGCTGATGGATCTTGGCCATCCTGGCTCCCTCCGCGTCCCCAGGGCCATAGGATGGGACAGCCTGGTCCAAACTGATGCCTGCGGAGCCCCAAGGATCTCCCTGCTCAGAGACACCCCCAAAACCTGCAGCACTGGTGTTTCGGAGGTGTTTTTGGTAGAGAGGAAAAGCTCTTTTTTAAAACCAGATTGGTTTTCAATTGTTTTTTTCAGGCCACCTGCCCTGAGGACAGTTACAAGCAAAACCCAGAAAATTATTTTGAAGACAGAAACAAAACAGAGAAGAAAAATCAAGGAGAGCACTTAAAGCTGCCAGAGGGAGCTTGATGGCCTGGATGCCACCTCTCTGCCATCCCCCCCTCCTCCCCGTCCCCCCCCATTTTTAATTACAAGCAGTCAAACCGTAAAGACCTTAATGGACACCTTAATCATTGTGTTAAAGTTTGAAATGGAAAATTCCTCATTAGGTGCCGTGCAGTAGGTCAGGGCTGCAATAAACAGTGATATTTTTGCTTGTGATGGTGCTGGGTGCCCTTTGCAGAACGACGGTGTCTTTGGGGCACGTTCCAGCCTCGGGGAGCTGGCAGGCGGATGGATGGCCAGGTCTCTGCTGTGAGAGCATCTGCTCGTGTTTTCAAGGCAAAAGAACCAGTGCAAAGGGCTCTTTGCTGTTTCTTTTCTCCTCCAAATAGTGCTGTTTTCCTCCTGTGTTTTGCTTTCCATCTGCTTGAACGCGTTTATTGATTTAGTGTTATGCAAACTGCAATAAAACAGTATCCTTCCCATGCTCCAGAGCCAGCTACTGAATATACCCCAGACAATTTAAACACAAACCGGCCCATCAATTGCAACCCACGGAGGCAATGCAATATGTACCTGTCATTAATCAACCTTTTAGGTTCAGTTAATCCCAGATTCCCAGTCCCTTTTACACCAAACCAGTCCCTGCTTGCTCAGGGCAGGCTGGAAACTGGGTAGACCTGGCACCCGCACAATTTAAGGCCTGTGGCAGAGCTCGTTCTTTTCTTTCAGGTTTTACACAGTGGCAGGATACCCTGAAGAAGGACAGGGCAGGGTTGAGCATGGGTCTGTGGCTTCTCAGGGCTTTTCAGGTAAAAAAAAACAGCTCAAGCGTGTACATCAGGGGTTGTCTGGGCCTTTATGAAAGGAGCAAAAGGATAGGAGAAGTTAAGGATAACTGGCATTCTGCTAAATTACCTTCAGCATCGTTTTCATACCACAACAGTTCCTGCTGGTTTTGTGGTGTTGGATTTTTCTTTGGTTTTGATTATTATTTTTTTCTGAGCACACTGGAGAGAAAATTAGTGGACTCTGCAGCCCTTAGACATTTTCTTCACTACATGACCCTACAGGTGAGGTTCAGAAACTCCTTTAGTGGCTATTTCTCCTTTCAAAACGTACTCCAAAACTTTTCCTTGCTGTCCTCACACCCACTAGGCAATTGCCAAACGAAAAGGGAAGGTGACAGCGCGTCCTGGGACTCCTCAGCACAATGAGAGCCACCGGTCAGGGCTGCTCCTTGGTGGGGACAGGCTCTGGTCTCTGCCCAGCTGTGCCAGCTCTGCCAGCCAAACCACCCACACCCGTGCCAGCTGTGCCAGGGCCAGGCTCAGCAGCTCTCAACCAGCTGGGAGCTGCCACATCCCAAATCAGACAGCTCCCTCTGTTGGCATCTGCTCGCACCTTATCAGGCAGGATGCTAAAAAAAAAAGTTGGGAATGGTTTATTTTTAACACCATCCATCCCACCCACCCAAAGGCTTGCTTAATTTGCATTAGTACTCTTAAGAAATTATATTAAGCCATGTTCCCTGATGCTGTGCTGGCCACAACCCTGCTAAAGACAGCTTTTCAGCCATTTTTTTTCCAAAATAAGTGGGAAGAAGACGTAGTTGGATGTACTTTGAGGTCTGATATGTGAGTCCACACAAGGCTGCTGTGACAATCTGCCAGCCCAGATGATGTTTGCCCAGCACAGCCTCCCCATCCTCTCCCAACCCGCCCTAAGGGGTTAATAGCACTAAATACACTTGAGCACCTCTGCATTCAAAGGAAAATCCCACAGTGTGCAAACCAGTCGCTGCCTTTATTTTTTGAGGTTCTTCCATAACAAAACCTCTCAGACAGCAAAGCTTTGGCAAGGTGGCTTAAACAAATAGTAGTACAGCAACGGAAAACCGTTTCGATACTTCACTCAAGAGGCACAAACATCATGAAACCTAAGCCTCAAAATGTACTTCAAATATTTAACTTATTAGGCAGTTTACAGAGACAGATAATCCTGATAGCCCGCCAAAGTGTGAGCTGGATTTGCAGAGAAGGCACAGCCAGCAAAGCTGACTTGCCCTTGAAGATCTTAACTCCAAACTTCCAGGTCTGCAGAGCCAAGGTTTGAATGGGAGTGATTTAAACTCACCAGCTACTGCACAAGAAGTGGTGTAACCAGCAAAGAGAACCAGAACTCACTCCTGACCTGCAACACCGAATGGCCAAATGGAAAGATGTTAAAAGAAAAGAAAAAAAGGAAAAAAACCCAACAAACAACCAGAAAAAAAGGAATGGTTGGCATTTGCTCTATGCTCTCCTCACTTTAGCAGCTGGTTTTCAGAGGCTTCCCAGCAGCATTGGTGTGTCCTGGCTCTGCAGCACCTCAGACACAGGGTTGTAACTATGGAAGCAACCGGCCTTTTAGGGGAAAAAAGCACAGAAGGAGAAAAAAAAAACTACTTTCTTGTCTCTCTGGCACCCAGTCAGGCCACAGCAATTCTGTATTTTCTTGTGAAAACATCTGGCAGTTGCATCTTTAGCTCTTAATACCCCCATAAGTAGCCCAGCTCAGCTTAGTGGCACCCATTAGTGTCTCTGCAATTAAAAGGCTGTCAGTATTTTCACCATAAAGCCAGCCATTCAGAATCTTAACAAGGCTCAAACGTATCTTCCAAGAATAAATTTGGCCAAAATAAAAGGAGAAGCAGGGAATACTTAATAATTTTTTTTTAAGGACACTGAATCTGAACCTCTAGCTTTCCTGCACGGTGAGGTCCCTTGAGAAATCTGGTCCCAAGTCTCAGCTGAGGTTTTGTGGTAAGCACTAGAGAAATCAAAAAGATCTTTTCAGGCTGCAAGCGAGGGGTGGGAGGAAAAGCAATGAATTGCTTCAATGTGAAATGCCACGTTTAAAATAGATCCTACCAAACCAGAAACCGTAGGCTGGTAAATCCTCCCCTTCTAGAAATACTGCGGGTTTTGGTGGGAGCACCACTCAAAATAAGCATGCAGAATCAGGCCTCAAGTACATAAAATATAGAATTTGGTACTTAAATTTAAAAATATTTATAAATAACTTAAGACATTCAGGCTCAGAGGCGTGTGCAGCCGAGTACTTCCCTCTGCCACAGGGAACTGCAGGGATCCAGAGCCAGCGCTATGGGTCCCTGGTGCAGAGATTTGCTCGATGCTTGACATAAAAACCAAACCTGCCCCTTGCAGGCTCTTTGGAAAGTCTCCTGTGTCCCTTTGGGAGCACGTAGAGGACATGTCTAATCAAGCAGAAATCATTTGGGAGGTCAGATCCGTAGCGCAGAAGGGGACCCGTTCTTCCCATACATTCACAGCGCCTGGGAAAGCAGCTCCCGAGGATTCCTGGGTGGCACCTACACGGCGAGGTCAGCCCAGCTAAGCCTGGCCACGGGTGACAGCAGGTCTCCTCTGCTCTCACGTTGGAGGTGGTCTACCTTGGCTTAGGGCTGTAGTAAAGTGACCCAGGAGAAGAGGGAACCCTTGAGCTCTTGGCAAAGATGGGCTCTGTTGGCTTTAGGGTTCTGCTCCGCAGCCCCCAGCTCAGCTTCAGTGCCACGAAGGCAGGATTGATGCAACCTCACCCTCCTGGGTCCATGGTAGATGTCCAACCAGAAGATTTTCCCTGAAGGGAAGCCTTGAATTCATCTCAAACCCCTTTCTCTTGTAGACCTGGCTCGTACTCGTGGAGCAGACTGCAGAATGAAGGCACACAAGGGAGGGTTAAGGTCAGAGGTACATTTGTTTGGATTATTCCTTCCACGAAGTTCAGAGGACGCATCTCTGAACATGTCCTGGTTTGAGGATAGGTTCTGAGAGCCAACCACCCTCCCTGCAGTCACAAGACAGCAGAGCATGGAGGGACCTGCCCCCGGCACGGCAAAGCAGCTCCCCTCTCCAGGGCAAACTGCAGGAGACAAGCCAGGTCAGCTGCTTTGGCCACATGGATATTTGTCCACTAGACAAGGACCAGGGCAAACTGGTCACGCTGGCCGTATCCTCACTGGAGATGTTGAGCTGGATGGCTCTGCAGGCCATCAGCTATGCCCTGAGCAAAAAATGAACTCTAAATTTCTTTTCTCCCATGGGTTTCATCCAGACCCATTATGGACTTGGTCTCAGTATACTTTTTCCTGTTAAACACCTTGCAAAAAAAAAAAAAAAAACAAACTCCAAAAAAAGTTCTTTGGCACTTGTGCGACAACGACACGTAGATGTGACGCTCTCCTGTTCCTCAGCTGCTTGCTGGACTCATCTTTAGAGGTCCATGTATGCAGAGTCCGTGTCCACCCTCTGGGCCTCCCCGAACAGGAGGAACGTACAGAGGCCGATGCTGTTAACAGCAGCCACCAGGTTGAAGACAGAAATCCAGGAGCCAGTTGTCTCGATCAGGTAGCCAGCCAAGTACACACAAATGACACCTGGAATGGGAGAAAAAAAGAGAGAAGAGAAAGAAATGCAAAGGTTCTGCGAGGAGAAGGCTCCCTGGAAAAGGATGGGCTGCAGGAAGGTACTTTACCCAGGAGGGCTCCACCTGTATTCCCGACACCTGCAAAGAAAAGAGAGGGATGGTGTGTTAGAAACCCCCACATGGGCCAACTCACACCCTTCCCATCCCCTCCCCATGGGGCAGACAAGCATTTGGCAATGCTTGTGGAATGGTGGGTTGTTGAGGTTGCCCACCCCCAGCAACGTCAGGAGTTATCACAGAAGGGATCTGAGGTTGCACACATGGAGCAGATGTTGCATGGAGCTGCTCCTGCTCAAACTGTTAACGGTGATGCCCATGTCCCCTCCTGTCACCTCACCCCTCTCCAGCACAACCAAAACCCCACCGCACCGGAGTCCTTACCAAACAGTAAACCGGCACACGAGGGGGCCAGGTCTTGGACATTTACTGAAATGCCACTGGTGAGAAACAAAGAGGATTGGGGGGAATTGGAGTTTTAATGGAGCACAATCACTTTTTCATCATTTACACAGTTTCATTTGTCAAACAAAAGGAAGGGGTCCAGGACAATAAATCACGGAATCAGGGAATCATCAGAGTTGGAAGGGAGCTCTCGAGATCACCCAGTCCCACTCCCCTGCTAAAGCNAGGGGGAGAATGTCACTGGCAGGAGAGGGGAGGAAAGAGGCTGAGAGTGAAGCAGCACAGGAGAGCACCAAGAGGAAAAGGACTCAACTCAAAACATTCAGACAGGCCAAAACATAATTCCCCTCCTGCTTCATCTCCCTGAGACCTGCTGGTCCAAGCCCTTCCCTCCTTACCTGTGGTTAAAGGTCTGAAGCCCAACGGAGGCGGAGGCGAACACGATCGCTTTGCAAAAGCTGGACGTCTGGCCCAGGCACAAAGCAAAAATGCTTGAGACGCCGGAGCCAATGACCTGGAAGAAAGGGAAAATTAAATACCACAGCACATTTTCTCCAGGGAAGAAAGAGACTCCTTTCACGGACACACTGTTCCCTTTTAGGACAGCAGGAGCTGGCATGCACCAGGTGCTTCTCAGGCCTTTTTTAGCCCGTGTCCTGCCCTTCTAGAGCCCAGAGGGCTGTGACACTGCAGAACAGAGAGTGCTGTGCTCTCACCCAGTATTTCTATTTCTCTTCATCCTTGTACTGCTATTTCCTCAGTATCTAAGGGGGCATTTGGAATGACAGCCTATGGTTGACCTGTGAAAGAAGACCTCTTCGGATCACTCACAAATCTCTCTTCCTTGCCTTCCATGCTCTGTTCCTCTGTTGGGAATTTCCTCTGGATTTCATTTCCCAAACACACTGACCACCAGTCTACCTCAAAGCTATAAACCTTTCCCCCTTTCCACCTAAGCCCACCTCCCCAGCTCCATGCCGGGTCTAACCTGCCAGGCAGCTCAGGTGTCTCTCCTCTGGCCTCAGCTCTCTTACCTGCATGAACTTACGGATGGTGATGGTTTTGTACCCTGGAAGAGAAAGAAGAGTTGCAGTTCAGCACAGCTCACCACGTCTTCTTGTTCAGACGCATGGATTTCATCTCCTGAAATCCTCGTATTGTGGCTGAGATCAAAGGGAGTCCCAAACCCTGCAGTATTTACCCCATTTTCACATCAGAACCTCATGCTATCTACTTGCTGGGTCTTCTCCTCCCTCCCGACAATCCCACCTCCTCCCATCCAGGTCCTCTTTCCACCTCACATAAAATAAAGAGCTGAGGAAAAGGCAAAAGAGCTCTTACCCTGGTTGATTAAATGATCGGACAGAAATCCACTGAACAAGCTTGTTGGAATTGCAACCAGCCAGGGGACCACATTAAACACCCAGCCCTGAAAGGCAGCCAAAGTCAAGAGAGGGTTGCTGTCAGAGCTGAATCTGTCTGCAAATATTTAATACTCTGTGATACGTACAGAAAGGGGGGGGAAAAATGAAGTAATGAGGATTTCTTGTGGGATCTCTGCCCTCCTCCCCCAGCGAAGCTCTCAGCTACACTCAGCACCACTCCAAGGTGACAGGAGCACTACGGGGCTGTGGTGTTTATCAGTTTGAGGTCTTTCCTTCTGCCCCACTGACCCTGCTTCTCTGAGGGATAGGAATCTCTCCCTGCTCTGGGAAAGAAGGGTTAGACATGGCAAAGTTTACTGTTGGGCTGGGTGAGGTGGCAGGGGGCCAGAGAGCCCTGGGAAGGCAGTTCCAGAGTCCGCTCTGCCCCCCGGGCCAGCAGGAAAGCCCTTGGCAAAATTTCCAACATCAGCTTGAACCTCATTAGCAGCGTTACTGAGAGAACAGAGCTGGATTTTCTGATGCCAGGATTAGGTAACATTACGGGTAGCAACATACTTTGGTCTACTTTCAATTAAGGGAGCTTGCCACAGTTGTAATCACAGATGATTACCAGTCATCTGGATTAGAGCTGCTCAGAGGCATTTCGGTGCCCAGATCCCAAGAGGAGCTGAAATCAGTGTGGGTTAGGTTGAGTTTCATCTCAGCTGGTTGAACCTGCCCATCCAACCATCGTCCCCTGCATCTCCCCCTTCGCTCAGAGCCCACCACCCCATCACCCTCCCTCCCTGGCCTGGCTTCAGGATGCACAGAAGGGCAAAATAATCTTGGGGTTTGAATAATCCTGTTTCAGCTGCTCCTGGAAATCATACCAGGGTCCATCTGCATCCTTCAGCGCCTTTGAAACTTTGGGTTTTGGTCACTTTTGAAAAGCGTGACCCCACGGGGCTTGTGGGGCAACACCTCTGGTGTAACACCAGCTGGGGTTGCTCCTGATGGACTGAAGCCACCCTTGTCTCACCCCTACAGCCCATCACCCCAAGCAGCAGGACCCAACCTGCCCATCCCCACCACCCAGGTGGGCTGGAGGCAGCGGTGAGGGCAGCAAACCTGCAGAAAGGGACTTTGGCCAGTAGGTGACACAGGTTTCCCACATTAAGGATTATCCTCCATCCTTTAAAGCCAAGCATCCTCCGTTTTATCAACGTGTATGAAGCGATTAGCAGATGCAGGAAGGTCTGTAGAGCATCTTACATAAGGGCACCATCATATAATGCTTAACAGATGGCAAATTACTGCTCCACAAGCACATTACTCGAGGTGCACAGATCTCGTCACAACAATATGTTTGCCGGTTTAATACATGATTTAAATATAAATATCAAGGAAGGCATAAAGCGCCTTAGACATGTAACATGAAAAGGCTTTTGTAAGCAGCTCTGGAAATGATAAAAACCTAACAGAGCCACGGCGGAAAAGATTGCCTGAGTTTCTGAGAACAAGGTCAAAACGCCAGCTTCTCAGCCCAGATGAGCGTTGCCCAGGTTTCTGAAAAAACGGGAACAACATTTGCGCTGAGGAGAGGGAAGCTTTTATAGCAGTTTTGAAGTAGACATTATTAATGGTAATTATCATTTGCACAGGCAGGACTGAGCTATACAATATCAGCACAGCAGAAAAATCGTGTGAATGGGTTGGGGGTCATTTGTGAGCTCTGTGCCATTTGAAAACCATCCTCCCCTGAGGAGAAAAGCAGTCTAAAACCCAAATATAACCCTCTCTTCCCTGCCTGGAAGGTGCCCCAGCTCTGCCTCACTTCTTCATCCCCAAAACGAGCAACCAGAAACCAGGCTCTGCCTCCCTGGAGGGAGGATGCTCGTTGGCACCTCCAAACCCATGTAATGCCTTCTGATGCCCCCAGGAAGCCTCCTTCCACCTCCCTAAGCCATCATCTTCCTCCCTAACGAACCTATTTCAGCTGGCACCCACCACTCCATCTGCCCAGAGACCAGCAGGGCTTGTGTCCCAGAGCCAACTCACCTTCGACTCGGGGAAAGTCTCCTTAAAGAAAGTTGGCAGCCAGGAAAGGAGAGTGAAGAAGGTGCTGGCCGTGGAGAGCTGAGCGATGATGACAGCCCTGGAAAACACACAGCGGGGAGGAAATAATCAGGAGTGACAGGTCACCCTGGGTGGGAAACAGGCACTCCAGCAACCCAATGTTTCAGCTCCTGGTCTATAAATAAATCCCTCCTGGCTCTGCAATTGCTTTTTCTGGAGATTTTTTTCCACATATAGCTACCCCTTCTGGCTGCTGCTTGCTCCTTCCCAACCATCAGCCCCCAGGTTCAGGCAAGGTTCATTCCACCAGGAACTGGGAGAGCACACTTCCAACCAGTCCATTCCAGTGCCTACACCAGGAGGTGCTCTTTCGGGATTTCTAGGGATTTCTTATCAGCAGATGTTCCACGCTTATTCCAGGCAGGAATGGGCTTGCTGCCCTGCAGCCCCCATCGCCCTCCTCCCTGTCTTTAAACAGCACTTGGGAACACGCTCGGATGAGCTTTGGTACCAAATGCAGCATCCCAGAGCAAAAATGGCCATTAAAAAGATGTTTTTCCAGCAGTGAGGGCACAGTCTGTGCCCCTTAGGAGCCCATCATGAGCAGCATTCCTAACAAAAGCAGTGGAGAACAGCTCTCCAGAGGAGCACACAACCTACACAGGGAACAGACTGTGAAAGAGGAAGATTTACCCACAGTATCCAAACCTGAGACTCCTCCAGAAACAACATAAACCACCTTTTGTCAAGCCTACCTTTATTTATACAGAAGGGATTAGAAAACCTGGACATATCTCCCAAATATATAGGTAAGTGGGCAAAATGCAGATAGGCAGAGGAAATGAGCAGAGAGAGGAGGAGAAGCCCTGGGAGGAGGATGCTCCCCATCCCGGACGGTTTTCCAGGCCACCGCAGCTGCCTACCATATCGGAGCCTTCCTGAAGAGCTGCTTCCAGGGAACCTTGGTCTGCTTGGGTATCGAGAGGCCTCTCACCAAATAGTCTACGGGGATGACGAGTTCTGCAGGGAAGAAAACACACAAAGGAAAGCTCTGATCAGTAACTCTGTGCAGCTGGAGACTGCTGTAGAACTACCTTTCATCTAACTCTTTTTTTGGCAATACCAGCATTGGATGCTCGTGAAAACACCTTCTTATGTTGACCAAAATTTCTCTGCTGTGTCCACACACCCCTCCATCCAGCCACCTTCACATATTTGTTATATCTCCTGTTATAATTGAACAGAAATCTCTTTGGGCAAGGACCAGGTTTGGATTTTGTGCAGCACCTGGCACACACCAGGCTCCTACATACCACACTCATGCTAATAATGCTGTAGCCAGGTGTAATGGTGTGCCCATGTGTGGAATTACTCCCAGACAGTTATTTAGGAAGAGATATTCTGGATTAACTGTTTTTTAAAAGCTCTATGTGTAGATGCTCTTAGTTTGACATAAGTATCTTGCCCTGCTTTAGCTTAATCCACTTTGAAGATCATGCTCTGTTTGGTGTTTTCACTGGTGCTTAAGAGAACTGAGGAGACAGATCAGGCTCCCGACAGGAATATAATCCAGCCTGGGACTCGAAATCAGCAACACAGCAGCTTTCTGGGTTTAGCATCTTGGGCACGACATGGTGTGTATCAGAGAAGACAAAAGATCCTTGTGTAAAACCAGGCAGAAAAGAGCCAGGAGGTACCAGTGGGGTCCCACATCCTCGGGGATGCTACATCCCAGGGATGCAGGCGGCTGCACTCACCTTTCTCACCCAGGAGGTACTTGCAGGTGCAGTAAACCCAGAGCAGAGTGAGCAAACCAGAGAAGTAGAAAACGCTCTCCCAGCCGTACCAGTCCAGGAGGAGAGACCCTGCACCGCCAATCACCAGCGTCCTGTAAGGGAAAAAACCATGCTGGTCAGCTAAGAGCATCTGGACAGCAGGCATTAATGTGAGATGCTTCCCAGGGTGGATGCTCTGGGTCACCAAATGCACTTAAAAGAGCCATCAGTCACTGCGTGTCACCCCGTGACCCTGCAACCTGCCCCGTTCCCTCTGTGGCATCTTGGGATCCTCAGGTGGGGAGGAAAAAACACTGTGGAACTTCACGCTCATCTGCCCCACACCGACACATGTTCATCGTGGACAGAAAATGAGGCTGCTGGTGTGCAGAGAGTATCTCAGAGAACATATAAATCAGCAACAGAAATGAGCAAACGAGTGCACTGGAAAACTAAGTGATTAAACGCAGTAATATTTCTATTTGGCTTTTAAGTAACCCTTCCATTTAGAATGGAAATTCTCCAGGAGATTAGCAGAGATGGGGAAGAGATATTATCCCCATCCATCAGAGAGGACAGGTGACCACTCTCAGGCTGACTCTTGTATTCCTACTGAAGCAGGCTGTTTCCCAGAGTAATTAAATGTTGCAAACACTCTTCAAAGTCTGGCTTGAAAAGAGAGAAGAGAAAAAAACCCACATAAATCCTTGACACACACGACAGCAAGTGCCTGAGGCTTCCTCAGCTGCAGCCGGGATCCTCAAGGACCCAGAAATCCACATGTACTTTGGGGCTGTGAGTTTTGCCTCCAACTATTTAGTGGCATTTCATCACCTGTGATGTCCAGAGACTGCCACTCGCTGCTCAAAGCCTTTTGAACTTACCCAAACTGGGAGCCGGTCCCCACCGTGCTGTAGGTGAAGGCTCGCTCGTTCTCCCGGACCTTCTGGGACAGGAGACTGGTCAGGGACGGGAAATACACCCCTGGGAGCAACGGGAGCAAGGCAGGGAGCAGTCAGGCAAATCAAAAGCAAATCTGAAAGATCCAGCAGGAGATAAACACCGAGACAAAGCGACAAGACTTTGGGTGAAATCAAAACAGGGATGTAAAATGAAACAACTGAACCCATCACCAGGAAAGGTTGGTTTGTGCTGTCTCTGTAATCCCATTTCACCGTCCCTGCTGCCACCGTAAATCCATCAGTGCCATCCACTTATCCCTTGCAAGGGGGAAGGAAAATCAGCCAGAAGTTATCCAAAGCTTTGGGCAAGGACCAATTTTCCCCAAGTGCTTTGAAGGAGTTCTAAAGTGCCGAAACTCAGAGAGGAGCACTGACGACTTCAGAAGGCAGCAGCCCGTGTCTGGCAGAGAGATTTCTAGGGGGGGGAGATGATTTGCCAGTGACTTTATCTAGAAATGTCACTTTTTTTTTGTTCCTGCAGAAGTTCTGTATGCGGAGGCAGTTTTGAGTTGCTCAGACGTGCAGGAGAGGGGTTCCTGTGTGACAAACCTCATGATTTGCATCCCCAATTTACCACCCTGGGTAGACAGACAGACAGACACACAGCCAGGCACGCTCAGGACAGGGCTCTCACCTTGCAGCAGCCCCATGAGGAACCTGGAGGAGGTCATAAAAACCAGGTGGGCAGAGGTGACGTGTGTGAGCAGCGGGGTGACGACCGTGAGGAACCCCCAGGCTGATGCCGAGAGGAGGAGGACTTTCTCCCCACCTATTCTGGAGGACAAGAAAACATGTTATCAAACACCAGCAGAGGGCAAAGGGGCAAAGCCCCCCAGTCAAACCTCAAGCCCTTCCCAGTTTAGCCTGTTTCTGAGCCCAACCTTTGAGATAAACCTGTTCTCCTCTTAAAAATGTCTTTATCCCTCCAGGGACCTTCTCCCTTCCCACCTCCCCTGGAACTGGAGGCAGTGGGTGGCCACTGGTTTTGCTCTCACTAGCCCACTGGCCACCAGTACTGCCGATCCAACACCAGCAGATGCCTTGAGACACCACCCCACTGGTGGACCCCCATCAAGGATGGAGGGGAAACCCAAACTGCTGTCACCATTCTGCTTCTCTGAACCACTGATGGTGTCTTCTCCTCCATCTGCTCTTTTGCATCAGCTCTGCCTGTTAACATTGGGGGTTTTTTTGCAATAATTGTTAACATTGCGGGTTTTTTTGCAATAATTTTCTTGCAAATCATTAAGGAAGATAATTAAATAGCAGAGTGCTCTGCATGGAGAACACACTCCTTCCAGTTCCTCACAAAAGATTTCATAAGGAAAGGCCTCCTCACAAAGAACAGGGTGGCTGGGGAGAGGAACTTGAGCAGGTGATTGCCCAGATTGTTCCTTACAGCTAACTGGGGTAGCTGGTTTTTAATGGATCTGATAAGATGGAGACACTTGGCTTTCCCCAACATGATGGAAAGGGCGATGGGGGCTCGTTTGTGAAATGACTGGATGGGAATGAATGTAGGGTGGAAAAACTGGAGGTGCTGGACCTGAAAATAGAGATAGGCTACGTAGATCAAAGAGAAAAAAAGCTGCATTCCTTGCAAAAAGGAAATATTTTCCTCTTGTGGTCAGTGATTGCAGCCATAAACCCTTCCAAACGGCTGTCTGGTACCACTGGGATTTAACTGCTAATGGACAAATAGCACTCCCAGTGAGCAGCAGCTCTGAGCTATGCACAGAGCGCCAGCGTTTATCACTTTCCTAAAATAAAGTCTGCTTCACACCCACTATTTCTTTCAGCAGCTTAACATGTAAGCTTGTGGGTTTGCATTTTCTTTTAATTCTAATTCCTGAACCAGTGCTCAAAACAGCCTCCACTGGAAAAATGATCATAGAATCATAGAATGGTCAGAGTAGGAAGGGACCTTAAAGATCATCAAGTTCCAACCCCCCTGGCCTGGGCAGGGACACCTCTCCCTAGAGCAGGTTGCTCCAAGCCCCATCCAGCCTGGCCTTGAACCCCTCCAGGGATGGGGCATCAACAACTTCCCTGGGCAACCTGTTCCAGTGCTCTTCACTGTTTCCAGGTGAAAAAACCCCTCTGTATTGGTCTAAGTGTCCATTAACACCACCGTGGACCTCTCCTGGCTGCTGCTCTGCAGAATCCAGGGATGATGGTGGGAGACATTCCCTGTGTCACCCGGGGACAAAGACCTTTGGTACGTGTTCCCCTTTGAGCATCTCACTGATTTTAAGATCCAGAGATCAAACTGGACAGTCAAAGTTACACGTGCTCTCTTGGAATCAAGAGCTCCAGACCCTGAGTGAGGCTGATGGAGAGACCTCAACTGCTTCCAGAGCCCCATAAAGCTTCTCCCCATGGACACCCTTCCCCACCAGCACCATCTCAGCCACTGTCCAGACTTGAACTGGGAGGTCATTAAAAAAGCACGAGCGGAGGAAAACATGAGAATAATTCCCAGTACTGATCACTGATGTGTCCCCCGAGAATCTGTGTCAAGCAGTAGCCCCAGAAGAAGCTGCTGAGCACTATGCCGGACTGCTTCTTGTCCCAGTCGAAGTGGGTGCTGAGGGCCACGGCGCAGACGGGCACGGTGACACGGGCACAGTACAGCAGGCAGGTCCCCAGCAGCAGCATCACCGTCCAGACGCGGGACTCGGGTCTGCAGGGATGGAGAGATGGAGAAAAAACAGATAGAAAGGTCAGCCAGGTACGATCCACCCCACAGCCAGGACTTACTGGTGTGACTGGTTTGCTTGCAAAGTGTCTTGTCTTGGTAAAATAAAGGTCAGCTCCATCCCCCTGTGGCACCGTGGCTCTGACACAGGACATTTCGCATCTGGTGGCTTTTAGGAATGATGCTAATTTTCATCCCAAACGCTATTTGGCAGCAAAATCATGCCTGCCCCTAGGCTGGAAGGTGGAACGGACTGCCCTGACTGTGGGAAAGGTGGGGGGGAAAACCTGGTTTGTTTGCTTTTTTCTCCCCAAACAAAAGCTTTAGAAACCGTTCTTTAAAAGATAAGGATAACAAAGGAAAGGTCAGTGCGTGAGGTTGGGAGAATTTGCATCAGACACACATCTGTGCAGCAGGAACACTTGTTAATTGGCATTCCTACCCATTCCCCACGGGAGGCCAGTGCATTACCCTGCCTAAATAGCAGGGAGACAAGGAATCCTAAAGAGGAGGGAGACAAGGAATCCTAAAGAGGAAGGAGATCAGGAATCTTAAAGAGCAGGGAGAGGAGGAATTCTGTAGCAAGAGGCAAGACATGACAAGGCTGAAAATCCCAGAGAGAGGAGCAAGAGAACCCAGCCTGGCCCAGCAAGAAGTTTAAGATAATATTAGTAACAATAAGAAGAAATTGTGGCTGCCCCATCCCTGGAGGGGTTCAAGGCCAGGCTGGATGGGGCTTGGAGCAACCTGGTGTGGCGGGAGGTGTCCCTGCCCAGGGCACGGGAGTTGGAACTTGATGATCTTTAAGGTCCCTTCCAACTCTGACCATTCTATCATTCTATATGTTAACGGAATGTATTTCTTGGCACATGAGTACCTAAGAAAAGTGCTCCTGCAGAAGATACAGGCTGGAAATAAAGGTGATCTTCTCTGCTCCAAGTCAGCAGCGTGTTCCAGGAGCAGAAACCCACATATTGCTGCAAACTTCAGACCCCAGCTATATGTGACCCCATTCTGCCTTCCCTGCTAATCTCAGCCTGGGTTCCCCTTTGCCTGTGAATTACAGAGTTAAAAGCTCAGTGAGAACACCCACTATTTGTATTATTTGTATTAATTTGGCTATTTTTTGTACCCGGACCACAAAGCTCTGAGCAAACAGACTCTCTGCTCCGGAGCTGCCCGGGGAATTGGCTGTACCAGGGCACTAACCTCTGTGCTTTCCACCCCACTGAACAGACCCACCTGTGGTGCTGGGAAACAGCCCGGGTGGCTTTTTATCCTGAAACCAGCATTAATTCCCCTGTGCTGGAATGATGACAGGTCAATCCCACACGGCACAAAAACCATTTGATAAAGGTGGCAAATGGCCCGTCAAGGAGGGGGGCCAAGGAACAATGAAAAGTAAATCACTTCTGGCAGCTCTGCCCACTGGAGGTGGATTTATCTCTGTTTCCCCACGAGGCAAATAAGCAGCTCAGTGCCAGCCTCTGGCAGGAGGAATTGGAAGCGTTTCAGGTGGTGCTATGAAGGTCGGAGCCATCGTTACAGTGCACACACAAAATAACACAGGAACCCAGTGACTGGAATACTGCCTCCAGTTCTGGGCTCCCCTGTTCAAGAGAGACAGGGAGAGAGTCCAGCGTAGGGCAACCAAGATGCTGGAGGGGTTGGAGCATCTCCCTGAGGAGGAAAGGCTGAGAGAGCTGGGACTCTTCAGCCTGGAGAAGAGAAGGCTGAGGGGAAACCTTATCCATGCTCACAAGGATCTGAAGAGTAGGTGGAAGAAGGATGGAGCTGGACTTTTCCCAGTGGTTCCCAGTGACAGGATGAGGGGCAATGGGCACAAGCTGGAACATGGGAAGTTCCATTCTCCCTTCCCAGGGCAGGAGGGTTGGTGCTTGATGATCTTTAAGGTCCTTTCCAACTCTAACCATTCTATGATTCTTTGATTCTATTATTCAGCTGCTGAGACAGTCTTCTAAATTCTGCTTCCCCTCCCGCCCCGAAGCAAAGGGAGACCTTTATGAGTTTTCTCACCACCTGGAGCAGGGCCGAGCTCTGCCTGGTCTCCTGGAGTTATTCCGATGAGCGCAGCAGCATTTTAATGGGATATTAGATCAATTGTTCTTCCCTAGCCCTCAACCCTTTACAGCTGTGCAAGGTGTGAGATGGAGAGAAAAAGACCTGTGCGGCTTAAGAAGACTTTACTCCTCCTTATAATACTGCCAAGGTCTGTTCTCTCCAGGGGCTGTTTGCAAGCAGGGAAAGTAAAGCCCACGCACAGCAATGCCAGCATCCAAGGAAGGTGAAGAAGGGAGCATCATGGTTTGGACCCAAAAAAGCAATGAGGGGCTCTGGCGTCAGGGCAGAAGGGTGGGAGGGGATGCTGTGAGCTCCCAGAGTCACCCAAGCCCCCCCATCCCTGTGACACGAGGGGATTTGGGGGTGGCAGGGGGACAAGCAGGCCAGCAGCACTGGTTTAGCCAGGCAACAAGTCTCACCCACCCAAAAGCAGGGCTCAAAGAGCCACCACGGCTCCCTTCGAGAGCAAGACACCACCCAGAGCACATCTGGATGGGGTCACCCAACAGAGATGTCCTCCCTCCTCCCCAGCCGACGTTTTGACAAAACTCCAGTGAATTATTTTCTCTCGACTTTCATCCTTTTTATCAAAAGCACTGGATAAATCCCTGGGTGTATGACACACTCTCCACACTCTCTTTGATTGCATCTCTGTTCTATACACTTATATTCTTTTCCTATCTGTTTAAAGGCATGGGTAGAGAGCTCAAAATAAGTGGAGAGTATAAAGATGGTTTCAGACCACCACCGGCTCTGTAGGTAGCGCGTCCAGCTGGGAAAAGCCATTCAAAGAAGATGAGTGTTAAATGTAATCCCTGGCTACCCACACCCACCTGGCAGCACGGCAAGAATTATTTCTCTGCAAGGACAATGATGTGCTTGCATCACAGGAAAGAGCTTTGTAAATGCATTTTCTCCTAATTATAGTTATCACAGAGGCTGCCGATGAGTCAATGCTCTGCTCGGAGCAAAACAACAACAGCAAAGGCTCTGGCTAGCACAGAGGGGGGAAAATTAAAACTCTCCTTCAAAAAACTAAGGAATAATGAGATACCAAATAGTGTTTCTGGGTATCACCAGCCACCTGAGAAGCGGAGCTTTGCCAGAATTAACAAAATCAATCTAATGGCCTTGCTCTTGAGGGAGGTAGAGATAATCTGTGCTGGAGATAACCAAACCGAGTCAGAGCAAAGCACATCCAGACCTAAGGAAGCTCAGAGCTGTTGGTGCCATCAGTCCCACCAAGTCTATCTCACCAGGACCAGACCAAGCATCTTCCCATGACCCCATGTGGGTCCTGCCCGAGCCCTGGCTACAAAAACCTCCTCCAAAGGGGACAGCCACCTCCAGAACCTTCAGCAGGTGAATCACTGGTGTTCTGGAGCCACCTAATTGACTTAATTGGGTGCCGTGTGACGGCGGTGGCTCCTGGCTGTGCCCTCCTGACCCCTCATGCCTTATTGCTTAGGAGAAGCAGGTGCTGCAGGTGCATCCCCTTCTGCATGTCACCGAGACCCTCCTCACCCAGCCAGGCAGCTGCAAAACACTTCCGATATCAGAAACCACCACCCAGACAGACTATAATTAGCTCTCGAGCCCTAATGACTCTTCCTGGGTGGTTTTTTGAACAGCACCAGCCCCCACGTCCGAGTTCTCCTCCTCCATACACAGCCCTGGGTGCTGGGTTCTCACAGGACCCAGCTCCCACCAACCACACAGGTCCCCCACTTAGGGCACTGTAATTAAAAGTCATTTTTAAGGGTGGCTGAGAGCCCTGAAGGGCCAAAACCAAGCTGAGCTGTCCCGGTGATGGAAGGAAGCAGAGCCAGCAGCACAGGGTATCTTTATTTGCAGGGAGCTTTCCTGCTGGGAGGAATTTCTCCGGTAGATGCCACAGAGCAAATATTTATTCGACTTTATTTCTCCTGCCTTGCCTTCCTCCTTCCCCTCCAGGTCTGTCTGCTTGCAGACACCACGGGTCACTGTTGGAAGGGACTTGCTGGAGCTTGGGCTATCAATCAGGTCACAGTTTAGAGCCCCTTCAAGGCACGAATCCGGGCCACCAGGTATTTTCAGGTGGTAAGAGGGCTGTGTCAGACAGCCAGACTACCAACAGTGTGTCCTGGCAACAGCTCCTGGCCAGAAACCGCCTGCGAGGTTTTGTGGGTGTTTTCCATAACTGGAACTGGAAGTGGGAGAAGAAGCAGAAGCTGTAGCTCCTGAGCTGTGCCGTGGCCAAGGTGGGTGCAGGCAGCATTGCTGGGACATACTGCCCACCCCCGGGCATTGCTACCTCAGTTCCCCTCCCTAAAAAGAGCCTAAAACCGACTCTGTGGGAGATGCACAGAGGGGACATTGCCTGGAGACACCTCCAGTGACCCCAGCCCGCAGAGGACACCCACTGTCCCTGCAGGAACCCCGGGAGGAGCAGGGTGAGATGGAACCAAGCCCCCAGCCAGGCTGGAGGGCCACCAGCTCCAAAGCAAGGGTAGCCAGCAGCCCTGGTGGCACTGGGCCACCTCCCAGGGGACCTTCTCCTCTCCAGGATCCAACCCCAGCCCCACGGCAGCAGCATCCCCCCTTCAGAAACCTCTTTTCCAGCTTACCTGCCTACAGTTTTCATTTAGGGTGATTAAAACCAACAAACCACAGCCCGAGGGACGTGGCATAAAGGCAGCGGTCCTGCAGACATCCCCGTGCCAGGAGATAATACCCAGGCAGGTATTTTTAGCCTGCTTCAACAGTCCTCTCACTTCTCTCTTTGTTTTTCCCAACAACAATTTCTCCTTCCCTCAAAAAATCTCACAGGTTTGTCAAGAGAGAGGTTGGGGGGTTATTCTTTCTCCCTCCCCTCCCATACTGGAGCTGATTCCATCCAAGCTAATGATTTCTCGCTGTCAAAAGTAGTTTTGAGGTTTTGAGAAAGGTGGTTTTTTTCTGATCCCCCAGAGACCAGCCCAGGGGAGCAGCACAGAGGACACAGGGCTTGTTTTTCCTTTTTTTCCTGGGAAAGCTGCTGGTTTCCCGTCAGCCTCCCGTGCACAGACTCCTTCCGTGGAGCCACGGATGGCAACAAAGGGGGGTGTTCAGCAAGCGCCAGCTCCGGGTTTATTCCCTCTCTTCATTTCTTGCTTTCGGCAAAAGCAAAGATGAAATTAGATTTCGGCAGCTCGTAGGAGCTGGAAATAATTGTTAACTCCAGGAGGAGGCGGTGGGAAAACACACTAATCAAGCACAGGTCTGCTTTGCACGCTGGTCTCAGGGCATTTATGGATCAGCCAGGAATGAAACACGTGTCTTGCTTACCTTTCCCACGTGAAAAAAAAGTTTTCTTAGCAAGATCATGATTAAAAGCAAGGTGAGGAACTTGCACGATGAGAAAAATCCACCCACCAAAAAAAATATCCCAAAATGCAACTAAAGCTGCGCCAAGATGTTGACAAAAACCGAGGGCACAGAGCTCAGAAACACAACGTGACCCTTGGCTCCAGGCAAAGAGTGAGGTCAGGAGGCTGGAGACCAGCTCGTGGCCACTGGAACAAAGTCTTTTATCTCCAGAGCTTGAAGAAACTGCTGTGATAATCCTTTGTCTTCAGGTGTAGCCAGAGGCTGGGAGATGGTTTCGGGATGTCTGCTTCCCAGGACACACCGACTTTTCCATGTGGTGTTTCTCTCCTGGAGGCACCATCCAAAATGTTGTCTCCACATCTACTGCCGGGCCTGCCCAGGGCTTTCTGAACAACCTCTAGCAACAGATTCCTCTTCTCAGCTCTTCGGTTTTCCTCCCAGTTAAACCAGAGGTGCTAACACACATCTGCTGCCCAAGGGATCCTGCTTCGGCACGGTAAGATCTCCATAAAAAAGTGATATCTGAATGTCCAGATGTGTTACATGAACATGAGGGCTTTCTCAAGCCCCCAAAACAAATCCCTGAGCGTTGTTCTTGGAAGAGTAAGAGGAGATGTGTGTGCACGGAGCCGCTGGAAACCTGCAGACAAGTGTGGGAAGGGCAGCCGGAGAGGCAGGATAAAACACAGGGCAAGAAGAATGGGAGAAGGAGGAAAAACCAGCTGAAAAAAGAGGGAGGGGACACACACAAAAGAAGAAGCGGCATGAACAAAGACGGAAGACTAAACCTGTGGAGATAACTGTTTGTCTTTCCTTGCACTGAGGGTGCAGACAGATCTTGGAAGGCTGCCTGGCGGGTCTTTTGTTGGAGCATGAAAGGAGAACCCGTGTCACTTCCCCACCTGGATCAAACCTTGCCTCCATGGCAATAACCCATCACTTGGAATTGGTGAGAGCAATCTCTTTGCATACACTGTTCGGAAAACCGGCCACCAAACTGATGCCAAACCATCCCATGAGGTGTTCTACACAACCAGACCAACCTTTTGGGGTGAGCTCCCCATTTCTGCTCCCCCCTTCCCATTCCCACCACCCTGTTCACCTTCTTACACCGTCAAGATTCCATAAACCCTCCCCAAAACAAGGGCTGCCACCACATGGCTGTATCAGCGCCATGCAATGAGGTGATCCCAGCTTCTGGAATTATGGCCATATAGGTAAGGATCTGCCCGGAGTTATGGTTATCCTGCTGCTCCTCCGTGTTAACCAGACTCTTTCAATTCCCAGCAGCACTTAAGGTGCTCAGAATCGCTCCGGAACTCGTCTGTCTCCATAAATAAATCATGGCTTTGGGAAGGGTTATTGATGGTTTGCCTTTTGCCAAGAGGCTTGGGAAACTGGAGGGCTCGTTCTGGCCAAATGGATTTAATTTTTTTCTAGAGGAAAAACATATAAAAGGAAACTTCTGTTTCATGAAAATTTGGTTCTAGGTTCTGCCTCTCCCACCATTCCCACTTCCATGAAGACTCCGGGAAAAGACAGAAAGGAGGAGACAGACAGAAGGAGTATTGCCAACTGCTTTTGGGGCAGAGAATCTTCAAATATGAAGCACCCCAGTGCCAAAGATCTGCTTTTGAGACCCTCCCCCTTTCTCCTAAGACCAGTTCAGGTTTGATTAGACTTCTAGGTGTCTGATGGAGGAGAAACCTCCTCGGGAAGGTGGTTAACCCCAGCCACTGGCCTGCTGCTGCTGTAGGAAGCGATTGATGCTGAGCCCAAATTTATCCAGTGGCTAATTGCTGCAGGATGGGACAATTCCTCCCCTTGGCCACATGTCCCCATGGCTGCTCTTCCACTCTCCTGCCAGGGCGAGCTCACCACGGGGTGACACTGGCCCCGACAGCAAAGAGGAGCTGGTGGGACAAGCCACCGCGGTGGCAGCACGTCACATTGAACTTCAAAAGCGTGGTGGCAACACGGTGGAGTCCAGAGCCTCCCAGTTTGAAGAAGCCTCCCACCATCACTTCCAGCTGCCACATGGCACTGGTGGATCAACATCTCACCCCGCCTGGGCTGGGACAAGCAGCAGATCCCGAGGCTGAGTTGCTGGGTGACTTTTGGAGGGGATGCTGGCGAGGAGCTGGCCTCCTGCCCCAGGCTCTGCCCCAAACACAAGCCCAGCCTGTGATTTCAGCTGTCTAAAAGCAGACAGCTCAGGCTCAACAGCGCTTTTAAAGGCTTAATTGCGTTCTTAACTCTCTTAATGACTTAACTTGAAGCACGGCTCGCGCTGTCACTGCCGCCCAGCTCCCATTCCCGACTTTATCTTAATTAATTTCTATCACCCAGCGCAAACATTCCTCCTGGAACACTTCGATAAGAACCTCAGAGCGGTTTCAGCGCCGTGTTTAAATAACTGCCCACGGGCCAGAAAGAAGCCAAATAACCTTTTTTTTTCAGTTTTTCCCTACTGGATGCACAGTAATTCCCTATATGCCCCCCCTGCTTTTCCTTTCCCGTCTTTTTCCTTTGCCGGTGCGACCCCCTGTTCCCGGTACCCTCCTCTCGCATCCCGGGCGGGCAGCACCGGGGGGACCAGAGGGGCTTGGGACCGGCGACATCAGTCCCTCTCCGGGGACGGGTCCGGGGCTTCATGACCCCCTCCCCATCCATCCCCAAGCGGCATCTTTCCTGGGACGGCGGTATCAGGAGGTTCCAGGGGGAGGCGGAGGGTCCAGGGGGGATTGCAGAGGATAGCCGGGGGGGATGCGGGGGATGCCTGAGGGATGCGGGTGGTCCAGGGGNGTGCCCCCGCGGGGAGGGGGCGCTCTCGCCAGCCGGCCCCCACGGATGGGGGATTCCCCCCACACTTTTTCTAGTTTTTACCCTCTTTCTCTTCTTTCTCCTCCTCTATTTTTCCCCTTCTTTTCCTAGTTTTTCCCCCTTTTTCTCTTTTTCCTCCTCTTCTCCTCTATTTTTCCCCTTCTTTTCCTATTTTTTCTCTTCTTTTCTCGTTTTCCCCCCCTTTTTCTTCTT
>VXBW01004752.1:173024-207699 GCA_013400375.1 Thinocorus orbignyianus
TTTTCCTATTTTTTCTCTTCTTTTTCTAGTTTCCCCCCTCTTTTTCTCTTCTTTCTCCTTCCCTCCTGTATTTTGCCCCCTTCTTTTCCTACTTTTTCTCTTCTTTTTCTAGTGTTTCCCCCCTTTTTCACTTCTTTCTCCTCCCCTCCTGTATTTTTCCCCCCTTTTTCCTATTTCTTCTCTTCTTTTTCTGTTTTTTTCCCCTTTTTTTTCTCTTCTTTCTCCTCCTCTCCTCTACTTTCCCCCCTTTTCCTATTTCTTCTCTTCTTTTTCTGTTTTTTTCCCCTTTTTTTTCTCTTCTTTCTCCTCCTCTCCTCTACTTTCCCCCCTTTTCCTATTTCTTCTCTTCTTTTTCTGTTTTTTCCCCTCTTTTTCTCCTCTCCTCCTCTATTTTTTTCCCTTCTCTTCCTATTTTTTCTCTTCTTTTCCTAGTCCTTCTCCTCCTCCAGTACATATTTATACCCCTGTCCAAGCGGGGTCACACAAGGGGCTAAACAAGGTCTCTCCTCTCCCCCCAGTACCTGGAAAGCACCACGTTATGTGCCCTGTTGAAGCCTGTTCCTGCAGCTTCTCAGTTTTGACAGCATGAAAATCCCTGCTTCTTTTAGGAATTAGAACTGAAAACGATGTTCCCAGGCAAAAGAATTACATGCAAAACCAAAGAGGAATCGGTATCCAAACAGGAATCAGTATTGTCAGAGCCTGATTTAACTCCGTTGGATACAGCCATCGCCTCCCCGTAAGATCTGAGATAACCAGGCTCTTTTATGGAAATAGATAATTAAACTGATGGTTATCTCAGCCCAACACAAGGGAAACCTGAATGAGCAGGTGGAGAAGCTTCATGAAGACATTGTTTGGGCAATTCCACCACTGAGAGCAGCTTGGACGCAGCCAGGGCAAAGCTTCAGGTGAAGGAAGGATGGAGAAGCTCCGGCACAGCCTGGCCAAGGTCCTGCCCGGCCCTGGAGCTGCTGGGCTGCACCAAAAAGGACAAGGTTTAGGGCAGGCATCTCCCCTCGGCTGCTCCTCAGCCTGGAAATGCTCATTAAATGAAGCCTGTAGAGGACCAAGGTTTCTCAAACTCACCCCATTCTTCTCCAAACACAAACACTCCCTGGAGAGCCATCAGCTACTTAAATCAACAGGTAACAGTATTATTGAGTTAAACCTTGGAGAAGTGGGAGAAGGTTCCTCACACACCATGGAGACAACTCTAGAAGGAATAGGTTAAAGTTAAAATCATAGAAACCACACTTTGTTCTTTGCTTCAGCATTTTGTTCCTCAGAGGAGAGATCTCCCCCCAAAGGTTTTCAGCAGAGTCACACACTGGCACAGACCCGCTGCCAGAGGAGAACACACATACAAGCAGCTTCAGAACAAGTGGAAACCGAGGGGAGCCACGTGTGGTGACCACAGGCTCAGTCTTCATCCAGTTGTAGCTCTTCCTCCCTTTATTTGGGCAGGAAACTGGGAATGATAAAGAAAGCATTTGTATTCACTCTGCTGCTGTGCCCGTTTCCAGAAGAGGGAGCCAAGTCATGACAGGATCTTGCGGCCAAAAATCAAAACTATCGTTCAATATGAATTTTTTAAAACAGTGTGTGTGTGTGTTTGGAGTTAACTCCAGGCAGGAGGGGAGATGAGTCACGATGTCATAGAATCATATCACAGAATCATAGAATGGTCAGAGTTGGAAGGGACCTTAGAGATCATCAAGTTCCAACCCCCCTGCCATGGGCAGGGACACCTCTCCCTAGACCAGGTTGCTCCAAGCCCCATCCAGCCTGGCCTTAAACACTTCCAGGGATGGGGCATCAACAGCTTCCCTGGGCAACCTGTTCCAGTGCCTCACCACCCTCACAGCAAAGAACTTCTTCCCAATATCTCATCTAAATCTCCCCTCTTCCAATTTCAAACCATTCCCCCTCATCCTGTCACTAGACTTCCTGACCAAGAGTCCCTCCCCCCAGCTCTCCTGGAGCTCCCTTCAGATCCTGGAAGGCTGCTCTCAGCCCCCCATGGCAGGGGTGTTGGAACTTGATGATCTTTAGGGTCCCTTCCAACTCTGACCATTCTATGAAATGCTACCTAAGTGCTCTCTACGTTCATTCTGAATTTTCTCCTCAGGTGGGTGGAAGGAGCTGAAAGCCTTTCAATGAAATCATCTCACAGAGCCAGAGGTACTTCACCTGCTTTCAAGCCGTGTGTGCTCCCCTTTTCCAAAGTCTCCAGAGGCAATGCTTTACGTAAAACTCGGCTGTTGGTTTCTCTGCAGCAGCCTCTGTTTTTCCAGCTCTACAAAAATTAAAGAGTTCAGTATTTCTCAAAAAGTACCACCGGTTACTGCATGGAAACCTGTTGTCCCCAGCCCTTCAAACACGTTGTACAACACCAACAGCCCCAGCTCAGCTCAGCTCCCACAGCTCAGGCAGGAAAGAAACGCGTTTTGCAGCGAAGAGGTTTGGGAAAAGGGCAGAGATTTGTAGCCCCATCAAAACACCCTGGATTTTTCAGCTTTGCTGCAGAGGCAGAAAAGACAGGTTATTTTACACCCCAACTGCTTCATGCCCACAGCACTAATGAAGAAAAAAACTAATCATCTTATTTGCTTCCAAGAGAGGAGAGGCTGGGGGAGGGATGAGCTCAGTGTACATTTAATCACCACGTTTGTTTGCCACCGTTGAGTTTGGGACAAAGCTTGGTACAAAAGTGATTTTCTAAATGAAGTGGAACAAAATATGTCCTTTTACACTAAAGCAAACTGATCCAAGTGGCATTTAATAGTATTTGTTAAAGTGGTTATCTAACAAAAATGGGTTAACAAAATCCCATCCATTAGTAGTCACCAAATAAGACATTGCTCATGCATATGACAAAAGTTCATTCGTGTACTGAGAGGCCTGTTCACTGTGTTTACAATATTTCCATAAATTAGAATATGTTTCACAGCCCCTACCATCCAAGAATATTTCCAACAGATTATATATTATATTTGTATATGCAAACTATTTTATATACACTAATATAAAGATCCTTAGAAGTACCATTATCACTACCTTTCTGCTTTCTCTAAAATGCATAGCTCTCCAATATTTCCTTGCAGTTACCAAAAACTTTACAGATTAAAGCTGCTTCTCGATGTGGCATGTTCATAAAACCAAAGTGAAATATTTCTAGACTAATTTTATATTAAACCCCTTAAAAAACAGGTTTGCTTTTTAATGAAAAAGAAAAAAAACAACCAAAAAACCCCCAAACTAGTGAAAATTCAAGTAGTCTATGCTCAATCTTTACCCAAATACTCTAGGAAATTAATGTAGCTTTCTAGAAGTAGAGTGAACTTCTCAAGCAGGACTGTTAATACTGCATTTCTCATGGAGAAAAATGCTAGTTCATGCCACAAAAACGCACCACTTTCCACTTTATCCTGGAGAAGCTTTAGCTGAGATTCACCACCACAAGCGTCAGAGCAGAGGAAAAGCTGAACGGTTCTAGGGATGAAGAAATTAGAGCTATTCCAGTTTTTGTGTTTCTGCAGTTTGTTATTAAACAAAGTTACATTAAGCATACAGTTTCTCACAAACTAAAAGTTATACATGGGTTTTAGGCATCAACCGACTGGAAAAAGCAAAAAGAAAACAAAATGAAACAAAAAAAAAACAACCCAAACCAAAACAAACCCAAAACAAAACAAAAATCCCCAAAACAAAACAAAAAAACCCAAACAAAACAAAAACAAAACAAAACAAAACAAAAAAAACCCCAAAACCAACCCCAAAACCAAACAAACCCCCATAACTGTTAAAAGTTTGGTGTTAGACTAACCAGCTTGGGTGAAGGAAAGCCAGACCCCTGCTGTATTTGGGGAGGGAGGGGGAGCTACTAATAGCTTATTAGATACAAACTTTAAGACCTCCAGAGCATAAATGCCTCAAAGTGGAGAAGAGAACCATCAGGAATAAAGAGGAACAAAGAATTTTGTGATATCCACCATCTAGAGCTTAACCCTGGCGCTCCACATCTCTAACAGCTGCTTGACAAACAACAGTTTTCCCCCTCCCCACCAAAAAAAAAACCAGCTACACAAGTAAACAGTGTTCACAGTAATGCAATCAGTAACAGGGTTTGTTAGTTTCCCTAAGTCAGGTGTATCTGCAAAGCTTTATACAGTTGAATTCCAGTAAAATTAAGTGGAAAAACCTAAGTTTTGTTCTACAGGGTAATATCTACCATATAAGACTAGATTATGTACAGTATGGGACTGGTGTCTCATGATGTCAAGCTATTTCCACCCACCAGCTTGGCTTTTCGTTGAGCAAATCTGTAATAACTTGATATAAGGACCAAAAAACTCTAGAGATTGATTTGGCAAGATTAGTGCTTATCACCACCAGAACGACCAGAACATCCCATACCCAGAAGATCGCCGTTTGTTGACTTGAAAGTCTGGACTTCCCCGTGTAAAACCATGAAAAACTATAATCCTAACTGGAGTGAGGAGAGTCAGTAAACAAATACAGGTGAAAATGAACTGCATCTCTTCAGAAAGGTACGGAAGAATTGAGAGAACTGGAAATTTCTGGCTTTAGACAGCCCTGCTCTGCTGAGCTCACCACATCAAACCAGCCCAAGTAGCTCTAAAACTAAAGATTCTTATTCAGCAAAGCAGAAAGGCAGATCCTGCACAAGATGATGCATCAGAGGCTTCAAGGAGCATCTCTCCCCAGCACTTGATTTCCTAACACAAGCCTGTCTTTCAGCTTACAAACATCTCCAGTGGCCTTCAAAGCTTTAGTGGAATCAGCTTCTACAGCTGCAAATTTAATACTGAGGGTGAGGGTGGGGAAGGCCCCTGGTAACAACAACCTTCAAATGCCTCTGGGGGCCCTTTTGGTCATTTGTGAAAATTAATGAAGGAAAAAACAAACCCCAAATCCTTATTTCCAACAATACTCCTCCTGAAAAGATGGGTCACTGATCCATTACGAACATAGCTCTCACCATATAAAGCACCAAGAAGTCAGAAACAAGGAGCAAAAAATAAAAACCAAACAAGTCCTTAAATTATGATTTACAAGTTTATACACTATTTCCTAAGCGAAAGGATGTTCTTACTGCAAAGTTTATATAGATGAAAACTCCACCAGTTACTTTTAAGGGGAATGTATATCTGGCTATAACTTAAAGGTAGAAAATATTCACTGTTCTATATACACATTTCAAACAGGAGACAGTTAAACCGAACTGAAGAGTTGCCAATATAACTCTGTGTTAACTCCCTGGCCACTAAACTTGGCATCAGTAGCCAATTCAAAAGCTTGAGTTCTGTACTTTTAAAAATGCTATTTTTCCTGTCCTGTTTAATTCTTTTGTTTTTTTTTTAAAAATGTATTATAGTGCATAGCCTAAGTCAGACTTTTCAAAGAGATACAGCGCCTTTCAATGCAGTTTTTGCAGCATTTAAAAGGGACTTTTCTCCCTTCAAATTAGATGTTCATTGAAAAAAAATGTGAATTGAGTGCTGTACTGTAGTAAAAATATTTCAGTCACAGACTGATATAAAGGTACACTGTGCAGTACTGAGGTTGTTTGATGTCCATCTGCACACATTTTACTTGGGTTCTTCGATCGTCCCCTTGCTGAGGTCTGTCATTTTGGGGTATTTCACTTTCTTCTGGTCCAGCTCGTTCTGAGCCCACAGTAGTAGTTTCAGTAATTTTGCCAACTTGGGTGTGGACTCACGATTTTCATAGTCTAGAACAGCTTGGTTAACCTCGCTCCATACCTGGAAAAGAAATACTGGAGTTCAGTAAGAGTTTGCCTGTGATTAATAGAAGTAGTGCCATCCAGACAGTGAGAAGATCACACCTAGTGTGCTAATTCCTCAGGACAAAGCTTCCTAAACTATGAGCCTGGAGAAAACAAGGAAGAGATCCCAGAAAGCCAACCGTATCCTGGGTTGCATCAAAAGAAGTGTGAGCAGCAGGTCACGGGAGGTGATTCTCCCCCTCTGCTCTGGGCTCATGAGACCCCACCTGGAGTCCTGTGNCCAAGCAGCTGAAAACATTAACAGCTTTTTGCTTTGAATCTTAAGAAATACATCTGGTTTTTTGCACACCACTATATACTTTTTTTTCCTAAATATTTAAAAACTATTTGGACACCATTTTCACTACAGACAAATCAAAAGGCACCAGTTTCCCGTTGTGAAAGGACTACCTTCTGTCGCTGCATCATGTTAAGCAGGTCTCCAAAGGGTGATTCTTCAGGATTATCAAAGGCGAGCAAAGCCAGCGTGCGCTCCATTTCTGTCAGGCATTCCCTGCTCTCCTCCCCCTGTTCCGCTAATTGGGTCTGAGCAAACTCCAGAGCTGCTTCTGTCTCACGCTGCCGAATCAGTTCAATCAGATGCTGTTGCTATAAGTAAAGACAAAGCAATATTAGCTAAACTAATACACCTTCAGTTTTTCAAGACTATAATCTTCAGGCATCAGCGTGCAATTTGAGAAAAACACTAATCCAGAATTTGACAGGTTGAGGTCAATTCTGCTCAATGTGTGAGACAAGGAAGGGTGGACTTGTCAACAAAATCTACTGGAAAAGGTAACCTGACGCTTCTGAGTAACAGATTTTGAGAAGATGTGCTGTTTCTGACTACTAGAAATGCAGAGTAACAGTAACTGGAAGCTGGTAAATCACAGGCCACTGCTGTGAAGTTTTTAATGTTACTAATTGTAGATGATTCCACCATGCCACGAAGTTTCCCACCTCTACAAAATGCCAAAACCAAACATCCATGTTCAGTCACAAACCTCCCAACATACTCGTAAAACCTGAACTATTTTTCCCGGTCTCTCCACAACCTCTAAAACAAAACAAAAAAAGTCTGTCACCTGTCCTTACCTGCAAATGAAAGTAAAGGTATCTGTTTGTATCTAACAATTCTGGATGGAGGCTGTTTATCAACGCGATGGCTTCTTGAATCTGTCCTTTCAAGATCATCTCTCGGATTTTTATTCTTTCGTCGAGAGTCTCTAAATCAACACTGGGCTCAATTCCAGACTCCATGCGAAACTTCTCTGCTGCTTCTTTAAAGCCCTCTGAAATACAAACATTTTACCTATAACATACATCTTATGAAACACATGAAAAAATATCAGCTTAAATTAAAAGATCGTGCATTTTGGCAGT
The DNA here is from genome assembly GCA_013400375.1 of Thinocorus orbignyianus. Lineage (NCBI taxonomy): Eukaryota > Metazoa > Chordata > Aves > Ciconiiformes > Thinocoridae > Thinocorus > Thinocorus orbignyianus. Next base: position 180,220 of record VXBW01004752.1, read on the forward strand.
TTAAAGATTCAGTCTGACATTCTGAAAAATTCTTATTTTAACAGAGGTTTACCCAACAGGCATCTTAATTCATTCTGAACTCAAGTGCCCTCATTCTCTAAGGACACATGCAATGTGTAGTCTCATAACTCATAACTTCAAAGTTTCTTTTCTATTTAGAGCAGTGTACTCATTCCAAAAAGGGATTTTCAAAATTTGAGTGGTTTTTGCTTCTCCCTCCAGCACCCCAAATCTGTTTACACACACCTTGCAGCCTTACTGAGAAGAAACCAACAATGAATTTTGCTTCTACACACTAACACTGCTGTTTTGTTTCGTTTGGTTTGGTTTTTTAAGTTATAACAGCTATTTTAAATCCTAAGTCATCCTTTCAAACATACCAAAATGCTTTCCACCCCTGAGATGTTCTTCCTTCACCCCAGAGGCTTCACCTCCACAGCAACGTAAACAGGGGTGTCAATCGGATGCGGACGCCTCCGCCCTAGAGGAGCTGACTGTGCTGGTATGCAACGTAATTGCTGGGGATAATTTCCCAGGGATTTTGATTGTTTCAAGTTCAAAGTTAGGCTGCGTGCTGAAGGAGTTAATATTTTGCATCTCTATTTTGACAACGGTGCTCTTTTACAGTTTATCTTTCTAGTTAAAACTTGGTACTTAACAACTGCAACAGGTCTCCAACTGTTTTAATGGCACAAAAGAGGATATCGTACAGAAGCAAAACCATGTTTGTTAACAGCATTCTAGAAAATACTTGATTTTCTACACCTTTTTGGAGAAGAGCTAAGGTTAATAACATCACTTTTATTGCACAATAACTGCTCTGAGTCCAAGCCAGCTCCCCTTTCAGGGAACACAAGAGCAAGCAGTTGTACATTGCTAAGAGAACCCAACAGCAATCGCTAAGTCCTCAAAACTCTTCATTTCACTCCATCTAGAGCACATTTTAGCCAAAACCATCTGCCTTGATGAAATAAGGGCCATGTGTTTAAGAGCCTTGTAGCATTACTACTCATTTTTACCTGTAACAAGGTAGTTCATGATAAGGCGGTTCATGTCTGCTCTCTGGATGTGCAAGTTATTAAGTTTTTCCATCCATTCATCTTTTGTGATTTCATCAGGTTTTTCTGCGTAACTCATCCTGGACTCTTAGTTACTACAAGAAAAGAAAAGCGTCTCATTTAACATGATTCAAGAAGTCAGTTTAATGTGTATAAGCACTGTGTTACTGCCAGCTTTGTACCTTTTCTATGAGATCTTTTCAATTATTAATCCAAAAGAGACCCTTTTATCTTAAACCACAATTTTACATTCTTCTCCTCCTTGTTCCTGCACTCTTTAGCATCTCCAAGCCAGCCTCTAAAGCTGCTTTCATCAATTGTCAGAGTAAAGAAAAAACAAATTCAAACACCATCATTCTTGTAGTTACTCTTAAATCCACCCCAAATAAACCTTGTTTACAAGTCAGACAGGACATGCAGCATCACAGAGTGACACAAGGGAACCAAACAGTTTGACAGCTAGCCAGAAAAAAACATAACAAACCCTTAAAGCAAATCCCCGAGTAAACAACAGCTGCTTTAAAGTTTTCACCCACACTAAGACAGGGAGCTCCAGACACTGTATAGCTACAAAACTCTACCTGTTACCCAATGTACAACTAAAAGACACTAGCTCAGCTTCCCTGTCCCTAAAAGTACTGTCAACATGTCAACACGACTGAAGTGGCATCTCCTAATGCTTTTCTCGACTATATACATATGTATAATTATATTTTTTTCCAGAACCGGGAGCGAAGCGGCGTGCTAAGCCGGCATTTAAGCACTTCTACCTTCAAGTCAGGCTCACAGGGGCAGGGAAAGGGGGAGAAGAGGCAGCGACAACAGCAGCAACAGGCACTGCCACCCCTCTCGGGCAAACAGGAGCGCCGGCCCCTTCCCAACAGCTTTTTTCTCCCTCTAACCCACGGCCAAAGCCCCGCCGACCCGGCAGAAACCGGGCAGCGGGCTCAACCGGGGGCCTCCTGAGGGGCCGATCTCTCCCAGGCCCCGCGTTCACGCCGTTCCCAACCACGAAGCGGATGGGTAGGGGGCTCCGGTCGCAACGAGCTGTGGTGGCGCGACCCCCTCGCGGCCTACACCCGCCGGGGCACCGCGGCCTTCCCCCACCGGCCCCCAACCCGGCCGTCCGCGGGGCCCGGGCCACCGAATCGCTCGGCTCCGCTGCTCGCCACAGGCCCGGCACCCCCCCAGGGCCCGTAGTGGCGGAGAACCCTCCGCCCCGCCGTGTTGAGGGAAGGTCCCCGGCGGTCCCCGTCCCCTGAGGGGAGACGGCAGGTCCGCCGGGCGCCATCTTACCGAGCGCGCGGCGCCGCCGGCTCTCGAGGCAGGAACGCGCGGGGCCCCCTCCGCCGCCTCCGCCAGGCCGCTGAGCGCGCGCGCGTCTCGCGAGAACCGCCCTCAACCAATCAGCGCCCGCGATAAGGCGAGACCGCGTAACCATAGAGGCCGTAGGGCCAGAGCGGCCGTTACCCCGCGGCGGTGCGGCCCTTCCGCGGGGTGACCGGTACCATAGAGACGGCGCGGAGATCGGGACTCGATCCCCGGCTAAGCGACAACCCGTCGGGCCACCGGGAGAGGAGAGAAGGGCCCGCTGTAGGTACGGGGTGCGTAGTTGTGCCGGTTCCTGCTGCCGCTGTTGGCGGAGGAGAGGCGAGGGGAGCTCCCGGCCCGCCGCCGCGAGGTGGCGGCTGAGGGAACGGCGCCCTTTGGGTGTTGAAATGGGATTAAATGCTGTAAATTCCGCTGTGCTGCTAACCATACTCCTAAAAAATGTAATTTTGCTTATAAGGAGTGGGGGTGTGGGTCAAAGCAGCCGGTTTTCAGAGCAGCGGGGGTGTCCCCGGGGGCGGAGGAGCCGTTACCGGGCTGGGAACGGGGCCGGGAAGGCGGGAAGGGCCGTTACGGTCGCCCCGGCTTTGGAAACGGGAAAAATCTACGATGGGATCAGCAATTTATTGTTTTAACTTAATTCCTCTTAAAAAAAAAAAAAAGGAAGAAGAGAAAAAAAGAGAGAAAAAAACAACAACAACAACAAAAAACAACCAAAAACCCCTAAAAAACCATCAACCCCCCGAAAATAACCCCAAAAACTCCTCTTAACTTTATAAACAACGCCGATGTTCAAATATTTATCAACACAGGCCGTTCCTGTTCAGCCCCATGACGAGGAAAGGTTCGGCGTCTTCCCAGGGACCAGGGGAGGGCTCTTCCTGAGGCTTCAATCTCAAAGAAAAAATTAATGACTGTTAATTAACTCCTAATCCCAATGAATTAGGCTGGTTGGGAAACAGCGCCCTTCCGACCCCTCTTTTTGGGAACCGCCCCGGGCTCTCCCGGCTCCTCCCCGGCGGGAGGAGTTTCTGGGGAGATTCCCATGAAGAGGGAGGGAGGTGCTACCCTTTCCCCGGGAGGGTTTTGGGGGGTCTCCTGCACCCCGAGCTGAAAGGAGGTGGCGGGGTGTATAATTCACCCCTCCCCAGTTGCTGTTTGAAGGTAAAGAACAAAGAATAAGCGGAATTCTTTCAAATAAGTAGAATAATGGATTAAATAATTTGGCTAAAACAGGTGTGAGGGGCTGCCCCTCTGCAGCTTGGGGTGTTCGACCCCCTGCAACAGAAATTTCCCTTTTTTTCCCCTCTTTTTCCCCTCTTTGTTGTCCCTAAACTATAGAAAAGTGAAAACGGGCTGAGGGCCCACCTGGGTGGTGGGCTCGCTGGTCATGAAAAATACTTTGGTGTTTGGTTTTTGGTTTTCTTTAATATTTTGAGGAGTTGGCATTTTTTTCTGACTAATGTTAACAAAAAAGAAGATTTTTACAATTTTTTTTCTGTGCAGAATATCAGGGCAGCTGCATTCTCTGGTTTTTGTTTGTTTTATTTCTGTTTGGGTTTGGGGGGTTGTTTTCTTTCCTGTGCTTTTCCCAGGGTTTTGGTGCCTCTGCTAAAGTCAAACCTCGTTAGAAACTGAGCTTTCTCTCTTAGAAGAGGCTTTGCTTGCGACCAACACACTTTGAATGTTCCTAGTGAAATATTTTCCTACTGAGTCTGTAAACAAAATGACTTTGTAATGTGGGAATTGTTTTTATTTGGTTAAATGGTACTACAAGTATAAGGAGTGATGCATTTTTTTGATGCCAGCACTAGCCCAATGTGATAGAATCCTAAATATATATTAAAAAAATTAATTAGAAAAGTATTCCTTTATCTCAAAACAGGCCTTTTTTTTCCTCCACTGATGTTCAGGGTGCAATCACAGAATCACAGAATGGTCAGAGTTGGAAGGGACCTTCAAGATCATCAAGTTCCAACCCCCCTGCCATGGGCAGGGACACCTCTCCCTAGAGCAGGTTGCTCAAGCCCCATCCAGCCTGGCCTTGAATACTTCCAGGGATGAATGGAAACTCTGTGTGGTTGGGGGAGTGAGCAGTATCTAAAGTAATAAGTGACACACATTTTATACTAACTTTTTCCTGATGGAAAGCTGCCCTGTCACCTGGTGCTTTCCCATCTTTTGAATTTGTATCTCACTGAATAAATATTTAATCATCCCATGTGTAAGACCTGCTGCTGCCTTTATGCTAAACCTCAAAAAAATTAAGGGGAGGAGTTGGAAAATACAAATCTGTGCAGCATCCCAGGGAAAAAGCTTCCAACATCATTCCCTCTTTCCCCAGCACTGAAGTGTAGCTTCTGTTAAAAGCCCTCACGTTGTCCCCAAAGTTGGAACTAAACCTTTCTTTTCCTACTCAAGGAAAACCTTGCAGGGTACTTCTGTGGCTCCAAAACTGGATTAAAATGGAACAAACTGCTTTGTTCTCAGTAAACTATCCCATCACTTCAAGATGCCACAGTCCTACAAGGGTCTTATAGTAACGAGGGCAGTAATAATATGGAAAGTGGGATTTTTGGGATAAGACTACAAAATTGAGATGAGAAAAATACATAACAATTGTAATTCAGTGCAATTCATGGACTTTTAACATGGATTAGGATTTGATAAATCCTAATCTCAAAGAGGTATTTTGATGACTGGTATCTGGAGTTGAGTGGAGTGAATCCCAAACAAAAATTATTAATTCCTGCAGAAGTCACAGAAATCCCTCCCAAAAAAACCCCAACAATATATTGGCGGGGGGGAGGGAAGAACCCCTGAAAGTTCCTGTCAGCTGATAGGGAATGGGATTGCTTCATGTAAATATGATTAACCCTCACTAAAGTATTTCTCTGTGTTCATCCAGCCTTTATGGAAAAAGAACTGTTGGGAGACTTGGAGAATCAAGGACCCAGAAGAATCACGACCTCAACACCGGACTTATCTGTTTGGTGTGAAGTGCTGAACTCTGGGGACGGAGGCCTTTTTCCACATCAAAAGGTAAAACTGGAGCACAGCCAGCAGAAATCAATACTTAAAATTATTAATTATCTGTTAAAAAAAACCACAACAGACCAGAGCTGGAAGAGGGGAAGAGAACTTGCTCGTTTGCTGTCACCTCTAATCTCTTCGCGATTTAACTCTGTCTCTGGTTTTTACCTGAAATTGGCTCACCAGAACATTCAGTGAGGAAGAACTGAGAGAAAGGGTGAGCATAAAGTAAGTTTTATATTTAAGGGTTTCACAACTTCAAACACTGGAAAAAAGTTACTCTCTTGGTGGAGGGAAAGGTGGGTGATAGCTGAAGTGACACTCCAAATCTAGGGATCTCATCTCTGTGCAACTCAAAGGTGATGTCTTAGTGCCTGTCACAAATTGTACCTTTGTGGGTTGCACCTGAATACCCTTGTGTGAAAAATTACAAATGTAAATCAGGCCAATTTGAAGGCACCCAGAGTTTTTTAAAAAAGAATAATTGGGGAAACTCAAGGGATAAACAAATAAAGATGTAGCCACTGCAGAGTCTCAGTGTACAAACTGCCTGATAGCAGGGAAGGTTTTGGAAAGCAGTGGAAAAAAGTTTTAAGGAGAGTTAGTGGCGAGGGATTTGAAGATATCTTAGCATAAGCTTCTCTGGTATTTAAGAAGGAAGATGGGTAAGGTGCTTATTAGACTGTTTTAGATGCTGATTGATGGTCATTAATCTCTGCTGGGATTTCCCAGCAGTGTTTTCAGCTCAAACCAATCAGAAACTATCACTATGTTATATGACAGGAGGACTGAGATGAGCCAAAACTCATGTTCTGTAGATACCAAAAATAAAAAGCTCTGTCTGCATGCAGACTCACACCAGTGACCCAGGAGTAAATTTCCCAAATTAAGGAAAATTAAGCTCCATCAGGAAAAAAATTAGGAATGAAGCAGGGAAAGAACTGAGGTGCTGATCGTACCGTTCAAGTGAAGGTGACACAGGTGTTTGGTCAGCAGAGGCAGATACTCTAACACCCAGCTGCAGGGTTTTGGGGGCTGGCAGTGTGCTGTGCCTTAGGTGGTGCTCACTGGGTATGTGGAGGGAATGGGTGTTAGGTTGGGATGGTGCCAGCCTCTCACCAAATGTGTGAAAGAGGAATTTATTACCTGTTTCACTGCTGGATCTCCTCTTGCAAGGCATCCCCTCTTCACTGCTGGTGCGCAATTCGTTCCATGGTTTGCATGTTCCCTTCCCTCAGTGTGCAATTCCTGGGTTTGAGCACTCCCTGGATGCTAAATTTGTCCATTAACAACATATTATTAGGTTTTCCCAGGGCATAAATCACAGCGTGGCTTGATCTACCAAACCATCAGGTATTTCTTCTCCACGTGCTTTTGATTTATTGTAGAGCTGTAGCTGCAGAACAAAAAAAAAAAATTAAACTTTTGCTTGCCAAATGGTGTCTTGTACTTTTGCACAGGAATCTGTTGTGGGGTTGTTTTTTTAACCTCTTGGTATTCCTGTGTGAAGTAATTATTAATGCTGCCCAGTTTTACAGGTGGCAGACTATGTTTTACAGACTGTTAGTAGCTTTTTCAATATTAAATTCTGAGCTTTTACAACCAAAAGTCTTGCAGGATGTAGACTTCTACAAGATGTAATCAAAATACTTGACAGGATCCTGTAATTCTATACAATTAATGCTAAAGATGCTTTTATGTTTCCTCATGTTTTCAATCCTGAATCCATCTTGGTAAACACTGCACCTAGCTGGAATCCAACTGGAATCAGTGTTATCAATGCATGAGAAAAAAATGTGCAGGATCAGGGTCACCCAAAGAGCCAAAACTCACAATTCCAGCTGCCTAAAAGGCTCTTCAGGTCAGGAGTGTCTGCACAGCCTCGTGGGCCTGACTGTAAATCATGGGACCCCTTGGTGCCTGTGAGATGTAGATGCTTCTGGTTGCTAATATCACAAACACCCACATTAGGAATGAAATATGTAAATTGGAGTTAATTCTCCATAATGATTCACAGCAGCTTGGATCCTGGAGAACTTTTTGAGTAACCTAACCATTTTTAAAGGGTTGGGGAAGCCTCTGTGGGGTGGATGAGCTGATCTGGTGAACACTTCCCTTCCTATCTGGGCAGAGGAAAGCATCACAGCAATAATTCCTATTTGATTTTAATAAAAGAGGTGGAGTAGAATAGGGAAAACCAAAGGAATCCCCAGTGGAATAAACACAGGTGGGGGTTATAGCTGGTGTGGGCAGTTGGGGCTGCAGGTGAGCTCCTCTGCTGTGATAATCCAGTGACAAAACCATCCTTCCGTGAGAGCAAGCCAATATTTAGCACTGCTACTGTGCAGTTTCGTTTTGGCACTTGCAGCCTTATGAATAATGAATAAAACCGCGGCTCCTGTGAGGTAAGACCACCTCGTTTTGGTTCTTGTTTTATACACCAACCGGGAGCAGGCCTTGCTGATCCCACAGCACTTGCCTGCAGAGTAAGCCCTGAGGTAACTGACGCTGCCCGTCTCCTTTTTACCTCAGCGGCCGCAGGAAGGCAGCGTGTGGCGGCCTGGGAGCCGACGGGATGGGAATTCCGCGGAAAGCGGAGGGGGAAGAGCGGGGAAAAGCTGGGCCTTCCCTGGATCTTGAGGGAAGGAGCGGTGAGGAGACGCCGCGGCCGCCATTGCTGTGCCTGAGGGAGCGCGCGCCTCACCGCCCCCGCAGTCCTCCGGCGAGCCGTGCGCAAAGCGAGGCGCTCTGGGCCGCCATCTTGGTTTCTATGGTAGCGGGGGAGGAGCGTCCCCGCCCAAGGCTGCCGAGCGGTTGCGAGGAGGAAATGGCGGCTGGGCTCGGCTGAGACGTCCTCGGCGGCGGCGGCCAGATTCTCCCTCCCCGCGGTGAGTGAGCGAAGGAGGCAACCGGAGGAGCACCGGGACGGGAAGAGCAAAAGGGAATGAAGCCTCTGAGGCGGTGGGGTGGCGTAAAAAGCCCAACAAAACAAAAGGCGGCCGCCTCCTGTGGCCTGGACGCCTTTGGGCTCGATTAGAAAATGGAGGCGGCGCGGGTCAGGGCGGCTGGAGGGGCCTGAGGGGGGATTGGTGTGAGGGGAGCGGCGCGGCCTGTTTGCAGGGGACCGTCGGAGGTCTGGACCGTTTCCAGAGGAGGTCGGCGGCTTCGTGCAAATTGGGGAGCCCCCCCCGAGGAAGCGAAAAGCCGCCGCCGCCGCCCCGTTAAGCTCCGAAGGCGGTTGGGCCGCAGCGGAGAGGACGCGCCCTCCCCGGGCGGAGCGGGCTGGAAGGCGGGCTCCTCCATTTTGGGGGAGAAATAAAAATAAAATAATAATTACAAAAAGGAGAGGGCGGTTTGTGCTCGGAGGCCATATCCAAGCTTCACCGTGACGTCGCAACCGACTTTAACCGCCGTTTCTTGGTTGAGTTTCACCGTCGCCCCGGTACCGGAGGGGTGGCGGGGGGCGGGAAGCCGCTGGGGCCGTGCTTCTCGCCAGAAATCACCCCAAAAACTCTTTCAGGGAGTCGGGGAGGGGGACACGACACCTCCTCGAAGGGTGGGAGTGAGAGTTGCACGCCCTGAGGTGGGAGGTGATCTCCTCAGTGGTGAGTTACACAAGAAAAGTTGAACTTTAATCAAGTTCGGGTGAATTATTATTTTTTTTGCAGGGGGGAAGGAATAGGGGTTGAATTTTTAGGCAGTAGTAATTGTTGGTTGGCTTTAAATACTCATAAATTCCCAGGCAATAACCACTCCCCACCCCTTGCACCAATGTGCTTAAACGCTGTCTCTTGGAGGTGATGGGAGATGCTTATTTGGCTTCCACAAAGCTATTTTTCGGTGACTAAATTTATTTTCATACAGTTAACTAGTTTTCAGTTTATACCTCTAACTGATTTTGGTAGATGGCTGAGAAAATCTTACCGGTTTAGCTTGTCATTTTTAAATTGGAAAGGATGTTACAGGCTTTCCAAGGTGTTACAAAACACATTCCTGTTACACTCTCCCTGCTATTTGTACCTTCAGTAGCTCTAAGTAGTGTAACGTTGTTTTTCTGACATGAGCTTTTATATTTTCCTTCTGTGAACTTCAGGGAGACAAAAAATATGATTTTCTTCTATTTAACTCCGAAGGGTATCTATAATATTCATAATACCCCTGTTTTGGGTTGTTTGTTGTTTTTTTTTAATTTATTTTTTCCCCTTGAATAATCCGTTAGGGATTTTTTTCCAAAAATAGCTCTTTTGAATGCTTAATAGTCTGAGCCTGAAGTGAATTCTCTAGCAGCTGATATTCAGCTGTATTTTGCTTTATTTTGTGGTAACTTTCCCACTGTTTTTAATCTTTCTGTTTTACACAGTTTTATGTGGTAATTTAAATCAGTTTGGCTTCAAGAAACAAAAATTAGTAGCTTTTAAAGTAATTTAATTGCTGGTCAATGAAAAATAACATGTAGTTACTGCACGAGTGTAGGATACTCTCTTAATTGTAGTAGATATTTTGGGTTCTGCTCCACTTCTATGTGTGCCAGCTGCCTGTTATCATTCTTTGACATTTGGAACTTTCTATAGGAATAAATATAGAAGTACACTCAAAATAACTGTGCAGTTAGACCTTAATTTTTTTATTCCCTTGATGGTTCCAGAAACTTTTTGCACATAAAGGTTTTTCTAATGCACTTTGGTGGATGAATAAAGGGTCACGTTAGCCTTTGGCTTCCTTTGAGACCACATGACTCTGGTGATCTGCAAATGAAGTTATTGTGATTTCAAGACTAGCATTTAAATATTTTTCAACAAAATTTCTGTGGGTTTGGGGTTTTAAAGGGATATTTCAGTTGGTTTCTATTACTGTGTAGATGAAGTTTTTGCAGATTTATGTGCAGTACAAAGTACTTATCGATTTTAAAACTGTTCAAATATAAAGTAATGCAAGTTTTATGTCTATTTCCATTACTTATACATACTTATATTAAAATTTATTATCTATAAATATACGATATATAAATATTTTATATTTTTATATCTGTATTTCATACATAAAATAATACATATCACAGAGTGCCTCAGAGAGTGTGTTTCGTACAACCAAAATACGCCTTTTGAGTTTTTAAAAAAAACCTGAGACTCCCCAAAACAGTGCTAATAGAATTATTTATTATTTAGTAAATAAAATTGATTAAATATTTTTCAGTGTCTAGTGGACTCATCAAAAGGCAGTGTTTATTCTACTTAATCCTGCTTCACTACTAAGTTTTTTCTGGCAGTAAATCATGTTTATTTGTTTCTGGTTTAAGATGCTAATTGTCTTTAGAGTTATAATTTACAGCTGTGGGATTTTAATTCTCTGCAGCTGTCTGCTGCACCTGGAGACATTAAGTGGAGAGAGGAAGGGCAAAGATTGTAGGGGTCAGGCTGAGAAGTTACGAAATTTAACTTAAAATGAAAGAAGAAGGGACTCTACTCAGCAAGAGTATGGTTAGATGGTTTTTAGTTGACAGAACTGGTGGTGTCTGTGTCTGCTGCACTTTTTGTGCCTCGTGTCTCTTGTAGTACTACAAGTAGCAGATTTAAGGAGAGGATTTTATCATAAGTAAGACTTAACTAGTTTATGCAGTGACTGTTGGCTTTCTTTTTTTGTGTTCTGTCAAGCCTGTCCTCACTAGTAGAATCCTTACTCAGCTGTCAGTTAATTTTTTGAGGGTTGTACAGCCATTAAGTTTGTATCTAATACAGGTTAATAAGCAAATACTTCACATTTATCAATGGTGGTAGTCTCAAGAGCATTTATAGACTTTTAAAGTTAGGAAAAATCTTCAATTTCCAGTTAGGAAGCTAAGACAAGGGGATTAAATGTTCATTATATGTGTTCTCACAGCAAACCCTAATCGAAATTGGGAGCTGAACTGTGTTTACTGCATTTTTAATAACATAATCAGTTTGCCTGCAATTATTCTGTTTCACTAAATTCTGAAGAAGAAATCAATTTCTCTTTTACTTGATTTAATGAAGGCTTTTTGATGCAATAAGAATGAAAATTATAGCTTGTTTCAGATGTTATGTTTTACCTTACTTTTTACAAATGAAATTTAGGGGGAAAAAATGTGAAAAGCCAGGATTACTTTTATTCAACAGCTGTGCTGGTAGGGTCAGAAATTATAATCCTGCAGTTGTTTTGAGTCCATTCCTGTAGACACAATTTTACTGACAAGGATAACTAGACATGCCAGAGGATATAGATAGTTCAATTATAAAGTAAACCTAACTTTTTTTTGCATATAATATACGCAAAAACTAGAGTATGTGCTGTAATAATGCCAACTTGGCAAAAACCCCTACAGTTTAGCTGGTTTGTGTAAAACTGTTTGTGAAGTGAGAATTTTAAGTAATGTAAACATTGAAGGTGAAATTTGACAGTTGTAGTATTGTAATCTTGTGTGTTTAAAAATAAACAAGCTGTGGGATGCGGAAGGGTTAAACTGCAAGTTTCTCAGACTTAGCTCGAGGAACTGTTGCTGTTAACTTTTAAGTTAACGTGATAAAGAACTGATTTATTTGGTATTTCAGCAGAGGAATGCCAGATTGGGAATCACCTTCCCAAAGCACGTTGTTTCCTGTGCGGTTGCTGAAAATGTACTCTTAGTGCTGCTAAAAAGGTCAAGTTCAGTAACAGAAGTTGAACATTAGCCAAATAAATAGTATGCATTTGTAAAGTATTTTTATTCAAGATGATGGAAGAGGAATGGTAAAGATACTGTTCATTAGGCAATACCAAATAGCAATCAGAGTTTGTAATTGACATTTCTGTTCTGTAAAACTGGCCTGTGCTGGGCCCTTTGGAAGGTTTCTAGTACAAAGATGGTTATGTTTACTTTTTTAATCTAAGCTTTTGACCACAGAAAGCTGCCTTTTGTTTTTCCCCGTAATTTGTATGAAATGGAAAAATTAGAAAACAGAGCTATCTGCCCACGTGATTCTACTCACAACTTAAGAAGTGAGACCTATTTTGTATCTTGTTTTTGCTCCTACCATTCAGACCCTGAGAGCAGGAGTAAACTTGATGCAAAAAAAAAAAAATCAATTTTATTTTGTTGTCTCTGGGTAAAATTAGGGCAGGCACAGGATTAGTTTGGTCAGAAGAATGTGAATAAAAGCTTCAGAAGGTATTATAGCAGTAGTAAAAAACCCAAATGTCAGGCTGCTGGTGAGCCAGCAGAGTGCATCTGCCTAGCCATGTAAGCACCCATGAAGCTCTGGCTTAGGAAATACAAACAGCATGTATATAATACCTTTTTTTTCCTCTTAAAATTAGTTACTGTCTCCTCAAATGCAGAAACACTAAACTGAATTTGAATTTTGTTTATCAAACACAATTGCAGGGCTCTAGTGTAAGTGTCTGATGTTAAGGTTTGTCCTGTACTAACATCAGCTGGGAGCACGAGTTCTTTTCCCAGCCACGAACAGGCAGAGTGAGACTGGTGAAAACTCAGTGTGAACACACATATCTTAGACTCTGTTTGCTAATGTATTTTTTTTCACTCAAGAAAATTTGAGTGAACTTTCAAAGTCCTGCTTCCTGCTGAGATAAGCTGCTGCCCTACTTGGAAAGGCCTGTAGTAGTGTGTCGGCAGTTTTCTTATTCCAGGTGCAATTCCACTGATAAAGCCCTGCTGCACCAGGGTTGTGCACACCTGCAAAACCCCACCCTGCAAACACAGCTCCTCAGACAGGTAAAAGTACACTTTTGCAGGTGTCAGTACACCAATATGAGGTGCTTGTGCTAGCACAGCTCTGTTGATGAGAGGTTGTACCCCTGAACGTTCTTGACTTGTGTAACTGTGAAAGCTGTAGTGTAGATATGATCAGAGTCTTGTCTGTTATTAAATAAAACTCTCATATTTGCCAGACTTCTGGTGGACCTGCTGCTAAAGTGCTTCAAATGCTTCTATGAGAAATTACTATTTAGCTGGATTTATCTGTGAGAATTTTGCTCTGGTTCAAAGAAGCACTTTTTGCTACTAACCCAGAATAAAATGCACTTGTAATACCTGGTGCTTTTCTCCTTGTGCTACAGTACCCTGTGAAGTACTTCTTCCCTTTAATTGTGTTGTTTGTTTTTTTTCCTGACTATTCTGATCCTGTGTGATGCAATCTGAAATAAGAATTTTTTTAAAATGTTTTGCTTGAGGATTTGATTGTTCTAGTCTGAAAGGCATCAAGATAAATTTCAGTGCATGTATTTCATTTTGCATAAACCTGGGAGTTGCTTTATGTGGTTTTGATTGAGATAGTTCTGTCAGGCTGTGCCCCTGAGCCTGCAGTGTGTGTACAGCACTCTGGTTCCGTGCACACACGTTAAATCCAGCTCTTCCAGGAGCTCCTGCATTCTCTGTGGATGTGCAGGATCACTGTCCTGTGTGTGCAGTTACCTCTCACGAGGCTTACACAAGGTAAGTGAGCAACCCTGCAGAAACCCTGGAGAGGATGGTGGGCTCTGTCTGTTGGTTTCATACGTACAGTAGAAAGGATTTATAGTAATGGGTGACTGATTTTAATTTGTAAAGGTTCATTTCTTTATTATTAGAAGCACAGAGACCAAGGGAATGCATTTATTGCTTATAAGGGAATCTATTTCTTTACCTTCTTGCAATGAATACATTTGCTTACTCTTTGAAAGAATTAAGCTGTCAAGTTGGTTTGCTCTAAAGTTTAGTATCAGTTTGGAATATTTCTTCAATACCTTTCTTAAGGGGAAAAAAGTGATCTGTAACATTTATAAATTTATTGAGTCTCACTTTTCATGAGAAAAAAATCTGGGAGAAAACTGAACGCTTTTTTCTGCATCTTTGGAAATTAAAAGTAGTTTATGTTTACATTTTAAGTCTCATTAGGTGTTTGCCATCAGCATTGCATCTGGGTAATACTTGGTATCATGTAAATGTGCAATTAATGAGCTCTCCTGTACCAAAACAGGAAAGTGTTTTGCACCATATCCTGGACATTTTAAATAATTTTCCAGCGCCAAAAATAACCAAACCTGCATTCAAAGTTGGAAAGTCTGCAAACCACAAAACTTCATTTAGATGATTTTTCTGGTTTTCCAGCCATGCCTGATGGTAGAAATGTGGTAGGGACTAACCCTGCTGAGTTATTGGTGATACCACATCCTGACACCAGAAGGTCCTACGGTACCTGCAATGATTCTGTGATCAGTCTCAGCAAGATTGAGGAACGGGCTTTCAACAGAGATGAAGAAGCCTCTAAATTAATTCTCTGCCCTGAAAAAGTTGAAATAGTTTGGTGATACTAGAAGTTACCTTAAAACTAGATCTTGGTGATATTTTGTCCTCATTTGACTGTATAGTACTGCTTATATTTGCTTATATATTATAATTATTACTGCTTTATGCAGTATTTAACAAGTAGGCATTTCTTAAATTTGAATGGGGTATTTCTGAGGAACATGGCTGTAGCAATGAATTGTTACTGAATCTACACTGCAGATTTTAAAGCTTGGTAATGTGGTAATTTTTCAAGTGGGAGTCATGTATTCTGGAATAGGAAGAAATTAACTACCACTTTTAAGTTGTTAGTATTGTGGGTGTAAGAGGGGGTAGGTTTGTTTATAATCTTGGAATTAATTCAGTGTGTTTCTAGCCAGCAAAGCATTTACAGATAAGTGTTACATTTTTTGTAGCATTGTTTGGTTTTATTCTTCTGGGTCTAACTGTAAGCAGTGAAATATTTTGCTTTAATGCAAGTTTCATTTTAACATGGTTTTTCAAATGTAAACTTACTCCTGGCATAAAATCTTTGTGTTTGCCAGGGATATCTGGACTTTTGACCATAAACTGCAGCTTGTCTGTAGCAGTCAAATAGTGAGAGAGATTATTTCCATGATGGGGGAAGGAGTTCAGGGTCACATCAGTTTTTTTTGTCTCCCTATATCCAAACTTGAGCCTTATGACTGCTGGCTCTGTCTTCAACTCTAGTTGCTTCTGTCTTGTCACGACATTCCTATTTCACAACATTTTGCAAGTTTTTTTTTCTTTCTGAGGATGAAGGAACTGGATTATACCTTTCTTCTGTGTCTCAATGGAACTTGTTTATGTGCAAAATTGGTTTTGCCTTCCTGACTTCCTTTGGGCTGCTGTTGTAATCCTTGTTGATGTAAGAGATGAATTTTGCTGCTGCTTAGTAGAAAGAGTGCAGGTTTCCCAGGTATCATCTTTGACAAATAGGGATGCAGAGTAATTTTCAATGAGATCAGTCTCCTGGGTGGCAGTGGCATCAGCTAAGCCATACCACCATTTCTGTCATTTGCATCAGGAATTATGTCCTTATATCCATTCTCAGACAATAATAATGATTTTTTTTTTCTCATGTATCAATGTATTTGCTTATTAGGAAGTTTTTACACTTAAAGGAGGCATAGGCCAAGCCTTGTGCCTCTTTTACATGGGATAAAATGAGCAAACAGTGTCAGCTGTGATTGGAATCACTGTTACATCATTCTGGAAAGGATGTTTTCTGTCCTGTTCCTAACATCCTGCAGTTTCTTTGATACTTAAGAAACCTGTCCTGGATGTTTTGCATGTCTGGCCTTCTAATTCTGAAAAAACTCACAGAAAAATGTAACCAAAGGCCAGTTACAAGTTATTCTGATTGAAGCTACTGTCTTAAATACTGGCAAAGGCTGGATTTGTGTCAGGATGTGGAGATGAAACTGAAGTCTTAAATAGGAAATGAACCTCCCTTGTGTAGGGGTGAGTATGTGTGAGACCTTCAGAATTGAAGACATCCTTCTGGTTCTTAGGCTGAGTAGGGGATAAGAGAAATAATAGGTGCCAGATATTAATCATTTGGACTAAAGTATTCATGGAAGGTGTTGGTAAATAATGAGATAGCACAATTTGTGCAGATTACAGTAAATTGGCTGAATATTGAAGAGTGCTGTCATCCAAAAACATGGAATAAGGGGCAGCATGTTTTGTCATCTAGAGCCTGACAGTGAGGATTAACATTAATGAGAGCATAAAGATCACTCTTCTTTCGTATAGACTCCTCAAAAAAATTAGTAAAATAGTTAGTAAGCTGAAAGGATGAAAGTTAAGAATTTACCTCGAATTCTTAGTTTTAGATGATGTTTTTTTCTTACAGAAGTTCTGAGATAAAGGATAAATGAAACTTTTGGTTGTTTTTAGTTCACATTAAAGATTTTGTTAATAAGCTGTCTTTCAAGATCCTTTTTCAGAGTGAAGTTTTCCCAGCTGAGGCAGGGAATTCTTATTATAGATAAAATGATAAGTTCTAGAAAAGACAAAATCTTTGCAGTCTGTGGATACACTGAACATTTTGTTACCTCTTCAGGGACACGAGAGGAAAAACAAGTTGATGTACTGATGTGAATGTATATTTTTTGGCAATTTGTTGGGTTGGCCTTTGTCTAAAAATGCAAACACAAAAAGATGGGGAAATGATGTTCTTTACAAGCTCTGCTCTGTCATCAGATTAAAATATTTGATGATTGAGGCATCTTTAATGAAATCAGCTTGGGCAGGTCCAGGTGTCTCCGAGTACAGGTCAGCTCTCCATTCCTTTGGCTTGAGACTTGTCAACTGTTGGGTTACAAAGATGGCAGTAGATTGCAGTATGCTTTATATTTATAGAAAATGGGTTAAGATTACAAGCTTTCCCTTTTTTTTAATAACTGATTAAGACGTTGGAGGCTGGTTTTTTAATGTGCATTCCATTTGTGAACAAGTGGTACTGCAGTAGCAGCAGGATTTGGGAATATCTTTTCTCATTCTCTTGGCTGCCAATACTGCTCTGGAGTTTTCTCCAAGCCCCATGTATTGGAAGACACAGGTTTGCAATATTTAGAGAATCCTCAGGGCTGCTGGAAGTGAGTGGTGGATTCTGGAGTCTGGCAGAGCAGGCAACCCCGTTGTTTTCAGGTTTGTCACTACTTGAGAATAGTTGACCAAATTGAAATGGAAAGCTTTGTGATTTTTCTAGGATAGGGTACTTTTGTGTTTCAATTGCTTCTGGAATTTAGGCCCAGGATGAATTCAAATGTTTAACTTGTTTTGGGGAAACAGGAATATTTTACCTGTAAACTAATTGGGGGAAGAAAAACCTGAATAAATGTTTTCTTGGCTGAGTATTCTTTCTGCAGATATTACCAGCTTTATGTTCCACTTCTAGATAAGTGACTGTTCTATCTCACTGCAGTGCTTACATTATTAGAGTCTGCAAGCTTGAAATGGGGTCTTGACCAAGGGGGCAGTTAATGAAGTCCTGGTGGCTGAGATCTGAGGAGCCCTGGCTGCATGGATGGTGGTGTGTGTCTGTTAATAGGCCAGCAGCCGGGGGCTGCACCAGGGTCTTGTTCCCCATCCCTGTTCTTGCATGTCTTTACACTAGTTCTGATGCTCATTTTGTTAATCCTTTTTGATCACTCTTTGGTGGGTTCATTTCTTCTGGATTCACAAACTGAATATTTCCTAAGTATTCAGGGTGACTGACAGAGGGATGTGGGTGGATGTGTCGTAGCCGGGGCAACTGAGCACAGGAGAAGGGAGCAAGTACCAGCCCAGTTCGGGTTAGGGTTGTACTTTGTTCTTCATAAAGTCATATTTTTAGATGTGGCAGAAAGGCAGGATGATGCTGATGGGAATTGTCTATTAGAGGAGGTACAATAATTTGCAGTTTACAGCTGGAATTTTCAGTTGCAGAGGTGTGATTAATGTACTGAATTAGGAGGAGTGAGATTAATTGATCACGAATGTTCAGCTCATTTAAAGCAAGATCACCGGTTTGTGGCTCTGTCAGTATCTCAGCTCCAGTTGAATGGCAAACTTGAGAACAAACAGAGTAAGATGTACAAACAGTCCTACTGAATTGGGAAGAGAAACAAATATTTGAAGACCACAAAGTTACTTTATGTTGTAGTAAATATTTTTGCAGGCAGTTAGTAGAATGTTTGCTTAGAAGAGCCAGCTTGCTAAGTGTAATTATGGATTAAGGCTTTTGCTTTTGTGTTTGGATATCTTTGATTTTTCAGCTTCTGTTAGGTGTTTAAGTTTAACATAATGTGTTAAGATGCAGTGTGCAAAAGCAGATTAATGTAAACTAAGTTTGAAACATCCTGTTTTTCATGAAAAGTGATTTGGAGCAGAAGGGCAGAAATAAAAAGAAGGTAGCAAATAATCATAGTTAAAAACCCAAGCATTTTATAGCAAATGTAGGAGGTCTGTGATTTTAGTGTTTTAAGTGCACTGAATTCTTATACCTCTCGAATTAGAAATGATTTTAAAATTATAGTTCTGTTAGTTTTTTTCCTGTAGGTAATAGAGGGAATAATACAGGGAATAATAATGAGGTAACATCTACTATGTAAAAAGCAGAATGACTCTTGCATAGAACCTTAGTTTTCAATTTTTTGTGTTGAAAATGCTGTTTTATGTGAAATCAGAGCTGTAAACTCTGCGCTGTGCAGCCTTGCCACTGGGGCAGTACGATACCACTGTAAAATGTACCGTGTTCAATGATCCAGAGTGTCTCCTAAAGAGAGATGATGCCAGTTCTGTCTTTGGAATGCTCTGCGCACTCTGTGGCTCAGCCATAATTGTAAAGAGTGTGTTGCACACAGGGCACTGTGAAGACAGTCCTGTAGACAGTACTTTCTTTAGTGTGTTACTGGATAAATTATTCCAAAAGAATGCACTTTTTGCATGTTCTAGAGGCAGAGTTTTCATAGTTTAATATTGGAGTTAAACAAGCAATGCTTAGTTGCCTTTCCCTCTTCCCTTAGGCATATCATTTAAAAATTGCATGATGTGTGATCATTTGGAGATTCTGAACAGGGAGATTGAGAAGTTGTTACAGAACAACTGCGTGGAAGAAGGCACTTTAAATTCAGACTGTCTTCAGCCATCAGTGACTGACTCCCTGGATATAATCCCTGATTCAGACAATGGAGCAAAATACAAATTAGATCAGGTATTCAATACCATGAGATATAGCACTAGGGTCTTGAAAATTAGTTTGTTCTATTTTCTTTTTTTTTCTAATTTTTTTTTTCTCCTCTTTTTGGAGTGGGAATAGTTACCCAAGGGAAAGAATATAGGTAATGTATGTAGTCCTCTATAGAGAAGGTAGAGGGAAAGGAAATACTGATGTTGATCTGTCTATATATTTATAAATTTTTTCCTAATTCTGCTTTGTGACATTCATGCAAACTTTTGAGATTTCTTGTTCATGAAATAATGAAATGATGCACCTTTGAAAATTAGATTTGGGGAGGGGTTTGTCTTTTCCCCCCCTCCCACTTTTGGGACAGAAACATAGCACTGGGGAGCACCAGAGGTGATAGCTGCTTAGGAAGTTAAACGTGTATCTAAGCAGCAATGACGCTTGAAGAATTGGGGGCCTTGAGAGATTTGAAAATAATGATGCATTCTTTAAAAAGACAAGTCAGGCGGTATATTGGTATGTCAAGGATTATGCAGTCTGTTTTTAAATGTGTATGTCTCCTTACTGGAGTGTTAACAGTCAATTTTAACTCCTTTGAAAGAATAATTAATGTTTAGTTATTTCCTGCACTTACTAAGGCATCTTGAATTGCAGAACACTGACACATACAGTCTGTGTCCAGTACTGTTCTTTTATCTTTCATTTATTTAATAGGTCAGTTCAAAAGTGATGACTTCTGTT
The DNA here is from genome assembly GCA_013400375.1 of Thinocorus orbignyianus. Lineage (NCBI taxonomy): Eukaryota > Metazoa > Chordata > Aves > Ciconiiformes > Thinocoridae > Thinocorus > Thinocorus orbignyianus. The sequence continues at coordinate 200,357 of VXBW01004752.1, forward strand.
CTACCCACCTGGTCCTCCTTTTCCTCCCAAATTCTTTTCCAGTGTTCTAGTAGTTTGGTAGACTGTTTTGGGTTAAACCTAGGCATTTCCTACTGATTTTTAATCTTAGGTGAGCTGGGAAGGAAGTAGTCAGTGTTACTGTTTCGTTGCCATTCTGCATGTGAGTTGCAACCCCCAGACAAAACAGTTATTCAGATGCTTTAAATGCAGTTTTTGAAATATTTTCCAAGGGTTAATTTGGAGGAAAATGTGGTGTTGCTGATATAATCTGCTGTTCTTGAAATAAAACTGATGAAATTTTCTGTATTGCACACCTTATTAGTGAAAGGGACAGTGACAAGGAATATTCCTTAATTCTGAAGCTCAACTGTGAATTTTTATAATCCCACCTTGCAAAAACACCGAGTAGCTACTTGGGTTTAAATCCTCAAAGCTGCAGAAATCTTCTGGGATGAAATTGAGTAGCACAAACTGGTAAATCTCTCCAGCTTGAGCTGATGGAGTTTGAAAAGCATTTCAGCAGTTTCATTGCACGATATGTGCTTAGTAAATTTCACTCCGTGAATGCTTTTAAATGTTATAAATGGAATAGCCTTGTTGATTAGTTTGTTACTGTTCTTGAAAGTCTTAGTGGGATGTAAATGAGATAAGAGGTCAGTTGTATTTTATATGTATTTAAAGATCTCAACTGGTGGTGAGTGGTGAGGGTGGTTTTGCTTTACTTGGACTTTTTGTTCCGATTTCAGTGTCTTTCTGAAAGCAATAAACTGTCAGAAAGGCAAAATAACATATAATGTAGTGGAGGCAAAACAATTCCAAACTTCTCTAAGCGATAGTAAGGTAAGGCCATAAATATCAGTGCCTTATTTTGTCTTTTTTTTTTTTCTTTCCATCCAGGAGGCAGCAGGAAACGGAGGATTGGTAATATTTGATCCTGCTGATAACTCCAAGACTCAGTCTGGCACTTCTGAATCGGGACTTTCAGTATGTGCTGGCAGGATAATGCTGAATGACTCTGATCCTTTGCTGCCCTCCTCTGGCTCTCCTTTCCACTCAGCGCTACAGGGAGAAACCGTTCCGACCTCTAATGTTGTGTCAGGTAAAACATAGAGAGGACATTGAAGAGACTTCTTATTTCTTTACCTTTTATCTGGATTTTATATCTCAGACTTTGGATTACCTCTGCCTGTAGCTTTTAACTTCAATCTTCCAAGGTAAACAAAGATGTAAACTTGATTTTGACTTGTTCCCTTACTTGTATTGCAGCCTTTTTCTGATGTGAATATAATTATAGTTGGTTTTGATTATTTTTTTAAAGGTTTTTTAAGACAGACACTGTTTTTGTTTACTCAATTTATTGAGATATACTTACTACTGCATATTATAGTTTCACATGAGTGGTACAACTGCAGAACATAATTCCTGCATTCTTCTGGGAGAGCAAATGCTCTCCTGTAAATACATTTAAACCATTACAACATGATGTAATACCAGCCTGAATGACTTGTTCATACCAGGATATTCCTGAATTGCTCAAAATACAGTCTCAGATTTTAGATTTATTTCTGTTATTTGCCTCTGTCCTCTCAAATAAGAGTCTCCTACTATGCTGGAAATGACTTTTGGGGGGAAAAAAGCAGTACTGGTCAGGGGTGGGATTTTTTTGGTCATTTTGGTGGATCATACAGGCTGAAAACCTTTTTGTAAATAACCACATCATGGAGCCTTTCTCAAGTTTCATTGAATGCAGATATTTTTTTTTATTTTTTTTATTTTTTTTCTGGAGAGATGTTTGAGAAGATTTTTTATTTTTTGTTGTTCTTTTCTGTAGAATTTCTTCTATCCAACAAATCTTGTTAGAGAAATAATGAAGGGAAAGTGTGTTGCTCTGTCTTGCACACTCACCAGTGTTTCTGAAGCAACTTAAAAATAGTGCCTGAACCATTTAATAGACAAGATATAGACCTAGTTTATTTCAGTAAGGAAGACTGGGCTATTTCTCTGGTTTTACATTTTGATTAAAATCCAAACCCTCAATATTCTTTGATTAATGTTATATTACCCAAACAGCAGTAGCTCAGTAACATAATGAGGTTACATCAGAAAATTTAATAACCACTTAGGCTATGAATATTTTGGAATCTCAATTTTGAACCTTATGTTTCTTTTCAGCATTTCAGGGTGTCCATGCTATGGAACAGGCTGTGAATTCACAGCCAGTGTCATTAGAATCTGAATCTAACACTGACAACATGGAAAATAGTTCTCCTGGTAAGTTTTCTTCCTTTTAATTTGTGCAGAAAATATGCTTTTTTTGTACTCTGGGTGCATATATGTGTATTTAAATAACAAAAGAGTTTGTTACAGCTGGATTATGTTGGCATGGTGTTCAGTGACCTACTTAATGACTGCTGCTCTGGTATTACATTCACAAAAAAAGTATTTTATCATTTTCTGGGTCATGAAGTGATGTGAGATACTTAAATGTCTGTTTATTATCACAAAGAACACACTGTGTTGGAAAAAAAACACCTTATGAAAAAACATGTGTCTTCACCACCAGTTTAATAACTCTTCCTTTGTTCCTAGCATCAGTTTTGGATGAGAAGGGTGAACAAAGCAATGAGGAAGAACAAAAAACTATCAAGCCTACAAGTAAAGAGTTCAGGAAAACTTGGGGCTTTCGAAGGACTACGATTGCCAAGCGAGAAGGTGCGGGAGATATCGATGTGGACTCCAGTGACCAACAGCCACAACAGCAGCAGCAAAGCTTAAACCTCAGGCGTAGTGGACGGCAACCAAAACGAACAGAAAGAGTGGAAGAATTCCTTACAACGGTGAGACGCCGTGGAAGGAGGAGTGTTCCTACTACTCTGGAAGATTCAAGTGAACCGGCATCCAGTGCGGCTACAGATGCCGAAACTGGTTCAGAGGACAGTGTTGAGAGCACTCCAGACATCAAACCTGTGACTCGGAGGATTGGCACCAGGAGTAGTAAGGACCAGAAAGGCTCTAAAAGCAGACGCACAAAGGAAGAAGAAGAAGAGGAAGAGGAGGAGGAGGAAGAGGAGGAAGGTGATACTTCTGATAGTGATAGTGATGGGTTGACACTAAAGGAACTGCAGAATCGACTAAGGAAGAAACGTGTTGAACAGAAACCTGTGCAGCTGACACTGAAGGATATACAGAACCGCCTGAGGAAGAGAAATACGGAACAAGAACCTCCAGAACCAGGTGAAGTTCTGACTGAAAAACAAGGTGATACCGAGGTGCTGGTCAAACAAGAGCCTGAGACTGCAGACAGCACGGAGATCGCGAGCCAGGTGGTTGTGTCTGAGGAAGACACTGAAGATCTTCAGGTTCAGCAGGAGGTGAAGCCTGCCCTCAGTGCAAAAGTGGGCGCAGATGAAGAGCCTGAAGAACTACCCAAAACCAAACCCGAGTCTGAGATTTATGACCCAAATGCCCTGTATTGTATTTGTCGTCAGCCACATAACAACAGGTAGGGAAAGGTTTCTACTACAAATGGAACACAAGTAATTGGAAGTTTTCTGTGATGAAAAATTAAACCAAATGCTAAGGTTTAATTTTTGAGTATATAAATGAGCTGTTGGGTTGAAGTTTGGGGGTGGGGGGAGTTTATAACAAATATTTAAAAGAGGAGATAAGCAAACAAATACAGAAATAAATAGTGGGGTGGGACAATACACCAGTAATTTAGTGGGCTAATTAGTTAAGAACTGCTTGAACAGCTGTTGAGAGTGAATTGTCTTTTCATTTCACAATGTTTTACTGTTCCTTGGTTGTTGTTTTGTTTCAGGTTTATGATTTGTTGTGATAGATGTGAGGAGTGGTTTCACGGTGACTGCGTGGGTATTTCGGAAGCTCGAGGGCGGTTGTTGGAGAGGAATGGTGAGGACTACATCTGTCCAAACTGCACCATACTGCAGGGACAGGATGAACCTGTTTCAGAAGCAGACCAGCAGGAAGCTAAAACAGGGCAAGTTAATGTGGATGGCACAGAATTCACAAGCATAGGAACAATTGAACAAAAATCTGTTGAGGACCAAGGAATCAAGGGTAGGATTGAAAAAGCTGCCAATCCGAGTGGGAAGAAGAAGCTAAAGATATTTCAGCCTGTAAGTATTTGAGTTGTTTCTTATTTGTATTACACTGAGTACATTGAGACATTTACCTGTATGGCTGTAAATCTGATTTGTTTTTTTTAAAGCTGAACAACCCTCTAAACATTACTATTTAGTGAAAGTTTATCCATAGTTTTATCAGTACAGGAACTAAGTGGATTTATGTAGTGGGAGATCTAAAAGTATAATGTAGATATAAAGAAATGCCTCCTCACTACATGCTTTGTGCTGTTCTGCCCCTTCTAAATACTCTTATGGAAGTCAAATAATAAGGTGATCTTTTAACAGAAATACTAAATTTCAGAGCTGGTTTGTACTGGCTTTGAAATTATTTCCATTTTGGATATTTTTAACAATAGTGAAACTTTTTACTGCATATGAACGTGTGTCTGTGTTGGAGTTAATCCAGCTGTGCTTCCTCTGCACTTCCAATTAGTCTGTGAAGCTCTCATTTTTGTCCTCATGCTTCCTCAAGTTGTTAGTGCATGAAGAATTATAGTCTTTTTAAAACACTAATGTGTATTTTTGCAAAATTATTGCAAATCCTGGCATAAAATGTAAAAGAAATTTAAATTTTGCCTGGTTCAAAATACAGGCAAAGAAACTTCTTCAACTCAGTGTACACAAATTAAAAATCCTCGTGCTACTGTGGTTGTCTCTGCACTGCCCGAGCTACTGTCCTGATGCCAACATCTTGAACACTTTCCTTCTTACTATGCCTTGAAGAGCATTTTTAGTGTATTTGCTGTTAGAATGGTACGATTTTGTTCTTTCAGACCTAATCTTTAACCTTTGAAGTCATGCCTAGAATAAGTATTACAATTTTGAGTCTAAGAATCTCTCTGGGGGAATGTTTCTGTTGTAGTGTTTTCTACAAAATGTTGATGAAACACTCCCTTCTTCTAGTCAATATAAATAGTAGAGATTTCCAGAGCAGCAGGGTGAGATTATGAATAGGTCAGAACTGTTGGAGCTTAATACAGAAATATTTACTATTTTAAGATAAAAGTGCTGAAAACATTTTTGAGAAAAATGCTGTTTTTTAATAGTTTCAAATATATTTGTAATACTTTGTACACAAAAGTATTTTTGAGAGTCCAGTTCTCCTTTAGTGAAAGAAAAGTATAATTATCATTAACTCATTGCCTCTTACAGAAGAACTGGTTATATTTTAGGTATTCTTTGGCATTTGGAAATGGAATGGAATTGCTCTGTTTGTGTTTGCCAGGTGGTACCATGTTTTGAGAGGCTGACCAGTTGAGTTTGTGTTTCAGTCCCTGCTGTCCCTCAAACCTCAGTTGAGATTCCTCTATGGCTTGTATAAACAAGCACTGTTCTTGCTGTGGAATTCCCTGCTCATTCTGGGCAAAAAATCATTGCTGGTTGTTATGTTGATGTGCTGAAATCATTGTGTTGACAGCTTAGTTAGGCTGAAGTTTGAGGGAATGTGAATTGATAGTTCTTTCTTCAACTTCACAGTTTGATGTGTATGTCATGGAAAAGTATTCTAAAGCATTAATTCAACTTTTATGGGAAAATTCCCAAACCTAGGTCTTACCAGACTTCAGCAGATAATGACTTTTGACTGAGGAAAAGTAAGCCACACTATGCAAATAGTATTTTATTTTTTTAACTGGAAATATTCCAGAAAAACTTTTGGTAATTCCAAACTGCAGTTAATTGATTTGGGAGAGGCTGTCGAGAACAACAGTAGTTCTGAGTGTTAGAAGTAATCTAGAAGAGTGAGATTAAGGATATAATACTCAGAGGTGATACACTGGGGTCTACAGGGCTTTCAGATATTCTTAGGCTTTGGCCTAATGTACTCTGTTTTCAAGGAATTTGCTATTTTCTAAATCTTAACATTTGAAGAGGAAGTGCGTGGTATATAACACACCGATATAAGTGGGGACTATTTCGGAAGTAGAGGAAAATAGAGATTGCATATGCAAACTTCTCCCTGTGTAAAAAGTATCAGGCTGCAGCAAAATTATCTTAGAGAATGGTTGTGTTGATGTAAGTTGAAGACTTCTAAAATTAGAATTGGTGGAACTCTAGACCAAGAATTATCTGTACCCCCAAACAGGTGAGTGCTTCCATGTGTGTGTGCATGGTTGAGGACAGCTGCTGATGGTGACAGTGATACAGAAATAAAATGTTTTAGAAACCTTAATCATAGAATCATAGAATGGTCAGAGTTGGAAGGGACCTTCAAGATCATCAAGTTCCAACCCCCCTGCCCTGGGCAGGGACACCTCTCCCTAGAGCAGGTTGCTCCAAGCCCCATCCAGCCTGGCCTTAAACACTTCCAGGGATGAAACCTTGCTGTTAAGAACCTGGTTCTGCATTATTGAGATTTCTCACATGATGTAGAGGAGCAGAAAAGAACATTTGTGTCCTTAAGGGATATGAAAATGTAGGAAACCAGCTTGCCTTAGCTCACTGCCAGCAGACCAACCACGTGAAGATCCACCACCTTCTGAAAACAGTGTGATGCAAGAGTGAAAATCTTCCATTTGTGTGGGTTGTTTCTGTTATATCATGAATTAAAGTTTTCACACTGGCAGTTGTGCAAGGCACAGTCTAGCTGTGATATGCACACATAATAAGAGCATTTCTTTATGTTCTAGGAGTATGTTTCTTTTGTTTCCTCTTTGAAGTTTGAACTCACTCCATTTCACCCCGCAGGTGGTTGAAGCTCCTGGTGCAGCCAAGTGCATCGGTCCCGGCTGCTTTAACCTGGCTCAGCCCGACTCCGTGTACTGCAGCAACGACTGCATCCTCAAACACGCTGCAGCCACCATGAAGATTTTAAGTTCTGGCAAAGATGCAAAACCAAAACCTAAAGAGAAGAGCAAACCAAAATCTGAAAAACCCGGCGTGCCAAAATCTCAACTTCAGGTAAGGAAATGTTTAAGATGCAAAAGTGTGGCTTCTGGCTCTGCTCTCCTTTTTTTGGGACAAATAAAATTGCCAAGTTCTGTGTTGAAAAGAAACTGGATTTATTTTTTTTTGCTCTCTTGCCTTTTTCTGTGATAAAAGCTTTCTTAAAAAAATAATCATAGAATCATAGAATGGTTAGAGTTGGAAGGGACCTTCAAGATCATCAAGTTCCAACCCCCCTGCCATGGGCAGGGACACCTCTCCCTAGAGCAGGTTGCTCCAAGCCCCATCCAGCCTGGCCTTAAACACTTCCAG
>VXBW01004752.1:208011-239626 GCA_013400375.1 Thinocorus orbignyianus
ATCATTTCAAGTGTACTTGCAGGAGCTTACTATAAAATATATCTGTGCACATGTGTGTAACTGTATCTGCTTGTTTGTAAGATATATCTTATGATTAGTAGTAATGGAGCTTTTTTTTAATCCTACAGGTCAATATTAAGCCTCTTTCCAACCAAAAGAGACAATTTCCTGAGAAAAGAGAGCTGAATATGAAAAAGACTGTTGTGCCAACAGCCAAGACGGAGCTGAACCCTCAACCTGTTGCTAAAGAACCGCCGGTAGAAAACACCACCCCGTCCTGGGCAAGCGATCATAATTACAATGCTGTAAAGCCTGAAAGGACTCCTCCTGCCATTTCATCTTCACTGTTGTTCAAATGTATGTATGGCATAGGGATATTCCTGAATAACCATTTACATTTTCTTTGAATCCCCATCCAATCTTGGCTCTGCAAGACTAGGGAGTTTAGGATTTTTATTTTTATTTGTTTTTTTCTTAATATGGCACCAAACTATTTTTCTTCACCTTCAAAGATTTGCACACAGAGCTAAACACAAATGGGAGACCCTTTTAGGAGGTTCATTTGTATCATGGGACAGTTGTATGATTAAGAGCCTGTCAATCTACCCAGCTGGTTTCTGGATGATGAAAACTATGTGATTAAGCTTTAATTTTTTCCTGTAAAGACAAATAATGGTTTCTAATCTAGAAAAGGTGAGTATTGATACATCCGTGTTCAGTTTTGCAAAAGGGTTGCACAGTGTGCACCATGAATCAGTGATTGCCTGTACTAGTTGGAATTGTATTTTTGTAATTTAGATTTTGGCACCTTCTCTCAGGTCTTGCATTTTCAGTGCTGGTGCCGAGAACGAAATCTTCAACGTGGTATCAGTGAAACTTGACACTTCTGCACCAAGTTCTGCTGCTGCTTTTCTTCCTTACATGAAATAATTTAAGGGACCATTCTTTTAATTTTGGGGGGAGACAGTATTATTTTTTCTTTTCTTTTTTCTCTTTATATATTCATACTTCACACATTATCCACACACACAAGAACACCTCTGAAGTGGATATTAGGCAGAGGTTTTGCCTTGCATATTTTTGCAGGTTTTTGAATTAACATCCTTGTAACTCATGCAAAGGTAAGTAATTACTGCTTTGTAGCCTCAACAAGTCTTTCTGCTAATGACATCTTTTTTTTTTAATTAACTCCAGCTGAGTACTTTTGTAATGCAGTGGTGGAACTTCAGCTGCAATCTTACATTTCACATTTACAAAATACATGTCCTGGTATCTAATGTTTACTCACTTGAAGATTAATGAGTTCAGGAATGCAGTTCTCACACCTTTCTTAACCACACTTCAGCCAACTTTACATTTTAGTTTCAGGAATCCACCCAATTATTAAACACATCTCATGTAAAGTAACTGATAGGTTTAGAAATTACCTTTAAGATGAGATTTTTTTAGATGGAACTTTTAAACACCGAGGGAACATCAGCTACCCTAAATTGCTGGGTTTTATTACAACATGAGGTATATTTTAACTGTATTTACCCACATCACATGTTTTTAATGGTTCCAGTTTTTCCCTCTGTATTTTGTTACCTGAGCCCTGTGTCTCTTTTATAGGGAACTCTGTAAGAGACATACTTTGTTAAACTTGCATTTTTTTTAAGCTTCTTATAAAGAGACTAGCTTTTTTTGCCAGAAACAGTGTTTTTTTAAACATAACTAAAATTAAGAAAGGTGTAAATTAAACTATAAGGGCTTATTTTACATGCCAAATTTTTACAACACTTTCTATCAGTATAATTTTAAGTGTCCATATAACCATATCACTTCAAATGTCTTTATTGCTGCAGGTTTTTTTCCCTGGGAGACAGGAATTACAAGTTTGGGCTTTGTTCAAGGGGGAGGGTTATTCTTAAGTTTAACCACACTGGAGGTTATACAGATTTAACAAATTCCAGTAGAAAATTGGGTTCCTATAGCTAAATTTTTAAATTAGTTTGAAAATATGTGTATATACCAGACTTCAATAACAAATAGAAAACAACCCTAGCCCATTTGAAGAACTCTCATGTCAAATGCAAGGAAGGACTTCAGATTGCTATTACAAAGGTAAGTTGTACTAATGTGGGGTCTCTGTGCTGTTACTAAATTCTCAGGGAAATTGTTTGTGTGTTTGTGAAAAAAACATTTGTCTTGCTTTTGGTTAGAGGGGTTTGAGCTGTAATCGTCCTGAGAAGCTGCTGTTGCCTCATCTTTAAGAGCATTCTCCAAGATGTTATTTACTTAACGTATCTTTTATGCCTTCAAAACAGAAGTTAGAGCATTATGGAAACTTGTAAGAATCATCTCACTTCGGTTATCTAAAAATTAGAACTCTTGAAGTCTGAACCCATCAAGAAAAACCACTTCATTGGACAAAACATAATCTGGTTTAGACAATAATCTTGAAACAGAGTGACTCAGTGCTTAAAAATGTGTATTTCTGAAAAAGTACAGCTTTGTATGTTTTAAATGACTAGTTCAGACATCTGGGTGTATTAAGGTCACCCACAGGAGGGTAAGGATGGGATTCTCCAATGTATCCTATTTCACAGTTCCACCTGTCTTCTCCCAGAACTTCAAGCCCTGTTCTGCAAACCCTTATCTGTCACCTCAGTGCACGAGACCCTTGAGGAATTAAGGAAACTTAACATGATTAGCAAGAATTATTCTCTAATACTCTTCCCATCGGTCAGTGTATTGTATTTCAGACATGGATTAACTTTATACCTTTACTCTGTACTTCTCAGGTGCAGGGTTTGGGGGTTGTTACATACAACAGTAATTTATTAAGTAATAGTAAGAAGGAAATCAGCCGTTCTTACAGAAGTACAGGGTGATGGGGACATGCAGTGCACTTGCATCTCAACCCTGCCACCAAACCCCCTTTTCTCCTCCCAATCTGTTTTGCATCTAGGGAAGAAAAAAATAAAGGGGGATATTTGGTGCTAGTATTTTATAGAGAGCAGTGATTTCTTTGTTACCCATTAGTTTGTGTTTCTTGTCATTTTTTTCTGTAGATTTTTTGGGGATGAATTAGGGCTGTAGTGGTTGTGGCTCTGTGCACCAAAATCTAGAACCTGATTAATGACACTAACATCTTGATGTTATCAGTGAAAATAATTGTATTTACTCCTTTAATAACTAGAGTGGGAAACACCTTGACTTTGCTTTGATAAGTGAATATTAAGTACAAGTACTTTTAAAAGTTGCAGTCAGTGTTTGAACTACACATGTGAGGAGGGTAGGTATGTGTCACATTCCCTTGCAGGAGTGTTGTGTTTAATTTTGTCAGGGAAATTGGTACTGACACTGATTTAATATGCAGTGTTCAACTTAACTTATCATTTCAAAAGTCATCCTAGCTTCCAAATTGATAACAGTATATAGATTGTTGAGATGTAGAAACTTTGTTCAGAGATTCAGAAATGGAATAGAAACCCAAGACTTGTCCTGTGAGCCAGTGCTAATTACCAATATTTAAGTTGTATCAAAGGAGATGTAAAATTCACAACAAAAACAAGAGACTCTTGTTTATTTAGTAAGATCACGCAGGTGTTTGTGGGGAAGCACCACAATAAAGATGAACTAGTGTAAGTTTATAACTGTCTCTTATAACACCCAGTTATTTCATAGAAGTTGTTAACGAGCAGGACTTTGAAGGGGAGATGTTTAATTAGGAGAAAAGCACGATGGTGGTGGTACCTCTCCTGCTTCCCAGCAGTGAACTATGGAGAGACAACGCTGCCACCTCCTGGAAGTGGGAGCCCGGGTTTGTAGAGCCCTGGCTCTGGTGACACACACATCCTTTTATTGTCCCCTTTCAGTTTTCTTCAGTTCTTCTGCAGCTGAACTTTTCTCCACCCAAGAGCTGCTCACAGAGTGAACAGTGGTTGCTTGTATTGATCCCAGATACAAAGGGCATTTAGGCTGTTTTGTTCCTTAAAAAAAAAAGGAGAATTTGGAAAGGGAATACAGCGATACTGGGAGCCCATCATCGGAAACTGTGACGTTTGTTACACCCTGCTTAGACTATAGCATGCAGAATTATGTTAAGGACATGGAACTGTTGGAACAGGTCCAGCGCAGGGCCACCAAGATGATCAGAGGGATGGAGCACCTCTGCTGTGAGGACAGGCTGAGAGAGCTGGGGCTGTTNTTCTTGGCACTTTTTTTTCTTTACCTAATAACAGACCAAAGGCAGGAAAGAAAGAAAATATACTACTATAAAGAGAGTAGGGGAGGGAAGTGCAGTACTTAAGACAGAGGAGTTAAGGCCGAGGAGTTGAAGCAGTGTAGGAAGCTGTGAGTACCATTGTGGGGGGGAAAAAGTACAGCTTTGTCTGCACAGACTGGTGCCAGTTCAGAGCTTCTCTTCAGGCTACATTGTACCAGCTTAAGTTGTCACTCTTCACTCAACTGCAGTGTCTGTGGATATACTCCTGTTCTTTAGATTAGCCATTAAAAAGGATTTGACATAAACCAAGGAGCTGCTCTTAAGTCATGAGTATCTTTGTCTGCAAGGACTGGTTGTAGCTCAACTCGATGCCCATGTGGTTGGTTGCAAGTGCTTCCCCACGGGAAAAACCAGCTCATCCCACGCTCCGTCCTGTTGTAACCAAACTGCTTCTGGCATCGGAACGAACTCCTTGAAAGCAAAAGTATCTTTGCTTAATGCTGTGTCCTGCAACGTAGACCCATCCTAAAAGGCAATAAGGATTGAGTAGTACCAAGGGAATAAAAAGAATTACTGATTTTTATGTTATTGGCAACTTTTTGGGACCCACGACTGCTGTATATGTAGGTCCAGTCTTTGCAACTTGAGCTTTCAGAAAGGCTCCTGCTGACCCAGTAATAATCAGAGTGCCTAAAAGCAGCCTGCCAAAACTTCTGGCAGAGAAATGAATCTTGGAGATGATGTGGCTTTGGGAAGATGATAGTCCCAGGGTGGCTGGTGTAAGTCTCCAGTGCTGACCTCCCATCATGAGGACGGCAGGGGCTGTGCTGGCCCGAGGCTGTGGGGACCAGCCCCCTGGCATTGGTGTGAACCAGAGCAGTGGTGCCTGGTGACACCAGCATCCCCTGGGACCCGGCCAGTTACAAGGAGCAGTGGGATCCTTGGGGAGCCGTTACTATCTCCTGCCTGTGAACTGCTGGAGCCCCCCCTTCTCTGCTCTTCAAGGTATGTCACATCTCTCCTGTGGCTCTCGGCCACGTGAAGGTTTTTGCTGTGTCTCTTGTGTTAGGGAGGCTGGTCCCTGCTGCTGGCGTGGTTCCTCTTCTTGCCTTCCCAGCACCCTGCAGGGGCTGGGACCCCAGGAGGGCAGCGTTCTTGCTGTGATGGGTGGCTTCAGTGTAAGGAGCCATTCCTGAGGGGAGGGAACTGGGGTCAGAAACCTGGTGTGGTTTACAGATGTGCTCTGGATACCAGGGTGGTTTATCTCTTGTCATCAACACTGCAAGTGATGAAAGCTTGATTAAAAACCAAACAAAACCCAAACCCAACTCACCACCCTTTATTGCTGTTTTGCTTTCTTTTACTAATGTTACTTTAGTTCTTTGAACTTGCTCACTTGACTGTGTAGCCAGTGAAAAAGCTCTTCCTCTGCTAGTCCCCAAAATAAAAGGCTGGTTTTGAGGTGATCTCTTGCACTTTGGAATCAAGTTTTGCTGGTGATTCGCTGCATCTGATCTGTTCTGAACTTGGAGCCTGAACGTGTCGCTGCACGGAGTGATGAGACCAATCCATAAACCATCTGGAAAAATAAGGAGCCCCCTTTGTTTTTTGCAGCAGATAGTGCCTGTTTTTCACTCAGGAGTGGTGGAGTTGGGAAATTGTAGTCAGAGAGCAGAGCTTGGAGTGTCTAAGGCACAGATTTGTGTAGGCTTATCTACAGCATTGGCTGGAATGCCAACAAGTCGCCGTCACAGAATGGCTCTCCTCTCAGAGTTTCCTAAATTGAGTTACTTTCAAATCAGATTTACTTTCTTTGTGTGCCCAGATGTAAAGGCCTGGCACACGGGCAGCTTAATCCCGAGCTGCTGACTGTGGTGCAGACAGGAGCTGGTGGTGGGCTTTAAAGAAAGTCAAACTAGAAGGTTGATTTGGTCCTGAAAGTGAAAGCAGACACGATTTTCTGTAGGCAGGTAACAGAGAAAACTAACACTGAAACCTATTTAGCAGCAGTATGAGGCTTGTGAGTTATGTAGAACTAATACTAAGCTGTTTTTGAGAGAAACAACCAAAAATGGAGCCAAAGCAGGTTTTGGGAAAGCAGCCGTTGAACCAACCCTGGAAATGAAGCGGTTACAAACTGCACCTTCACAGCCTCGGGCACTGAGCCCTCGGTGCCACCAGAGGGTGCTTCGGTGGCACCTGAGGGGACGCGGCTCCTCCTGGAGAAGGTTGGGAGGCTCCGAGATGGCAGGCCTTCGTCCCGGCGGGGTGACTCTGCACGGGCTCCTCCGGAGGAACGGCTGGGAGCGGGTAAGTAACCCCCCGTTGTAGGGTGCTTCATGAGGGACATCTAAAGCACCGCCTCGCCCGTGCGTTCCCTTCACTTTTTTAAGTTCAATAATCCAAAGGTTTCACTTCAGAAGAGCTCATGGATGAAAGTTTCAGTCCCTGCGTTGGGGTGGAGGTGAAGGAGTAGTTCAGATTCTCCAATAATGCTATTTTTCTCACAAGTTGAGCAGGAAGGGGTTGTCCGGTGGCTGCATCAGACAGGTCTGTTCAGGATGCAAAGGGCACCTGTTGCAACAACATCAGTTCTAAATTCCAGACATCTTGCCCATCCTCTTTTTCAACAATTCTAACAAAGGGGAAATGCAGTACTGGAAAACGGGGAGGGAGGAGATATTTCATCTTGTCTGAGCCAGGAGACTCTCCTTTTCCCCTCTGCTGTGTTCCGGCGGCTGTGGAGCACGGGAAGGATGGGACACAACCTGCTGTGGGCGAGGAGAGGAGCTGCGGGGCCTTGGGAACTTCCCAGGGCAACCCCACGGGATGGGTTTTCAGTGACGCCCAAACTAACAGCTGGGATTTTTTGTCAGGTCCTTAAATGACTGTTTCTGGCTGGTGGTTTCACACCCACATTCCTATGGGATATTGAAGCTGTTGTAGGGGCCGGTGCTGGTGCCTTTCTTTAGAGATTAGATCTTAAAATAGAGAGTTCCTGGGCTCTGGCCAGCCTGTCCACAGCCTGTTAGAGGATACCCTCTAACGAGTGGTGGTAATGACTGCAAAACTGCAGCAATAGGAACTTTTTTCCCTTTAATTTGAAGTTGGGCTTCTTTGAAAAGAATGTAGAAATCATTTCAAGTGTGGTAAATGATCCACTTTAAAAGGTGGATCAGAAGTAGCTCTACTCAGCCAGTAGCTCTCATCATCTTAGGTTTTGTTATTTGTATTAAGGAATTTTGCAGCTTTTTTGTTAACAGAAAAACAACTGCCAGTTTCCTTATTGTTGGAACCACACAAACACGTCTGTTGTTCAGTTAGTGCTGGGGTTTTGGTTTGGTTTGGGTTGTTGTGTGTTGTTTGTGTTTTAACCTCTCTGTTTTAGTGACAAAGGAGCATGAAAAGTGTCCGTAGCCCCAGAGGTGCTTCAGCTGGTCCCGTGCCGGGGGGTTGGAGAAGGCTCAGTGACATCAGGCTGCCCACGTCCTGCTCTCCTGGGGACATCTTCAGCTGGACAAGACGCCACAACCATCGGCCAGTGCTCCACACACACCTCCTTCAGGAGTTTTATCCCAGGGGTGGGGGGAGGAGGTGGATTAGAGTAGATGGAAGAGATGGCAGGGAAACATTTAAGGCAAATTAGCCACCAGAGGCAATAATTCTGGCAAATAACAACCTCGTGCCAAATTCTCTTAATTCTCTAGGGAAACTTCTCCTAATTAGTGCTGCGTAACAAACAGCTTGTGTGGCTGGGAGACGTTTTTCACTAAGGTCTTGTTAGTGCAATGCTAGCTGTGATGCTTTTAGAGATGAAAATATTTTAAAAATCAGAAAGTACCAGCCTTTCAGACTGTTGGGAAACAGGCTCTTGAAGTGCAGCTGCCTGTGGTTTATCTACAGCAGAGTTTAAAACTTTTAGCATCAACCAGAGCAAGAAATTGAAGATCTTTAGAGTATGGTTTGAATAATTTGGAAACTATACAAATAATAGCACACTTTTGGGTATCTAAAAGTTGGGAAAACCTAGAGAACGTCTCCAGCAAAATAACCCGTCGCACAAGTAGAGGGTGGAGGGTGTGTGGTGTATTTTGAAGTAGCTTTGTAAAACTATTGCAAAGAAAGATCGGGAGGAGAGAGGGAAAGGGGGAAGAATTGGTGTAGGCTTGGGTGCTCTACAGAAATATTCCTAAGAATCAGAGGAAAAGTAAAGTTCCTTTCGGATAATTTCCCTGCTGGTGGTGCAAAACAGCCTCCCAGTGCAGGAGAGGGAGGGATGATGATCTGAGTGCATCCCTCAAATCCTTCATGCAGAATTAAACAGCTCTACATTGTGAACATCACTCTTAAATCAGGCGTCACCCACCCCGTGCCCGTGCTGGAACACGGCTGTCGAGCTGCACAGAAGCGAAGGCTGAACAACCATCAGGCTCTCAACGGGCCCCTCTGTGACTGCGACAGTTCTGTCTTCCACCCCTCCTGGAAGTTTTGTTCTTGGCTGCAAACTGTAATATTTGGCTTAACGTGGTGGGGGGATGTTCTGAGGGGAGGGGGTTCTGTATCTGTCAACATCTGCTGGGAGAGATCATAGTTCTGTCTGTAGTGACATAGAAATGCTCTTTCTTAAGCCCTGCGTGGAACATGCTGCTTTCTGCTAGAAGATTCCTTGGGTTTCACTCTGGAAACAAGCTGATCCAGTAGCTCCGTCTGTAACCTCTCCCATCTTTCTGGCCCATGCCTCTCCCTGGTCAATGAGGATCCTGTTGCTATCCCAATAAGTGGCTCTCAGGACAAAAGAGGGGGGGAAAATAGCATTTAATGCTTAGTTTTCAGATAGTGTTTCTAACATCAAGCCAAGAGAAGGACACCTCTGTGCTCCAAAGTGCCCGATGGAAGAACCACCAAATGCCTTATTCTGGCACTACCCTGTCTGTGGTGAAGCTCCCTGGTGTTCTCTTAGGCTGATGTTCTGGAGTCATCTATAACCTTTTATTTTATGTTTGTTTAAGAGCATTTTGTAGGTACACTGGAGCCACTGAGGAAAAGGACCAGCAACATCACAGTAAAGAACACAGTGGGCAGTGTACGTGGGAGGCAGGGACTTGAGTCTTCTCCTCATGTTGTTCATGGACTGCAGGACAAAGGGGTTTGAAGCTGGGCCTCTGAGGGAATACCTCTTCTCTCCGAGCTCCTGACACTTTGCTGAGCCACTGTGGCATCTGTTGAGGAGCTCACTTCCACCCGTGCTGCCATACAGATGTCTGAAAAGAGCAGATATTCCTGGTAACTCTTCCAAACACACCCTTGGGTAGTTTCATCCTTCTCAGAAGCCAGTGTGAGCCTCGGGGGGTGCTCATGGTGGAAGAGTGAGCTGCCGGCAGAGGAGGCAGCCCTGCTCCTTCCTCCTCCTCCCCTTCCAGGGGCTCCTCTGCCTCGGATCTGAGACCACAGTGAGGGGACAGTGAGCTGGTTCAGCTGGATGACGTGGCACAAGATTAAGCTCAGTAAAAACCAACACGTGATGGGACAAAAATCCTGGTTTCTCATAAAAACAGGATAAATTATTACTTTTTTCCTTTGTTTAATTAGGTTCACCTGCAGCCATCACAGGTTGGTTGTGTATGTGGGGTTTAATTAGTCTTGATTATTTGTCAAAATAGGCATATGATTTGACAGTGTCCTTCAAATACAGGGAGGCATCCTGTAAATCTGAGAGAGTAGTTGATGGATATTCTGAAGGATATTCTGGATATTCTGAAGGACCAAATAACCTGCACGTGACTGAATTATTTAGTACATCCCAAATCCATAGCATCGATTTCTCTAATCGTAGAGTGGTTGGAGTTGGAAGGGACTGTAATGAGCATCGAGTTCCAAGCCCCCTGCCCCGGGCAGGGACACCTCCCACCAGCCCAGGTTCATGCATGCTTCTAGGTAGACAGTTTTAATTGGTATGAAGTAGTCGTGTAGTTTGAAACTTAAACTTTCATGAAGTCTGTGAGATCTTTGCACATCATCTGTTAGTTAATGAAGCACAGAATTACATTCCTCACATTGGAAACCTTTCTGAAGAGTCCTGATGTCACCCTGCAGAATGCAGGATGCTTCTGCATCTTTCTTCTCAGACCCTTCTGCTGCCTTTCAACCCTGAGAACTTCAGTCTCCCTCTGTACTAGTACTAGTTAGTTATTTTCCAAGTGCTTATTCCTGCTGTGGCATAGCTGTCTGTGAGAGCTGGGTTTGCTGTGGCTGTAGTTCTTGCACACAACATCAGGTTTTCACACAACATCTTGGCTGTGCTGTTTGGAATTTTTATCCATGTAGTTTTTGTTAAGAGATTTAAACCAATAGTTACTGTGGTAGCACAGAGAGGATGAGATACAACTTTAGAATTTCACTTTTTGTACTTCTGTAAACCAAAGGAACTAAGTACTCATTCACTGAGGAGTGAATTTTACTGCCAGTGCTTCAAAACCCAGGCTGTGCTCTCCTGCCTTTCCACGAGTCCCAGAAACCTGCCTCTGTCCTGCCCTCCTGGAGAGGTCCCAGTCTCTGCAGATCTGATAAACTGGGGAAAAAAGCATGGAAGCAGAGTAATTCCTGCAGCGTTGCCAGTGCGCATGTTTTGGATGTTGATCTTCTCTCTGCATGACTAGGAACTCAACTTAGTTTGGCTTTTTACCTCTCTTCAGCTCCCAGTTTGACCAGTCCAAAGCCATCAGCACTGGTTCCCAGTTCCCCCAGTCAACCCTGGGGCTGACAGAGCAGTGTTGGGGTGAGGACAGAAGGAGGGATGGGATTTGGGTCCCACAAAAGGATTCCCTGGCTCAGGCTCTTGGTGGTAACCAAGAGCAGGCGCAAGGGAAAACTGGGAGTAACTTAAGAGTAATAATTTTAATCTACTTTATAACAAGATCCTCACATTCTTTTGAATTATTTAATGCATTTTGGCAGCTTCAAAGTTTAATGTCACTCAGAAAAATTCCTCAAGGTGTGTGTATCTACTTGAAAAATGCTTCTAGGAAAAGAAATGCGGATAAATAGGTGACGTTTCTGGATCTTTGGGGTTCTTGTGTTCCAGCAGAAGTTCAGCACACACCCCTCACTTGGCAGTACAGAAATCCGAGCCCAGTGCTGTTTCTTAAGCCCTGGTTTCTGTGTTTGTGGTGGAACCACTGGCAGGAAGAGCCCCTTTAAAGAAGCCAGGGTTAGAAGCATCTTCCCTCTGGAAGCATGTGATGCATTCAGGCCTGGCCTTTAAGCCTGGAGAAAGGTTGCAAGGCCTTTTCTTCCTGGAATGGGAAAGGAATCCCACCATGTCCCTTAAACATTCTGAATCTTCCTGGTTTGAGGGACGTTTCCATTGCGAGTCTGGGCTGATTTGGGGGATTCCTTGAACAGATTTCACAGGAGCTTTGTCCCCTTCTGTCCATTTCCTATAGAAAGACTGGACAATTTAGATCTTTCCTGGGAATTTCAAACCCCCTCACAGCAGAAAAAGGTGAAGAAGGGACTGTTTGGTCCTTGGTAAAATTATGGGAAGTTAAATTCCTGGATCTCTCCAAGGAAATGGCCTTTTGCATCTAGGGCTTCTGGGCTAATTCATCTACAAGCCTTCGTTGCCTAAGAACATCAGATTAAAAATTAGCTTGTGAATTGGTTGATGGTGACTTATGGATTTGTGAGGGGGAAAAAGCTTTTTTGGGGGAGAAAGCTTGGCTTTTCTAATCCCAACAATCATATTTTGGGAGTTGTTTTTTGGTAGTTGCCATCGGAACCCATCCCTGTTTGTGGTGTGAGGATCAAGGGGCCAGTGATAGCCCTCTGCGACTTTCGTGTCTGGTAAATGATGGGGAGTTTGCTGGGGATTTTGGGGGGGTTCTGGCTTTTTTTGCTGTGCTGAATTGTTGAGTCAAGCTCAACAGGATCTTCTTTCCCTGCTGATTTCACCAAGCCCGTTCCCTTGGCTGTGGTTTCACTGGAGAGAGGGACAGATGAAATACTCTGTTAACATCAGCAAAACGTGACTGAAATGGAATAGTGTGAACAGTGGACATTAGATGGTCACAGACTGAGCAGCAATATTACCATTTAATTACTCTATAAAGCTAGAATTTAGCTAGAAATGGGGTAGGAAAATCTAATTACAGTTTATGGCGACGTCATCAGTGTGATTAGTGCCGGCAACCGAGTGCATTGAGTCCGTTTCAATTCTATCAGCAACTTCTGTGCTGAGTAACTTGTCTGTCTTTGTTCTTTAAAATAAAAAGCCTGAGGGAAAGGGTTTCTTAACCTTTGCTAATACTGAGCTTAAGGTTGTATCTCTGCTCCGAATTCACGGCCAAGCTGTAATAAACAGGTTCTGTAAGTTGCTGGGAGAATTTTTCTGCTGAAATGCAAGATGTGGGTTGTCTTGCCTGTTTTTTTTTTCTTTGATGCATGGAAGTTTGGTGTGTTTTTGAAACTTCTTCCACTCAGGAATCTTTGAAGGTGGTGCCTTTTTTTTTTTTTTTTCTTTTCAGTTAAATAAAGTTTTCAACTTTTAGAGCCAAATCAGAACTCTCTGAAATTCTTCAGGCAGCCTCTGAGACAAAAAGTGCTGTCTGAAGGATCAAAGACAAATTTCTTCACAAAAAATCATGTCAATCTCTACCTGTTTTTTAAAATCTCTCTTAAGAAGGCTAGTGAAAGTAAATACCTTAAATTGCCTGCTTGATCCTTATTCTCTAGAGATGTCATTTCACAGACTTTTCTTTATAGTTTGCTAACTGATCTTCATGAATAAGAATTTACAAAGTTAAGCCTTTGATATTGTATTTTCTTCTGTTTTACCAGCTCAAAGGGAAGAGAAAAAGCACGAAGACAGAGCAGAACCTACATCGGCATCGAAGAAAGTTGTCGTATCTACAATGGAGAAACAGAGTTCTTCTCTCTCTAAAACTCTTCCTTCAAAGAAGGCCCCGTCCCTCTCTGGCACGTCATTAACTAAGCAACCACTTAAACCTTCTGCGGGAAGTTTCAAAGGTGTCATTCCCAAGAAACCTTGGCCTTCGTCAGGCAGC
This sequence comes from Thinocorus orbignyianus, assembly GCA_013400375.1. Classification (NCBI taxonomy): domain Eukaryota; kingdom Metazoa; phylum Chordata; class Aves; order Ciconiiformes; family Thinocoridae; genus Thinocorus; species Thinocorus orbignyianus. The sequence goes on from VXBW01004752.1 coordinate 221,284, forward strand.
GTTCCTTCCAAACAGCCGTCTCTCTCTCATGGCTCTTCGGTTTCCAAAAAACCAGCTCCATCTTCCAGTTTGGGTGGAGGACTCAAAAAACCTTCACTGTCTTCCACTTCTACAGCATCGGGAAGTAGCCAAGCCAAAGCATCAACTGGTCCTGCCCAGTCACAGCCCAACTCTCAGATTCGGCAAAATATTCGACGGTCCCTAAAAGAAATTTTATGGAAGAGGTGGGAATTCAAAGCACTTACTTTATATAGGAAGCTACAACTAGACAAATGTTTAGCCTGCAGAGTTTTGCTTACTTGGGAGAGGGTATTGAGGGACTGAATTTGTACTATATTGTACTGTTATAATTGGCATTTTAGGTTTATATTAAAAAAAAATTAACATCCTGATATAAAATAATTCTGCATGAGTTCTTAGAAAACCAAACCACCTTGCTATTCCACTTAAAATTGTAGTTGGAGAATTAAATTACAGCATGGAAGGTTTTGTAGGAGGTGCTCTGAAGCTGTAAAATCTGGTGATGGCAGTGTTTGGGGATACAGAGGGTGGAGAGAACACACTGTGGGAAATACCAGTGCAGAAAGTCAAAGGCTTAGCAGAGATTCCTTCCCAACAGAACAGTCAACAGCAACAAACCCTGGCCAGTGCATGAATGTGTCACTTGGGAAAGAAAAAAACCAACCCAAAACCCAACCAAATAGAAGCAAATTGTCTCACAAGGATTCAGGCTATTGCCAGCCGTCTGGACAGACTGCAGAGCACTGCGTTCTGGTGTTGTCTCTGGAATGGAAATGCTCTTCACTGTGGGAAATGTGGGATTAAAACTCCAGCACTCGGTTTCCTTGTGTCCTTCAGGGCAGAGAAGCTCCTGAGATCAGAGCAGGAGTGGGTGTGAAGGCTGCTGGCTGCTCACAAGGGCTGGCCCTGTGGCCACCACCGCCAGGTTGCCATAGCTCAGCTCAAGGTGCCGAGGTAGACTTTGAGGTGTCACCTAAAAGAGTTTGGAGCCCTCATTGGGTGAGGAGGAGCTCAGGTCAGCCCCTTCCTCTGAAAAGTTAGGGTTTTATGAATGCTGCCTGAAGATTGATGTCTGACACTGATGTATGTGCCCTCTCTTGTTCTTAACAGAGTCAATGATAGCGATGACCTGGTCATGACAGAGAGTGAAGTAGGGAGAGTAGCACTCAATATCGAGAAGGAGATGTTTAATTTGTTCCAAGTTACAGACAACAGATACAAGAGTAAATACCGTAGCATCATGTTCAATCTCAAGGACCCCAAAAACCAGGTTTGGAATTTCCTTAAAAACTCTACGTATACTGAAATACACCTTTGGGTTTTAACGATGCGTCACACTCTGCCCTCAAGATTTAAGAGTTTCAAGATGGAGACTTGAAAGTTAAACTACAAAAAAGTAATGACAAAGCCATTCAAATCTTTTAAAAAATATTTTATCCAGAAGGAATTCAAAGTCTGGCTGGTCATCATGTGTGTCTGTTACGTTTGGGTGTGGAATATTTGTTTACAGAATGGCATTCTTAAAATAAACACAGACAGTAATTTCTCCTCTTGTGACCTGTAATGTGGATTGGATGCTACCTGTGGAGATGAACGTATTTATGCTTTAAAAGGGAAAAAAATAGATGCTGGTGCAGACAAAAATATTCACTGGAGAACACTTGAAACTATGGGAGGGGGTTTAAAAAGATTTCTAGAATAGATATGGAACAGGAAAGTGGCTGCTCAACTTCTGACACTCCTGTTTAGATACAGTTATAATGATGATAATGAGGAGAAGTCGTACTTGGTGTTTGTTTCATCCTTATTTTCTGATTGTTGCACCTTTCTAAACTTGCTTATGAGCAGCATAAGGGTGTTTTTAATAGATAATTAAGAAACTGGAGCAGGTTTTTCCTGTCCAGCACTGCAACCTGTGCTGGTTACCCAGGCAGGTTCTCCTCAGCAGCTCAGTGAAGTCTGGTTTGTTTTCAGGGACTCTTCCATCGTGTCCTTCGTGAGGAAATCTCACTGTCAAAACTAGTGAGGATGAAGCCAGAAGAACTTTTATCTAAAGAGCTCTCTGTATGGAAAGAGAAACCAGCTAAAGCTGTAAGTCACAGAATTTTCCCTCATGTCCTTAATTAGGAATTAAGAGTTTTGCCAACCCTTACCTCCCACATGATGTTATTGCACCATTTTCTTCCTAGTGAAATACTTCCAATGCTCAGTTTTGATACATTTTTTCTTTACAAAATAATAAAGTACAGAATAAAATTATAAAATAAATATGCTGGCTTTTTACCCAACCTTTTTCGTTTCTTGCAGGTGATAGAGTCAAGAAGCAAATCTCATGAAGTCAAGAAAACAGCTGTAAAACGGGAGCACGTGTCAGTTGTAAATATGGAAGATTCTCCACCAGTGTCTGATTCTGATGTAAGTATTGGCTCTTCCTCCAGCTCAAAAACATCAAGAGAGATAAATGATAAATAGGACCTCAGATTTTTCACCAGAAGTGCAGGTTGTTTAAATGAACTTTAAGGTTCTTATTACCTAGTGGGTGAGTGTTTTTCCTTTGAGCTTGAATCAAAGGATAGGTGTATTTCACACGTGCTTCTAAGATGCTGTGTGTTTTTCAGCCCTTGCTGGCAATTTGCAGAGAAATCTTCTCTCTGAAATGAATGAAGGGAGGACAAATATTATTTGAGAACTCTATCTGATACGATATGCTTTAGCCAAGCCTTTATTTTTTTTAAAAAAACCCTGAAGTTAATTAATGTTTTCCAAAGCATTTTTTTATGGTTGAAATTAATGGTCAGCTGGAATATTTTTTGGTGTTTATTCCCTTTCAGGAGCAGCAAGAATCAGCCCGAACTGCACCAAATTCAAACAGTGCTCCTTCTCTGGATGTTTTTAGCAGTATGTTGAAGGATACAACGAGTCAGCATCGAGCCCACCTTTTTGACCTGAACTGCAAAATCTGTACAGGTACCTACAGCGCTGACCTTGTGAGAAGTGAAAGAATTGTTAAGAGTGTTGCTTCTCTAGTTGGTTTTCTCTATTTCATTCTTAAATGGTAATCAAAAGCTTTTGAAATGCACTTCTAGGTCAGATTTCAGCATCTGAAGATGAAGTTCCAGCTAAGAAGGTGAAGTCAGCACCTCCAGTTAAAAAGGTGGAATCGAAATCAAAGCCTGAAGCTCAGCCCAAGCATGAAAGTTCTGCCCCAGCCCCAGCGGCAGAGCCCACCAAGGAGCCTGTCTCCGAAAGCCCAATGGAAACCGAAGCAGAACCAGTGGCAGAAACAGTTTCTCAGCCAAGCATTGAAAGAACTTACATTCCCACAACCCAGGGCTACAACAGCACAGATCCTTCTGTCCCTGAAGAGGCTTCTGCTTTTCCTGCCTCTTGTGCTGGGGGAGTTGTCACCACTGTGACGGTTTCTGGCAGAGACCCCAGGACGGCAATGAGCAGCTCCTCCAGTGCCGTGACCCCAGCCCTGCGTCCTGCTCCTGCCTATGACAAAGTCTCAACAGGGGAAACAAAGCAGGAAACTTCAAAACCAGTTATGGCTGTCCCCAAATCAATATTAACAAAGCCAGCATCCTCACCAGATCCGAGATACTTTGCGGTTCATCAGTCACCCAATATCAAGTGCGTATATTTGATTGTGAGCCAAACTACTGACTCTTTAACGTGGTTACCTTCAAAGTCCCGTGGCTCCCACCTCCCCTTCCCCTTTGACTTTAGAGCTCAGGTAGCTCTAAAGCTCATTTACCTTCTGTAGATGGCAGAATTTCCAGTGTGTGTTGACAGCAGAGATTGTTCAATGTGTTTCAGCAGATAAATAAAACGTGGAGGTGTTGTGCAGGCTCAGAAGTCTACCTGGATGTTAGTATCTAGAAACCTCTAGAAACAAGGGATGGTTTAAAGGCATTTTCAGATTTTAATCCTACATTAAAATACTGTTACATCTGAATTTACAATTATTTACAATTAACCAGTTGGAAAGGAAATGGATTTCCTTCATATTCAGAGTATATACAGTATTATAGAATCATAGAATGGTCAGAGTTGGAAGGGACCCTAAAGATCATCAAGTTCCAACCCCCCTGCCATGGGCAGGGACACCTCTCCCTAGAGCAGGTTGCTCCAAGCCCCATCCAGCCTGGCCTTAAACACTTCCAGGGATGGGGCATCAACAACTTCCCTGGGCAACCTGTATTGAAAGGAAATATTGTACATCCTTATGAAACTGCATAGCGTATTCTTTTACTTGAGAATGTCTTTTGGATGCATATTGTGGCCTCAATTAGTGTGAAATCTGTGATGATGTTACAGAGTCAGGATCACAACAGCTATAAAACTGAATTTTATAGAAGTCCTAATCTTTTGGCATCTCGTTGCCTGTCTGCAGCTACAAGTTTATTTTCTGTTATTCCTTCCTTTTTTCCCTGAAACCAAGTTAATGGGAAACATTAACAAAGTATTTAGTAAAAATTCAGTTATTTGTTTAAAATGAAGTACTTGATCAATAAGAGGGGGGAGAAAAGGGAAAAAAAAGAGGCCATTCTTGTTCCCATTCCATAACCTTTCCTTTTTGGCTTTGTTTTGCAGTGTCGCGGAGCCGCGCTCGCCTCAGGACAGCGACACCTCCCTCTTCCTCTCTCGCCTCAACACCATTTGGAAAGGATTTATTAACATGCAAAGCGTGGCCAAATTTGTCACTAAAGCATATCCTGTCTCCGGGTGCTTTGATTATCTTAGTGAGGTTAGAACTTGACACCTTTGTGGGTTTAGAATCAAGCTGGGCTTCAGGTCCTGGTGCTAGAAAGGCTGGGAGGAACTTTATACATATAATTATATTGAGACTGGAGCAGTGGTCATGGCATCCCTGGAGTGATAGGAAAAGGAGCTCTAAAAATGACAAAAAACCCTCTAAAATTTCCTCAGAAATTTGTGAAGAATTCTCATGTGTTTAAGTATATTAATATACATGTTAGGATCTGACATGCCTTTAGTTCAGCTTCTTTTCTGGAAGTTTTAGAGCCAGTATTTTAAAGCAGATGATGTCTAATTCTGTCCTCAAAGCAGATAGGTCACTGGTGTGATTCATTACAAAAATTTTATTGAAAATATCATCCTCTTTACTAATTTTCAATTAAAACCAGCTGGATGATATTCTGGGAGGCTGTATGCTCAAATAACGAGAGCATAAAGGTTTATGCTAAACCATCAGCTTTTCTGTGACTATTAGGAAGCTTCACACACAAGAGTGTGTTTTAGGACTTTTATTAGCAGGGTTGGGGGCTCTTTCTGGCATTGCTTTTGCTAAGATGGATTTCACTCTCCTCACAGAGGAAGCTCAGTAGAATTCACATGACTTGGAATCACGGGGGCAGCATTTCCTGAGAAACTGGAAATGTGGAGAGAATCTGTATTTCAAATAGCAGCTTCCTTATAAAAACAAAACCAGTAGTGAGCTGCAGAACTGTTAGACATTTTGCTGCCAGCACTGTTTGGGAGTGCTTTTTCATAAATACTATTAGCCTTATGGTAGCACACCATCATTAAACACCCCAAAATTTAGAAGTAGCCTGTGTGAAGTTAGAAAAATATGTAAAAAGAATAGTTTGCTAAAATTTAATAGTGCATTACCCACTAGGCTGCTGGGATGGGGACAACATGAGCTGCTTTTGATCATGAGTCTTGTTTGGTTTGTCTCACACTGCCGTGTAATGCTTCTTGTTTAGGATTTACCAGATACAATTCATATTGGTGGGAGGATCTCACCGAAGACAGTCTGGGATTATGTTGGCAAACTCAAATCTTCGCTTTCTAAGGTATACACTTCAAATCCTTTGCAAAACCCAGAAGAAAAATACAGCAGTATAAAACGTCAGCTTCATATAAATTAGTGAAATGCTGACATAGGTCACACCTGGAAAACTACAGGCACCACTTATTCCTTTGAAATTTTGGATTTGTTGAAGAAACATGTTTTTGCTCTCTCCTGCACTGTAAAATCTTCATACTGCTTATTAATTTTTCGTGATTGAACATAAGCAATCTATTTATTCAGTACTGAAGATTGAAAATCAAATTTTAATGGCACTTCTTAAGTATACGTAATAGATTTTACTATTAAAACCACTTCAGAAATGAAAAAAATTGTGTGTAGTATCCAGATAAAGTTATGAAACTGAGAATTTTCCATTTCTCTCATTAATTTGAGCCTCAAGATGTTTAGTTTGATGTAAGATACACAAATGATTGGATTTCTGAAAGCAACAGACCAAGTTCTGTTGTAATATTCCCAACTGAACAACAGTTGGGGTGATAAATGTAGGATTTATTTTTACCCCTGGAATTTGCCCTTTACCATTTGATTTGCTGGCGTGTTGCAGGTTGAATTTTTTCCACTTTGCTTTTGTATTTCAGGAATTGTGTTTGATTCGTTTCCATCCTGCAACAGAAGAAGAAGAGGTTGCCTATATCTCTCTCTACTCCTATTTTAGCAGTCGTGGGCGTTTCGGTGTTGTAGCTAATAACAACAGACATATCAAGGATCTCTACCTGATCCCCCTGAGTTCTAAGGATCCAATTCCTTCCAAACTCTTGCCCTTTGAGGGACCAGGTAAGCACAAAACAGGGGAGGTTAAATACTAGGTAAAAAAATCACAGAACAAAAGTCAATCAGAGACAAGTTGTTGTTGAATGTTTGATGTAAGGGTTATTAAATATTATTTTTTTAATAGAAAACCAATTTTAATGTATGTAAATAGGGAAAAATTGGCAATCTAATATAAATCAAAAGAAAATTGTCTGAAATTTACATAGCCCCTTCCAACAAAATACTTCTATGCTGTTAGGAGGATGAGGTTTACCTGTAAAATTAAGTTGAAATAACCACTATACTGAAACAAGGCAACAACCCCCCTCAGCCTCATCTTCAGCGACCCATAAATCCACAAAACCTGGGCCCTTACCAGCCACTCACCATCGCTTAAATCAAGCAGGAACCTCAGCCCACAGAGGAGAAGAGAAATCCATGAAGATGAAGGTAACATTCATAGTGGTTTCGCTGAGCTCTCGCGGTCTCATGTGGAGCATTTATCCTGCCCCTGCAACACGGTGCAGGAGGGGTTGGAAATGTTTGATTCCAGGTGGTGCAAACTCCAGCCAAATCACTGACTTCTGAGAAGTGGGTTGTTGGGGAGAAAAAGAACCCACACTCCTCAGGGTTAGCAGGAGGCAGGCAGTAGTTGCTGTAGGCAGGTTAGGTTGTAATTCCTTGATAGAATTACCAGTGGTGACATTTGGTGTGAGTTTTCTCCATGTTTGTGCCTTGAACGTGGGGACTGAAGAACTGAGAATGAATCCAGCCATGAAACACCCTTCTATTGCAAAATTTTGAAGTCATCTTCATCTGAGGCTGGAGGAGGTGCATATGCATAGTTTCCAAATACGTGGGATTTTCTATTCCTGTGACCAGAAGAACTGCAGGTCACAATGAAGGCAACACTTCATTGGCAGAGCAATGGTTTGAAAACATGAAACGGTGGGTATGAAACAGCAACCATGGCTGGAGTTGAGCTTTCTGGGAAGCTGGTTGTCCTCCACGCCTCCAATACTGGTTTAGGACTGAACTCAATAAAGCATTCTCAGAGTTCCTGTGCAGGAGCAGCGCTGCCTGGGACAGGTTTTCAGCCATTGTCAGTTAAATGCCCTCCCTTCCTCCTGAGATCACAAGGGGCATTGGCTCCACATCCTCAGGCACTCCCAGGTCTGTCCCATTTCGTAGCCCAAACCCTTAAACACTAAGTTCAAAGAGTCTTCCCTCATGGAGTAGTTCCTCCAGCCAGAACAAAAGAAACACCCCTCTTTGTGGACAGTAACAGAAGAACAGTGTTGGCCACTGGCTGGGCTGTACCTGTCTGCAGTTTCTTGCTGTAAATAACGAGTAAATAACCTGCTTTAGGGAGGCACTTACCAAATTGTTGCCTCCTTTTATTCCTGCAGAAATCCCAGCTTTCCTTATCACTCTTCCTGTAACTTTTCCATTATGGATTTTGTAAGATTGGAGGGTTGGCAAATGTAGACAAACTGTACTGCGGATCTATAGAGAAATTTGTACTGTCAGCCTAGTTTTGTTGAGTTTAAATTGCAAAGATTTTCCAGAACTGGAAGGGAATTGCTCAGAAGGAACACAGGCATCATGTACAGGTGCTGTTCTTGGAGGCAAATTTTAAGAGTCAGGTTTTTTGATTGAAATAGGTGTTTGTAGGCAAAGTAGGTTACAGGATAGTGATAGAAACAAGGTACCAGGGGCCAAGTGGCTGTAAGGTGTAAGAGCTTCAGAGAAGACCTGCTTCTACCTGACTTCTGCCACCTATTCACTCTTCCTGGAATCTTCTCTAGCAGCCTTTACCTCAGGGTTGTGCCAAGTCACGTTGGTATTTTAAAAGCAGATCCAGTACGGGGTGGCACAAGCATCAGGTAAGCTGCTTTTCTGGTTTTGTGTATGTATTAATACATGAAAGACATGTAATCCCTACTTTTTAATGCCATCTGATGGAATTTACTGCTTTTTTTCTTTCTTTCACAATCAATAAAGATATTTTCTGGAAAGTGGTCATTGTCTCCTTAAATTTACTTGTGTGCCTTCAAGCAGAGTTTAGCAAGGACCCCAAACGCTCTAGAGAACTGCAGGTGATTTGAGAAATAGGAGTGAAGGGGGGAGGAGGAGGGAGAGGACACCAAACCTGCCGCTCCAGAAGTCCTAGTTAGAGGATATCCCAGCTGTATCTGCCAGTTCCCTCAGGCTCCTATGGATTAGGAAGGAATTCCTCCTGTTCTCTGATGGACTGGATGTGGAACACAACTGAGGACTTCTGAATGGCACTAGAGCTGCAAAAACCTTGACCTGGGTGATTGAAAAGCAGAGGAAAATGGAAAGTTATCCATATTTCTACTGATCTCAGGCATTTTGTGCTGGATTTTCTGTGTCAGTGGGCTCTTCTGCATTGTCTGTGTGCAATGGTTCACTGTGTGTGAATTTTCCTGTCACACACACACACGTTATACAGAGCCTTCATGTGTAGATCTCAAAGCACTTTGTAAAAAGTGGGATAATCAGACTTTAATACCAATAGAAAGTGATTTATTGGGGGATTTAGTGGCAGCGTTTGGAACTTAACAAGCATCTTACATAGTTCATAAATGAGTTTTAATAAACCAGCCATTTATCAGCAAACGATTCCACAAACGTTGGTCTAACTCTTTTGGTAGTTTAGGAAGTGTGGTTTATTTTCTTGGAAGTACAAAGGCATGAAATCTCCTCATGCTGTTTGGAATGCTCTTAACATTTTCAAAATTGCAAGAAATGGAAGAAATTGTACTCTGGATGGAGTTAGGTGTCTTCTTTGCTGCAGATACCATTAGGAAAAGCAGCAGTGGTAGAAGAACACAGGTTCTAAGCCTTATTTTCTATATCAGCCAGTCCCATTCAGCAGATCTGGGGCCGTGCTGCAGTGCTGGAAGTGAGCTACAGCCCTGAAACAAGGGTGCACAGATTTAGTGACAGTTGTCAGTTGTTCTCATGATTAATTGGGACAAACATTTAAATGGCAGTGATAAAATCTAAGGACTATCTTGTATTGGTCTCTGCAGTTAGAAGTGTACACCATGGGTATGCTTAATCCATTCCCATGGGTTTGTCATCAGTGTACAGGGGTTGTGTGTTTATCTTTCACAGATAACTTCTTGCCAGCTGAGGATGGCAGGGAAAGATGTGGCATAAATATGGTAAAACTGAATAGGAAATGTATTTAAGGGTAAGAAACCCAACCATTCTTCCAGGACTAATATTTAGTGTGTCCTGTTTGAATGGCTTTAGCTACAGGATGTAACTTAATAAAACCAGCACATGGACTTCAAATACATAAGAAGGACAATAACTAATTTATAAATCATAAAGCTACTGGCTCTGCCAGCACTCCTAAACGCTCCTTGGGAAAGGCAGTCACTGGGGACTGCAGCCAACATTGTCCTTAGTCCCTAAAATCAGGGATTTAACCTATTTATGGGTATTGAAATGGGATGGGAGCAGCCTTGGAGGTGCTGGTCCAGCTCTGTGTTTCCAGTCTAAATTACTGTTTAGTGTTTGATCACTTTGAACTGAGTGAATGGAGAAGGCAGGTTAGGCATGAGTCCTACTAATCATGTAAAATTACAGTATAAAAATGTAACATTTTAATGTTTATATGATGACTAAACTCTATAAACAGATACAATATTATTACTGGAATTATTATCTTGAAAGTGTATTAAAAATCTAGCCTTTTTTAATTACTGCCTTGATCTCTGTTTCTTACAGGGATCCAAGCCTGAGTTTTCAGTAATTGCTGTTTGTTAGATGTTCTGTCTGATGGATTTTTGAAACCTGTTCATTTCAATTATTCAATGTTTGGAGATTCATTGTGACTAATTGCATAAATCACAAGGCTCTGCATAAAAGTTAGATAAGCACAACTTTAACAACAGCCAGCCAGCAGATGCCTGTGAGGAGGTGCTGCAGGAGCACCAGTTGAAGGACTCTGCACTGGTCAGTGCTGACTGACGTGGGCTCATCATTCATATCTCAAAAAGCAAAAATTATAAAGTAAATTCACACCCAGTGAACCATTTCTGACAAATTATTCTGACTGTAAATTGTGAATGTTTTGGGAGGTTTTTTTGTAGTTGTCTTCCTTTTGATCTATGCCTTGCTCTTGTATATTAGTATAATTTCATTTAAGGTAGTAAATTATTGTGACCAGAACTGCTAGAACTGCTTTTAGGCTGTGGAGTTTGGGGTTTTTGTTGGTGTTGAAATGTTCTTAGTGCTGATAATTAGATATTTAAAAGTTGTTTCTTAATGAGCAGTTGGTTTGATTTTGTAAGAACAAGGAATATGTATCTAAAACTTAGAGGATCACAAATAGCAGGAACAACGTGGTTCAGTGTCCTCACCTTGTTTAACCACAGGGAATGTTACCTGTTGCTTTGCAGATTGTTTTGTGTTTTGTATTAGTAGTTCCTGGCTGGATGCAAATCGGATCTAATAGCACATAGAGGGGAAAAGACCATGGCCTCAAATGAGGACTTTTTAAAAAAGTCATTAAATCCAGAAGTTAAGTAGCCTCTCTACAGATTTTCTACATTTGCCACCAACTGTGTGTTAAAGGATTTATTCTCTGCCCTTCATTCTCCTCGTGTTTATCTCCATGAGAGCTACCCCCTGTAAGAGGACACCTACAATAACAAGGAGCAGACCTCCAGACCTTGGCTTTTTTCCTCTTTATCGGAAACTCCCCCATAGTTTTCGGAGCTTCTTCTCCAAGGATTCAAGATTGAAGCTTTCACAAAGGAGCAATTCAGCTCACAGTGATTTTTACTTACAGAAGGGCCTTACGGCATCAACCTGGATGCTGTGACGGGGGGGATTCGGATCCCCTTATCCTCTGCATCCCAGGCTTATTCCCAGTGTCCACGTCCTCGCCAGGAAAACCAGTACAGCCAGGGCCCCAACTCAGGTCTGCTCAGCCTCTCCTCTGCCTCTGCCCTTACCCCTCCGGTCTCTTTTGAAGCAATGCAGAGCTGGAAAAAGCCAAACAAACAGGGAATGGGTGACAAGCCCTAATACTATTTCCAAACAGAGTTGGTTTGGGGTTGTTTTCTTAGCAATTACTGGCTTTTGTTTAACTTGGAGCTAGACAAAATATTTGTAGACTGATGCAAATATCAATGGGATTATAAAGGCTAGTTCCAAAGCTCAGCCCCGGGTTTTCTCACTTTTCCTTATCTCTGTGTATGCAACGTATTTGCAAACTATTTAAATGTAAATGTGTGATTTTTCAGGGGTGGGTTGGCCAACAACAAAAATAATGTAACAATACAAAAAAATATGTAAAAGTTTCTTTGGTTTTGAACGTTTGCGGAGATGTTTTTTCATGATCATACCTGTTGCTATCCTCTTTTATTAAAAATGTCCAGGAAGGAATTAAAACATTTCTTATATCCAAATATATATTAAAAAGTAAAGAATTAGAGATGCACATGCTTATGGACTAATGAAAATTGCCAATAGGTCATCTGATGGAATTTAGAAAAACTTGTCTCGGTGACTTTTGTAGCTGCTGCTATAGAAAGTAGTAACTTTCTGCTGAAAGCACGATTACAAACTGGGTTTTTACATCTACAATCTTTGTGTTCTCTTTCAGGTCTGGAGTCCACTCGGCCAAATCTAATTCTTGGATTGGTTATCTGTCAGAAGGGGAAGCGTCCTGCCTCTGGCATTGAAATGGAAAAGATAGAGGAAAAACGAAGCAGAATTCAAGCACACGAGGAAACGGAATCATCGCTGTTCTCCAGAGGACAACTTGCTGCTTCCCAGGAGAGGAAAACTCCAAAATACACCCTGTATTCGGGAGACTCAACCCTAAGTACAACCCCACCTGGATCTCCTCCGCCTCCACCTCCGCTTCCCGTCCCAGACACTTCAGCAGTTACACCTTCGGTGTTAAAAATACTCTCCTCGATTAAAAGTGGAACCACAGCTACTGTCCCCCCACCAGTTTCAACCGCTGCTCCTGCCAGCGTCACTGCTCCCCAGTCCTCAACCTCCAAAACCTCCACCCCTCTCGAGCACATCCTGCAGACACTTTTTGGAAAAAAGAAAACTTTTGAGCCTGTTGCTAAGGATCCTGAACCTGTCCAGCCTGCAAATCAGGAAGGGCCAGCCCCTGCTGATGGTGGAGGAATATCTGCCGTTCCTCTGCTGGATCCCATCGTGCAGCAGTTTGGGCAGATGTCCAAAGACAGAGCCATAGAGGAGGAGGAAGATGATAGACCCTACGATCCTGAAGAAGAGTATGGTCCGGAGAAAGCTTTTGAGATGCAGACTGGTGAGAGTGAGAAACGATATAATGTGGAAAAGCCATCAAATGCAGCAGAACTAGAGGATGAGGCCTACGATCCAGAAGATGAAACCATCTTGGAAGAAGCAAAAGTTACCGTTGATGATTTACCTAACAAAATGTACACAGACACTAAAAGCAATGCTTTGGAAACACCTGCTTCCTACGTGCCTGACTTATCCGCATCCTCTTCCCTGGTAGAACAGCAAAAAATGTTGGAAGAATTAAACAAACAAATAGAAGAACAAAAAAGACAACTAGAGGAACAAGAAGAAGCCCTCAGGCAACAAAGAGCAGCTGTTGGTGTGTCAATGGCTCATTTTTCAGTCTCTGATGCTTTAATGTCACCCCCGCCAAAATCTTCCCTGATGAAGGCTGAATTATTCCATCAGGACCAGCAAGCTGCCCAAAAAGTGGATTTATCTTCCTCTTTGAATCAGCAAGCACAAGTTTTAAACCAGGGCTGTGACCCAAGGCAGAACAGAGATCCTCGACAGGCCCGAAGAATGGCGACAGAGACGAATGACAACATTGATTCTCGAATGAAGCCGCAGGTGGCACAGAACGAGATTCCCACAGGAGAAATGACTCCAACTTTTCCAAATACTTTGCAGACTCCACTTGGTAAGGAAGAGAAGACTTTGATTTCTGCTGTTCAGCCTGGTTTTACTGCTGATAATTGGGTTTCAATTGAAAAGCCGTCCACAGTGTCCCAGCAAGAGGCACCTAATAGCAAATTTGAAAACACTCTTCAAATTAGTTTGGAAAACATGGGTCAAACAGCTTCTGGAGAACCCTCTGCATCGAAGCCTTTACGTAAAGTGTTGCTTCCAACACCTCCAAGTACATCTTTTCAACCTAATTTCTCCACAGCAGGTGATGGTCAGTCTTTGCAGTCATGGTCAAATGAGTCCAACGACATGATGGGAAGGGATTCTTTTTCAAACGCAATGTTTACTTCTCAGGAAAATGCCACCGGTCACTTTGAACCAGAGAGGGGGCTTTCATCAGTGCAATACGACGAACAAAGAAACCCTCAGTCTCATCAATTTGTAGAACAAACTGAATCTCCATCAGTTCAGGGTGAGGGTGGACCTTCCCCACAGCACTTTGAAGATAACCGAGCTGGACCTCCATTTTCTTTGTCTGGGCAGAAGGGGGGACCTCTAGCACCACTGATGGTCAACGCACCAGGAGGACCTCATGGACCTAATTTTAGAGGACCGGCACCACAGTTCTCTGAAGAGCATGATTCTCCAAATAATGATGGGCAAAGAGGACGGTTTGGAGGTCAAAAGGGTCCCATTCCTTCCTTATTTTCTGCACAGCATGGACCACCATCTCTCTTTGGAGATAACAGGGGCCCCGCCCCTCCTTATCATGGTGTTCCAAGAGGAATGTCACCATCTCAGTTTGAAGATCCTAGGGAACCTCACATGGAACAAAGGGAATTCTCAGATTCCCAATATAATGACATGATCCGGCCTCCAGGACAGTTTGAAGGACCAGATCCACCTCAGTTTATGGGAAACAGAGGACCCTCACCTTTTCCTTTTGGAGGTCAAAGACGGCCCCCACCCGCTCAGTTTAAAGGACAGAGAGGAGGCCCTCAGTTTGGAGGGCCAAGAGGTCCAGCCCCAAGTCATTTTGGGGGACCAAGAGGGCCTCACGCAAATCAATTTGAAGGGCAGAGAGGTCCAGCTCCAAATCATATCCCTGGTCCAAGAGGACTTTTGCCACAGCCATTTGAAGAACGAAGAGGGAATTCACCACCCAGATTTGCCAACCAGAGAGGTCCAGCACCACTTCAGTTTGGAGGACCAAGAGGAGCCACACCTGGTCTGTATCCAGAAGAAAATGAACCTCCTTCTAGATTTCATTTCCAAGGTCAGTCGTCACAAGGCATGAAGCCACCCCCGAGACCACTCCTGGACCTGCCAAGCCATCCACCATCCCACAGAAAAGAGATGTGGGAGGAAGGTGGACCATCTGCATCTCTTTCTAATATTTCTGGTCAGGGATCCGAGTCGGAAGGACAGTGGGCAGCACCTGACTTCCGAGAAGGCAAAAATCCTGAATTTAGAGGCCAGTCATTTGAAGGGAGACAGAGGGAGAGATATGAGGGAGGAAATAAAGACAAGGGTTTAGATCAGCCGGAGCCTCAGCAAGGAGATAATCGACAAGGGAGAGGCTTTGAGGAAAGACGAAGGGACCGAGAACATGGCAGACCTTGGGACAGAGACCGTGGCAGAAACTGGAACCGAGACAGGGACTGGGAGAGACACAGAGACAAGGAGTGGGATAAAGGCAGAGACAGAAACCAGAACAAAGACAGAGAGAAGGATTCAGAGCGAGGAAAAGAATGGGAAAGAAACAGAGACCGAGACAGACCACGAACCAGAGAGAGAGAATCCTACAGAAGACGTGACAGAGAGCGGTCGAGAAGCAGAGACAGAGATCGCGACCGGGAGAAAGACCGGGACCGGGATCGAAGCAGGGAAAAGGACAGAGATCGAGACAGAGATCGAGATCGGGAAAGAGAGAGAGGGAAAGACCGCAAGGATCGGAGTAAGAGCAGGGAAACCAGTAAGGAGACGAAGCCAGAAACATCGAAGGAATCTCAGAAGCCAACAGAAACAGAAGCTTCGTCTTCCTCTAATCAGGCATAGAAATACAATCGATGTGATATTTTCCATAACTAATGTACTTTTACAACACAGCAAGGACTGAGGCAGCATCTTCTGTACATACTGTATATTCTCACCTTTACAAAAACGCTCTTGTAAAACTCGCCTTACAAAATGTACTGACGATTTAGCAATTTTTGAACAACTGTGAATGAAAATACTCAAAGAGATAACAGGCAAGGACATACTGGACTTTCACTTGCTGCATTTTGTGCATAATGTTTTTCGTATGAAAATTCACAGCGTTACCTGTACTGAAATTTTGGGTTTTTTCTACTTGCATCTTTATCTTAAAATTTCCATTTACAGTACACAAATGGAAAAAAAAAATCTAAGAAGAGCATATTGCTTTTTAAGATTATAAAGTTATGTTTTCCAGTAACTTGACTTGTAATTTTTTAAGAGAATTTAATCCAGACCTTAGGAGCCATACCTTTACATCGCATTTACGTGATATTTTGGTGTCAACGTTGTTCCTACAGCACACACTTTAAAAGAAAAAAGCATCCAGTGTTGCTGTCGAGTTTATTTTTCAACGAAATTGTCGCGTGTATTTAGGAAAAGGCTGTGGAACAGTGTTAATAATTACTTGTGACTGACGGAGGATTTGAAAATGGAATGTTATAAGCTTAAAGTGCACTATCTTCCTTTTTATATACAGGTATTTTGTGTTTTGGAATCCATCTGTTTAAGTGTACAGCAAAGAAACAAATCGGACTTACTTGTTTGTTTTTTTCCCTGAAGCTGAGGGGTTTTAAAGTGTCCCATTTTTACAAATCTGTAATTGAAAACATGCCAGAGTAGCACCTTTACAACCAGCAAAACTCAGAAAAACATCAGACATTTATTTGAAAAAGGCTAAGACTACAAACGAATTGGTATACCAAAGGGCAGCAGAATAAGTTGCTTAACTAGGCCACTAAATCTGTGACTTGGATTGAACTGATTTAGTGGATCCACTTTTTGGTTTCATTTTGCAGAATTTTGCCATAGGCTTAAGAAACATCCCCATTTTGTTGTATTGTTCATTCTTAAAGTGTTTTGTTCCTGGAAAAAAAAAGAAAAAACAAAAAAAAAAAAGTTACTGTTTTGTTGTTAGACCCCCCTGTTAGGCTGGTAGTGTAGATAAAACTCCACTGAAAAAGGTATAACTGCATTAAGCTTGAGAAGAAGAGCGGTGGCACTTCATGTTGTGATTCCAGAGGGAAGTTTTTCACTGTGAAATACATTACATCGCTACTTTGCCAGGTATTCTTCAAGTCTGTAATTCTAAAGGATGAAATTTAAGAAAAACAAAACAAAAAACCAACAAACACGCTAATTTATTTGACCGTGTAGATGAACCGTCGGGTAAATATTTTGATATTTTTATAAAAGAGTTTTTGGAAATTGTAAAAATAAACGTTTGCATCTTGAAGGGTACGTTACAAGTAGCGTGTGTGCCATGTATCTCGCTCACAGCTTTTACATCTTGGTGCGTCTCCAACATCCTTCTCCATCGAGGATTTGCTGGCTGAAACCATCATCAATAACTCAGAACCTGTAGAGAAAACCGTTAAAATGCAGAAGAGGTGGTTATTAAATGCAAACATCTACTATGGTGTAAGATTTATTATTATTTTTTTTTTCTTAATGAGATGTTTCTAATTTAAAGACATACATAAAAGTATGCAAAAAAAGTAAGCGTGTTTGTTTAGGTTTACTTGATAGAAATTTCTGTAAATTGTATTTTATATGGCAAAAATATATCTCTGTACATTAAAATATGGGACTTCACAGGTTTTTTGTTACTGTAAAGTAGAATAAACATCTACAGAGAACTGTTGTCCATTTCTTAAATCTGCATCTGTAGATTATTTTCTACATATTGCCACTTCCCCGGGAGCCACAGGAGCCTCCCCAAGAACTCAATGGTTCCCCTTCCCCAGAGGTGAATGAAGGAGGGTTTGCAGGGCATCGCTACCTATTGATGCTTTATTGTAAGCATTTTAAAAATCATATGATGATTTCTGTGTATGATTTTTTACTTATTTTGGGGAGAGAGCAGGGGGGTGTGCGGAAATGGTGACTTTCAGCAGCCTCCTCTCTCCCCTTCTCACTATTGCCCAGCTCCAGGTGTTTCCTCAAGGACTGGGCTCCACCACAAACAACTCTCCAGTTCTCCCCAGTCCGAATTTGACAAAGGGGACTGGGAAGGGGATCGACAGCCCAGAAAGCCAACCCCATCCTGGGCTGCATCAAAAGAAATGTGACCAGCAGGTCGTGGGAGGTGATTCTCCCCATCTGAGACCCCACCTGGAGTCCTGTGTCCAGCTCGGGAGTCCTCAACAGAGAAGGGAGATGGACCTGGTGGGATGGGACCAGCAGAAGGCCATCAAGATGATTATTAGAGGGCTGGAGCACCTCTGCTGTGAAAACAGGTTGAAGCTCTTCAACCTGGAGAAGGCTCCAAGGAGCAGCCTTCCAGGATCTGAAGGGAGCTCCAGGAGAGATGGAGAGGGACTCTTTGTCAGGGAGTGGAGTGATAGGACAAGGGGGAAGGGTTTTATATTGGAAGAGGGGAGATTTAGATGAGATATTGGGAAGAAACGCTTTGCTGTGAGGGTGGTGAGGCACTGGGATGGGTTGCCCCAGAGAAGTTGTGGCTGCCACATCGCTGGAGGGGGGTTCAGCCTGGAGGAGACTCCTGGTGGACCT
>VXBW01004752.1:239644-295266 GCA_013400375.1 Thinocorus orbignyianus
AGGGTGGGTGGGCTTTTGGTGGAGGTAGACGTGGTCAAACTGCCCGGTGGAGGAGCTCCTTCCTTCCTCTGCTGTCTCACGGCGCTGCAGAATCAATACTAATTGCGTATGTCTTTGCTTTTTGTTTGTTTTTCATGAGTAGTACTGATAATTCTCGCAGGTTTTACGGTTTACTGTTGAAAGAGACGTTGGTAACTTGCTTAGGTTTACTATAGTCATGTCAGGATCAGCCCCAGAGGAGCCTCAGACCTCCATCCCTCAAAGCACAGCTAACGTTCCTGATCCCGCTCCGGTGGCTGCTGGACCTGGGAGCTCAAGTGACGTTTCCTTTGGTGAGCAAAACCTTAGCTTCGCCACCACAGACGTCAGCCTGGTGGAGATGATGGAAATTGAATATACCCAGCTGCAGCACATACTTTACTCGCACGCGGAGGCACAAGCTAGTGAAGGTGAAGTGGAAGCTAGGCTCAGTTCTTTCTCCTCGCCTGGTAACTCCGCAGACCCCTCTCTGCACCAGACCTCACTGAACAGCAGTCAGGAGGGGTGTTCGTCAAGCTCCTCTGGGAACCAGTCGGTTTACCCAGTTGCCTGTCAGTCGGGGTTAACTTCTGACAGCAGTTTGCTAAGTTCCAACCCACGTTTGGGCTATGCTGACTTTCAGGAGCTCAGGATGATGTTACTGAGCGAGTCGAACCTCCCTTTGAGCCGAACAGATAAAGCATCTAACAGTAGCTCTGTAGAAGTCCCAGGATGCAGTTTAGTAAAAGTTAAACGTGATGAAAGTTTTGATGGGGCGAATAAAGAAAACATACTTGTTGAAAATTCGGCACTGGCACCAGAGCCTAGATCTAAATCTGCAGTCAGAGTTCGGTTGGAAGACAGATTCAACAGCATCCAGACAGAAAACCCCAGATGTCAAGAACCCCAAGAATCTGGAGTAACTCTTAACAAGTGTGTTGCAATTAATTTTAGTTTATGTTGTTAAACTATGTATCATCATATAGTTCAAAACCGGTTTTCTACCAGAAACCTAAGAATGATACTTTTTTTAACAGGTGGGAATGTTTGATTGGGATTTTTTAAATTCTGCCAGTCAGATGTGGCTGTGACTCCACTGACTCACATGAGGCCCCTCTATATATTGAATAAATGGTACAGAATGTAGTTCCAAAATTAATTACTTCGTTCTCGATAGCAACATGTAATGTAGGTAAAGGTGAGAGAAGAACATTGCCTGGTTTTAACATGCAACTCGCTAAAAGCAAAGTAAATTTTTGATTGTAATAAAAGAGTTAGAGCTATTGTTGAGTGTTACAGGGTGGAGGCCTGACTGTGGGGGAAACTTTGAGCAAAAATAGTGTTTTCCAGTCTGGCCTTGTAACTATTAGTGCTGATAAAACATTTTGTGGAGGCATGGAGCTGAGTTGTTACTGTGCAGAGTAAAAATATCTTCTCAGCTGATTATTTCTTTTGTCCCTGCAGTAAGCAATATGGCAACAATAATGATTTCTGTTTTCAGTAAATGGAAGTGATTTCTTGCTGATAGTTACCAGAAGTATGTGTAGCTGTAAATTTTTCTGCCCTCTGTTTTCACGTAGTCAGTCTGCTGTGTTTTCTGTCTTCTTTTTTGTGTTGTTTTTTTTTTCTTTTTGAAGTTTAGTAACGTTGATTCGCCAGCCCTCGGAACTGATCGGTGTTCCTCTTCATCAGCAAGAGAACAAGTGTGTGGCATTAGGGAAAAATAAGCCTGCACCCTCCGTGCCTCCTCTACAGTTCACCTACCCCTTATTTACCATGAATGCCTGCTCTGCAGCTGGAAGTGCCAATCCTGCACAAGCACAGGTGGGTGACGGGAGACCTGGGCACTGCTACTTGTGTTTGGCTCATTTCAGACACTAATAGTTGTTGGTGCCCCATCCCTGGAAGTGTTTAAGGCCAGGCTGGATGGGGCTTGGAGCAACCTGCTCTAGGGAGAGGTGTCCCTGCCCATGGCAGGGGGGTTGGAACTTGATGATCTCTAAGGTCCCTTCCAACTCTGACCATTCTATGATTCTATGAATAGTATTAACCTCTTAGGTGTGATACCATCCTAAAGGTCTGTGCTCAGAAGGGATGCTCAGAACGCCTGGTAATGCAGTTGATTCATTGTTATGTTAATCTTTAAGACCATCAAAAGTAATTTGCCACAAAGCCCAGTTGTGTGACAGTTTGAAGCCTAAAATACTGGATACTGGAACATCCATCCAGGTAATGACCAAAAAGGCCATTAGATTTCTTACTGGAAGGACTTTTTCATGAGTTTATCAGTGTGTCTGCTTCATATATTCAAGACAAGAATAGGGACAAGAATTTAGGACAAGAGGAAATTACCTCAAGTTGCACCAGGGGAGGTTCAGGTTGGATATTAGGGAAAATTAGTGATGGGTTCTATCAGAGTTAGGTTGATGGTTGGATCCTGAAGATCCCTTCCAACCTCCACAAGTCTGATTCTATGACAAGAAGGAGACACTTTGTAGCATTTTCTAAGGTTCTTTTTTTTCATCATTAATTTTGATTAAAACTTTTTTGCTTTTCTTTGTCCCCACCAACTCACAGCAAGAGTGACAGAAAGGCACTCAGAAATGTCAGAGGTATCCCCCAAAAATGCAGCAGTCTGGTAAAAGCTTATGGTTGTGTGTGGAAGTAATTGAGATTTATTCTGAGATTGAGATTTATTCTCAATACAACTCATTGGGTTACGGGGCTAAAACTTAAGAAATTAACATGAGGATATCAAAGTGGTCTCTTTTTTATGTGTATAGTTCTCTGAGTATTCCTGTTTTGGTTGTCACAGGTCTCTGGAACATCTTGCACTATTTTGGAAGCTGCCAAACATCAAGACCTCGGGATACCCAAGACGTTCTCATTCTGCTATCAGGAAATCGAATCCACAAAACAGACAGTAGGTGCTATGAATAAAGTGTTGCCTGAGGAAGTCTGGATTAAAGTTGGAGGTAAACCATTTATCTTCTTTTCTCTTCACTTTCTCTTGGCCTTCAAATCTGCATTTTTTCAGAATTTCTGTGGTTTTTTTAAGAATGAATATTTTAGTGAATCATTCAAGGTGTGATTTTTATGTTTGAGATGTGCTTAGGGACTATGGGACTGGGGTTCTCCGAAAAAGTTCAATGCCTGTGATTTTAGCTGGATTTTAGAAATTCTTTAGCTTGAAATGAGAAAACCTAAAGTATCTCAGAAAAAGTGGATTGAGCAAGCAGCTGATTTCTTCCTACACTTTTGACCCCAAAGTTGATAGAGCAGATCCAGTCAGGAACATCTAAAGGCCTGGCTCAAAGGCTTGTCAAAGGCAGGCACCATCTCACTGGGTTCTCTGAGAAAACAGAAGTCAGGTGGATTTTGAAACAGCCAGCAGTGCCTTTGGGCTTCCAAAGGACACACGCTGCTGTAAGAGTCCATCTAAAGCTTCAAAGATTATTCCACATAAATAAAGCGACCAGAAAAAATTTTCCCATGATCTTAATTTTCAGTGATTAGTGGGAGGGTTATCATAGAATGGTCAGAGTTGGAAGGGACNACACAGGACTCCAGGTGGGGTCTCACAAGCCCAGAGCAGAGGAGGAGAATCACCTTCCATGATCTGCTGCTCACGCTTCTTTTGATGCAACCCAGGATGGGGTTGGTTTCTGGGCTGCCAGCGTGCACTCATGTTGAGCTTCTCATCCATGAGCACTCCCAACATGAGTTATAAATAGGTTCTTCTTTTCCTCTATGTTTTTCCAAGAAGATGCCATATGCAAGCAAGTGCTAAACAGGAGAAGCTGCAGCCGGATCAGCCCGACGGATACAAACGTGGATCGCAAACCTCTGAGTGAAATTCAGAACATGCGGGAGGATTCCCAGGGAGCTGCCTCTGCCCAGAGCCTGTGGCAGCTCCCGCAGGCACATCCCAGTCTGCAGGCACAGAGCGGGACACAGGACGGGGTCTCCCAGAGAAGGGAGAGACATAACCGCATGGAGAGAGACAGAAGGTACTGTCAGTAAGGAGAGGTGAAACAGGAGCTTTGGAAGCCTAAAATACTGCATTCTGGAACCTTGCTGTCATTATCCAGAGGAAAATGTAAATTTGACATACTTTGTTTTAGGTAAAACAAGAGAAAGTGATGCAGGTGGTGAGGGGTTGGTGTTTGTTAGAGGAAGAAACATATGTATGTTTCAGCGTGGTTCTCTCTGTTGTTGTTTTTTGCTCTATAAACAAACTAAAAGATTTCAAAACATTTAGCCAGTTCTATAAACTAACTTGCATGAAAGGTGACCAATACATAAATACAAAGATTGTAGCAAACAAAAAGAAGTCCCCAGCGTTCATGGCTTGTACTGCAGGTGAGCAGCCTTTTCTTTTACTCTTTTCCTCCTTTCTTTCTTGATCACATTCCGTGTCTCCCCGCAGGCGCCGGATCCGGATTTGCTGCGATGAGCTCAACCTCCTGGTCCCCTTCTGCACTGTCGATACTGACAAAGCAACAACTCTGCAGTGGACAACTTCGTTTCTGAAGTACATTCAGGAGAGGCACGGTGACTCTCTGAAAAAGGTTCTCAATCTAATTTCATTTTTGTTCTTGATGAGAATGTGAAATGTTTTAAAGCTGACATAGTGTAGCTGCAAGTATTTGGAATGATTCTGCTTGATGCTGTTTGTGATAGGCCTCTATATCATTGAGAATTCATTTAAAATTTGGGTTGCTTTTTTTTAATAGCTGTCCTCACAACAGTTTCTGAGTAGTTTGAAATCATAGGCCGTCCTCAGTCAGGGTTTTCTAATCAGACTTTGAAATTGATATATATTTTTATGAAGTTAGCCCAGTTAGAATCATAGAATGGTCAGAGTTGGAAGGGACCTTAGAGATCAAGTTCCAACCCCCCTGCCCTGGGCAGGGACACCTCTCCCTAGAGCAGGTTGCTCCAAGCCCCATCCAGCCTGGCCTTAAACACTTCCAGGGATGGGGCAGCAACAACTTCCCTGGGCAACCTGTTCCAGTGCCTCACCACCCTCACAGCAAAGAACTTCTTCCTAAGATCTCATCTAAATCTCCCCTCTTCCAATTTAAAACCATTCCCCCTCGTCCTGTCACTAGACTTCCTGACCCTCCCCAGCTCTCCTGGAGCTCCCTTCAGATCCTGGAAGGCTGCTCCCAGGTCTCCCCGCAGCCTTCTCTTCTCCAGGCTCAGTTCCTGAGCGTGATACTATCAGAACAGCAACACAGAATCAAGATCCCCTTCAGGATCTCCTCCTTCCTCCTCCCCTCCTTAATTTTCTTGAGCTGGTAATTAAGTGATGGGACTCACAGCTACATTCCCACACTGTCTCAAAGCAGGTGAGAGCCATAAAGGCTCCTGTGCCCCATAATCAGCTCCCAGTATCACACCAGTAGCTGCAGCCCCAGAGTAAGCCTGACTGTTAAGCATCTTAGGAGTGTGCCCAGATACTGCTAGGGCTTCTCAGCACCTCTACTAAAGGCATATTCTATTTTTTTCAAAGCCATTAGTTAAACAAACAACTTAGCTCTTAAGGAAATACCTAGGTTAAACATAACTGTTCTTTATTTTTATTTTTTTTTTCTTGTATTCTGATTTTTTTAGGAATTTGAGACTCTGTTCTGTGCTAAAACAGGCAGGAGGCTAAAAATAACAAGATCAGACTCATTTGTAACGTGCCCAGTGCAGGAAAACACCCATGGCTATGGAGACCACGTAGCCTGACCTGACCGCCTTGAGCTGTATGACAAGTGTAGCCCAAACTGTATTTTATTCTCTCTGTTTACATGCTGAGTATGAATTGCAAACCATAACTTGTATAAATATATAAATAGAGCTTTAAAGAAAATATTCTTTATTCAAAACAAAACCAGAAGTTAACTGCCAGCAATCAGTGCTCTGTTAAAGGAGCTTTGGGACCAGAAACTACAAGAAAACATCACAACAGCTGAGTAGTTTTACCATTTAGTTACCAAAAACTACATTCTTTTTCTATTTCTGGTTTTTTGGTCATGTTGTGGTTTTGTTGGGTTGGTTTTTTTCCAAAAGGTGACACATTATAGTTTGGTAGAGTTGTAGAACATCACTCTGTCCTGTTACTTTAATGCCTTGGTGCAAATATACTCCTCAAGTATAAAATTAGTTGCCATATTATAATATCTGGTTTTTCCATTCAAAACTTGAAGGCTGTGTTGGTTATTGAGTCAGTGCATGGTTTCTAACCTGTGCTGGTGCTGTGAAGCCCATATTTGCTGCAGGTATTTTAATATATTTGGTCCCAAAGAGTAAAACAATGGTGTTAGCATTATTTTTTTTAAACACAGTCCTGGTTTTAATGTCTGTCACACAACTGTCCAGCAGGTTCTTATGTTGTTACTTTAGTCCGAGTGGTGTATTATAAACAGTAGATTATTTAAATGCAGAGAGTATTTTCATATTTCAAGATTCCTAAGACTCCTTTGTTCGTAAGTTTTAGCATGTGGGGCAGAAATAGAACAGTGTGTGAGCTGAGAGTGGTTTTAGTGATTATTTTTTTTAAGATAGATGATGCTGGCAGGTTTTAAAGTACAAAAAAGGTCTCCCCAAATAATCCTGTTTTAAATCACGGATATGGACAATTTTGCAGCCATTTATTTCCAAACAATCCTAGGAAAAGCAGTTCTGCTGAGCTAATTTGATGCTTATAATGACATTTACAACATCACAAAGAAAAGGTTTAAAAAAAAAAAAATCTCCTTTTATTTTTACAACAGTTCTTACAGGTGGTTTTGGCTGGATTTCAGAAGAGCATCCTTTTCTTATTTGGGGTTTGATCCACAATTACTGTGCAAATAGCTGAAGTAGAGGTTGTGAAAATGCTATGACTTAATGTCCTTTATTATCATATGGAAATAATCAAAAAATCCTCCCCTGGAAATGAAAATATATACATTACACCTTTGGCAGACTTTGATGGCGAGAGGATTACTATTTACTAGTCTTGGCAAATATTTGAGGTGCCATCTGAAAACTGGTAATTGACAGCAAACACATCTCTGTGGTCTTTATTTAGGCCAGAATCTTAAGATATTAAAATAGGGGGATCTCTGAATGCCTGATTTCCACTGATGTGAGGGGCAGTGAGGCGCCCACATCCCTGTGTCTCAGCGCACAGACCAAGGAATTCAACCCATGAGGCTCAAACATTTATGCAGAAAGTAGAGTTGGGGAGGGGAAGGTCTTGCTGGTCTCGTGAACAAAGGGAGAAAAGGGAAGATTCTGGGAAATAACTGGGGGAGAGGAAAAAATACTCATAAAGCATCTTGTAATTAAAGTTTTCCAATCTGATGCTTGCTTTTTCATAGAACTGTGTCAAAGTCTCTGCTTAATACAATAGAAGGACCATCTGTCCCTTTAGCACTAGGAGGGTTCTGCCTGGGTTCTTACAATGCTCTTTGTTTAAATACTCAGTCACTTCTCCACTTCTTGTACTGTTGTCTTATGATTTTTTGGAAGTCGATGCTCCAACAGCTCCCATGCAAGCCGAGGTGTCGCATATTCCCGGAGTTCCCTGAGCCCCGATAGCACCAGGAGTCCCAGGATCCCCTGGAAGACCAGGTTCTCCCTGAGCACCATCCCGACCGTTCTTAGTAATTCCAGGTACTCCAGGTGGTCCTGAATGAGAAGGGGAGAAAGATTATAGGAATTATTTCCTTCCCTTCTGTTTTGGTTTTATTTTTTAAATGTAAATATGTATTACTTTTCAACTTATTTAAAATACTTTGCATGTCTGTACGTCAGAGTTGTTATGGCCTGTTGAGTACAAGGTGTTGAATAAATTTAGCCTGAAGCTGGAGTATGTGAGTTGGATTATTTTTTTAGAACCTTTGGATTTACTGGAACGACCTGGGTGTAACTAAAGATGTTTAATGGCGCTTTTCTTAACTGCTTGTGTCGGTTTGACTTCTGCTGACCAGTATGGAACTGGTTTTAGGAAATGATATGCATACGAGTTACAGGATATTCTTCTGAGTTTCTAACAGACACTTGTCAGTCTTTGAATCCTCTGATGAAGGATTCATGATTCCAGGACTGGGATTGTAGCCAGTACAGAGCAGTACCAGCACTACGCTCCCAGAATCTCTGCACTAGAAAGTTCATGGTTGTTTCTGGTGAAATGAGATGTTATCCCCTATTTCTCTTGTTTCACCCAAACTCCTGGGCTGAGGTTTAGAGCTCACAGCTGGTGGGCCAGGCTGGAGCCTTTCAAGCTTTGTTTTTAAGAGCTCTCCCTTTCAAGCCTTTACTTTATGGTGGCTTATTCAGCCACAAGCACAGCCTTACCTTGGAGTCCCTGGTCACCATCAGGACCGTCAATGCCTTGCCCCACAGGTCCTTTATCTCCCTTTTCGCCGGTGTCACCTTAACCAAAAACAGACAGTTTGAGCAGGGAGTTGTGCTCTGCAGCCGGGTCCAAAATTGGGGAGAGACCAAGAAGACCTCAGAGTCCTCAGGATGTGTGCCCAGGTAGGATCTTTGCTTACGCTACTCAAACCCGCTCTCTAGAACCACACCATCTACCCAGAGCCTGACCTTCCTTCCTCCACCAGTTTGGTACCAGTTTGCCCTTTATTTCATGGGAGAAGCAGGTTGGTTCACTCTTACCTCTGGGCCCAGGGTCACCAAGTTCTCCCGTTGGCCCTCTGTATCCAGGAGGACCACGAGGACCAGGATGCCCAACACTTCCCACAGCGCCGGGAGGACCTGGGGGACCAGCTGGGCCAGGACGACCCGTCATTCCAGGAGACAAGGGCTTTCTCAGGTTGGCAGCTAACTGGGCGATTTGGTCTGAAAGTTAAAACAGTTAAAAATGGCATGTTTGACATTTTCACTCTTTTCTTGGCTGTTTGTCCTCTGCCACCAAGTGTCCCCAACTGAGGGACGACCTGGGAACTGCAGGGCAGGATCTGCCACCCCTGCACCCTCTGTCCCCTCATCAGATTTATTATTCTTAATTTCTACATCTCTAGAGAGGAAGATTTTGGTCAGAAACCCACAGCTTTCTAATCCATTGATATTTCCCCCTTCCTAAACCACTTTCAAAGATGTCAAACATTCTAGAAAATGATATTTAAAACAATTAAATATTCTCAGTCAATATTTCAGAGTTTAAACTTCACCCCAAACCTTCACCATAGATGTAGAACAGCAAGTTTTGAGAGAAGAGGACTCTTTGGGGGCTGGGGAGGCTGAGGAGGGAGCTGGGGGTTCAGGATGACCCAGCTGAGGGCAGACAGCTGTGTGGGAAACCAGTTTCAAGGCTGGTTTTGGCCCACTTTGAATAGAACCAGGATGAATCATTTAAAAAACACTAATTTTAGTAAAATGAAGGACATCCCAGATGACAAGGTGACCTCTGGAATAGTTTCCTTATGTTAAAGGCCAACGTATCTTTTCTTATTAAGCCAGAAAAATAACAAAACTCAGGAGCCATCGTATGCTCAAGGATCTCCTCATCTCCTGCTAAATATGGCAAATAAAATCTGGGTTTTCTTGCAGCAACACTCACCATTTATCATCTCCCCACAGAGCTCTCGGATCCGTTGCTCACTGGCCTCTTTGCCCTGCAAGGAAGAGAAGGATCTGTCCTGACACAAACCGCGCCATCCCAGCACAGGATCCCGGTGGGATTTAACCCTTTCCAAAAGGTAACAGCTTCAGTTTAGCAGCTCCATCACACCAGGGGATGCAATTCAATGGTCAGATATTTGGCCACAAGGCCACCAAGATGATCAGAGGGATGGAGCACCTCTCCTATGAGNCTGGGGCTTCTCTGCCCCTTTCCCTATTGACCTGAGGGACTCCCTGACTGCGCCCCAGAAGCAGATGATACTTACAGGAGGCCCTGGTTTCCCCGTGATGCCAGGAACGCCCTGCTCCCCCTGATGGCCCATGGGACCTGGGTGTCCCGGGATTCCTGGTGCCCCAGCTGTCCCATTAGGTCCTTGGACACCTTTTGGACCAAGTTCTCCTCTTTTTCCTGGCTGTGATGAAGACAGAATAAAAAAAGCCAACCATTTAAAACAGAAAACACAGTCCATTTTCTTCTCAAGGGGTTAGTTAAGCTTTTCTTTGAGTTTCCTTAGCTGATCTGGCTGATCACAAACATTTTTTATGTCATAGGAGTGATTTTACAAATACAGGTCATGGCAAGGGGAGTCCCTGTTGCAGCAAAACCATCAAGCACATCTGAATGTTCTGAATGGCACAAAAAACTTGTCATTGTCATGGAATTCACAGCATGGCTATGAAAAAAACATGCTTCTAGGAACCAATGCCAGAACTTAGTTTATGGAGATCCATCACCAAAAGATGTGACGGACACCTTTACTCCCAAACCCTTCCAGGCACAAGCCTGTGGTGTCTTGACACGTACCTCTCCTTTTTGGCCGGGGGGACCGAAGGGACCCTGTTAAAAACAAAAGGGAAATCAGAAAGAATGATCCATTCAGGAAACGTGCATCTAAAGTCCAGGGTCCAGGAAGCCGTGGTGACACAACCATGGCATCTAGCCCTGAAGAGTCAACTCCACTGAACCTGAGGACACCTACCAGTTCTCCTTTGTCACCTGGGAGGCCATCTGCTCCAGCAATGCCCTGGAGGGGAGACACCAGAATGAACACTGCACAAAGATTACAGACAAGAAAGCTCACTGAGATATGGGTAACAGCTCCTACAGGACATGGGGACACTTAGAGAGCTGCTCCAGCAAGAAGTTCTCTCTTCCCAAAGCTGAGCTCTACAGCAGCCTGGTCCCCTGGTGACAGTGGCACTTGTGGCAGAAGGCAGCTGGCACGAGGACCAGGTGGCCTTTGCACAAGCTGGTACTGGGATGGGAGGCTGAATTCCTACAGGTGGCAGCCCCCAGGGGTTGGCCAGGAAAGACACCCCCAGGCTGGCCTTGGCATTCCTCTTGTGGGGAATCTAAATTCCAGGTTCCCCAGCTCTAGGTCTCATAAAGAACACGTGTTTGCAAGGTCCAGTGTCCCATGTAAGGGTGTCCTCTAGGCTTCCTCAGCAGAGTCATCTCCAGTACAGCTTCATCCTACCCTTAAACAGGAGGGATCCATTACTTTTATCAGCATTTTCCCACGTCTCCATCAGACCAGACCCCATCTCTGTCACCAACGCAGGGAAAACGGGAGCAAAGAGGGTTTTGTTGGTGCCTGGTCCAGATATTTGAGGGAAGGAGAAGCTCTGCTGTCACAGGCTGCACCTCGGGCACGGTTTAAATGCCTCTGGTGACTGTGATGTGAAGTTATCCCAGTAGAAAGAGCAGCTTCACTTACCTGGTTACCTTTGGGACCAGGAGCACCAGTAGGACCCTGAGAATAAGTCAAAGAAAGAGGCAAATGAGCTCAAACTGTTGTTTTCCTGTGAATTCCTGCGGCAGTCAGACATTCCCTCCCCCAGCAAGGGGTTGGGAACGAGTCTCCCAACTGCCAAGTAGGAGGCACCGAATCTTCTTCATACTTCTTCCAGACAAGAAGAGGTTTTAGGCATCCTTTTAAGCCTGTGGTGTGTTGTAGGACAGTTTCTCAGGCCTCTTCCCTACAGCAGCTCCCAGAGCGGGCAGGACCTCCCACCTCAGGCCTGGTGGACCACCACGTCCTCCTCCAGACCTTCTTGAGATGGTCAATGCACCGCTCCCCACCTGCAGGGGTTACCTCCACTGGCCCTTTTCACCCCATCCTCCTCAATCTCCTGAACAAAACTACAACCAATTCCATGCTTTAAATCCTACCCTTCAAAACCCGTCTCATTTTTCTCATCCATCCCAGGGGACGGATCTCTTGTATTTCTGCCTCTCTGCTTTTCCCAAACAGCAATTCAACAAATTCACAAATGAAGTGACAAGATCCAGGATGAGACAGGTTGGGCAACTGATCTCTACCCAAAGGTGTGAGAAGGAGATTGAATTTACTTACAGTATAATAATTTTTCTCATTCCATTTTTACCATGATGGCAAAAATTCAGGATGGGTTTTTTTTCCAAGGCTTTCTCAGGCTGACAGTTTTCCTGGGGATTTAGAGCGAGGTGCTCCTGACTTTGAGAGTCACAGAACAACGCGGCCACAGGAACAAAAGACATTTAGATGATGAAGTGAGCTGGGGAGGGACTCTTGGTCAGGAAGTCTAGTGACAGGATGAGGGGGAATGGTTTTAAATTGGAAGAGGGGAGATTTAGATGAGATCTTAGGAAGAAGTTCTTTGCTGTGAGGGTGGTGAGGCACTGGAACAGGTTGCCCAGGGAAGCTGTTGATGCTCCATCCCTGGAGGGGTTCAAGGCCAGGCTGGATGGGGCTTGGAGCAACCTGCTCTAGGGAGAGGTGTCCCTGCCCAGGGCAGGGGGGCTGGAACTTGATGATCTCTAAGGTCCCTTCCAACTCTGACCATTCTATGATTATCACCCTCAGGATAATTCAGGCAGCTTGGAAAACCCTTCCAGCTTTACCTCCATCTATTTCTATTCACAGAGAAGACACAAGACATTTTCAGCCCAATTCCGTGGCCGTGGGTCCATTGAGCAGAACCAACAAGGAGCTCGGGAGAAACCCTGGGATTTTTTCTCTACTGCAAAAAATCCAGGTGGGAAATTCAACGCTTTTCCCTTTCAATGGGATTTCTACAGCACATTCATCAATCTGGCATCTGCAAACTTATACTATTATTTATATTTTTTTAAAATAACTAGATCTGGAGATGGCTCAGCAGAACAGAATCTCCGCGGAGGACAAACACATCCCCCAAGGGCATGTCACTGTGCTCGAGTTGAGCACTGAATTAAGGTTTTTTTACAAAAAGGGGGGGATTTCTATTAAAGAAAAAAATAACTCTCAGCAAAGCAGACAATGGAATGTGGAAATGCAAGAATTGCTGTGGCTATTTATATAACTCCCTCTTTTCTGAACAGGATCATCCAGATTTAGACCTCCAACCTCACCGAGCCCAAAGGCCCCGTGAAAGTCTAGGGCAGTAAAACACGGCTCCATCCCCAAAGACCACGTCCCACAAGGAACAGTCCCTTAAGGAAAACCTTAGCTCCAAAGATTTGGATTCAAACCAGTGCAGAATTCCCAGCAGTGATAATTCCCAGCAGGAGCAACCAGCGATGGGACTGTGGGACCAGCAGCTCCATGGCCACCAACCATCCCTACAGCTGACATCTGCTGATGCCCACACAGATCCCCGGGAATCTGCTCCTAATAAAAACCCTTAGGAAAAACATTCAGCAATAACTGTCAAATCCTTCCCCTTCCCAACATCCCACTCTGACAAGATGGTTTATATCTTGATGCTATTTTATATCTTATGATCAAATGCATTAAACCTCCTCTATTTTTCATGCAAGAAAACCCATTTCCTGATCCAGGTTTACACTCCTGGCTACAGTCAGCCCAAGGACTGGGGGGAAAAGCCTATCAGGACCTGTTCAAACAGGCCTGCAGGAGGATTTTTTGCCAGAATTGATTTCAGGAGAGCAAGATAGCACCGTGGAACTATTGATCCTGCACTTGCAGCTCTCCTCTGTACGTGTGGGGACCAGCAGCCTGGGCTGGCACCAAGGCAGATCAGTCAAAGCAATAAAGCTCCTCATCCATCCCCCCAAGCACCATCATCACCCCCCCAGGCAGCAGCAGAGGCTGTTTCTTTGAGTTATAAAGAGCTGGTTGGAGGTTTTTAGGGACTTCCCAAGCCCAAATCTTGGGTGGAAATCAACAATTACATCTTAGAGTAACTACACTCAACTTCAGAGCCAGAAATAAAACCTAGACTGTATTTTGTTTCACTTTAAGCAGAACTTTTTCCTTCCCTGGGCTCGCAGCAGCTCCCTGGACACCCGGCTGCTCCGGGCAGGGGCCTCTTTCCCTCTCAACATACTATTTTTTTTTCTTCTTTTCACCACAAGGAAGCCCCAGACGCAGTCAGGACCCTGCAGCTCCACAATAACCCTCCTGTTCTGCACTTCCAGACCCCACGGTCCCTCCAAGAAGCTGTTTGAAACCTGCCTGGAGCCAGCACAGAAGGACCATTGTGAAACCCACCCCCGGTGCCCCTGTCGTTGCTTACACAGGAATTTCACCTTCGAGCTGGAGAGAAGGGAGCTGGGGAACACTCAGCCACTGTTCTCCTGCAAGCCCTGAGCAAATGTCATTCATTTTCCCCCCACTGGCTTCTTTGAAATGAGAATTCATTCATTTAAATAAAAAAAAAGTTGGGTTTATTCTGAGGTGTGGGGCCCAGGCGTGCTGCTGCTCAGAAAGACAAATCACTGAGTAAACTGTAATTTTTAAAATAAAGAAAATAACTACTCCAGAAATCCTCATCAAGCACCTCAATAACAAAAAAATGCAAGAGTTGTCTCTCCTGTGCCCACAGGGAGCAAAGATTTGGTGAAATCAGCACACAGAGCAGGAATAAAACCCAAACAATTCTCTGTTCTGGCTAGAAACGGAGCCCAAAGTCTCATTTGAACAGGTCCTGCTTTCTGAAAATAGTGTGAGCTCCTGAGCTGAACTGGGCACAAGGATGGGAACAGCAGAGACGTGATGCCCAAGTCCTGCCACCTCCCACGGGGTCTGTCTTGGGCACATCATCACTGCAGAAGATGGGCTGGGACACCCACGGAACCCCCTTTCTACCCACCCTGCTCGTGGTTGTTGGGGTGACATCAGCTACCCCAGGTCTGAGGGCCCTGTTACGCTCTAATTCCACATCTCCCA
This sequence comes from Thinocorus orbignyianus, assembly GCA_013400375.1. Classification (NCBI taxonomy): domain Eukaryota; kingdom Metazoa; phylum Chordata; class Aves; order Ciconiiformes; family Thinocoridae; genus Thinocorus; species Thinocorus orbignyianus. The sequence continues at coordinate 254,440 of VXBW01004752.1, forward strand.
AAGAGGAATTGGTTACAGATGTCTTCTCCTTACCCTGTCACCTGGTTCTCCACGAATTCCAGTCGGACCGGGAAGGCCAGGCTCACCGCTGGCACCTTTGGGACCCTGTTGGGAAGACAAAGAAGAAACAGCTGCAGCATGAAGGTCCAGGAACCCCTGACTATCTTGACATCCCCAAAGTTCACCAGTCTCCATAATATATTCAGAAAGGTCATGTCTTCGATGTCCTCCCTCCTTTCACCCCTCCCAGGACCTAGGGACCACTTGCTGACATCTGGTACCTCTAGCGTTGGTTGGAAGAGCTCAAGAACTTCTACCCCACCACGTTTCAGCCACCCACACAAAGTGCCCCAGGTCTTCTGCTGTGCCTCCTGACCAAGTGATGCCCCCAGAAGGTACCACCCTGCGCTGGTTTTCAGCCAGTTTCACTGGGGAAACGTTGATGCTGGTTGTGAACGCTCCCGGGGAGAGGGGAGAACAAAACATGAGACAACCTCCAAAGGGGAGGAGTTGAGAGAAGATGCACAGGCTGGGAGTGCCCAGGTGGAGAAGGAATTAAGGTGTCTTTCCATAGGTCAAACTCAAGCCCTTCCTTTGGAAATAATTGCTAAATATTCATCATTCCAGCAGGCAGCTTGTCCAGCCTCCCACTTTTTCTACAGCTCTGCATTAATGGAGGTGTCCATCTGGTTCTGGCCACTTCTTCCCATCCCTTGTAGCCACCACGCACTCATCTGGCCAGAGCTTTGCAGAGCAGTGGCCTGCCAGAAGGGGATGCACCTTAAATTACCCCTGAAAATTAATTGCATGTTCAATTACCCAGGTAAAGTACCCACCTGGAAACCTCTGACACCGGGGGCTCCAATGGGACCTTGAAGACCAAGTGGGCCCTGAAAAAGAGAGAGAAAAGCTGTGGTAGGGAGAAAATTTGGGGCAAGGCAAGTCAGTTGTGTGATTAAAGCAGCTCCTGTGGCTCGGTGGCATTGCTGGTGGACCTGAGGAGCCACCATGAAGTGGAGCTCAGGGTTGATTGAGCTTAATTAATATCATTATTTGTATATGTTAATGGTAACGATCCAGCATGCTCACAAGAACTAAAAATCAGCAACAGCACAAGGTAGAAGCACGACAGAGACACAGGCAATATACATTTGGGGTCTGCAATCCCAATATTACACCTTGAATCGATCCAGCTCTGTGGGAAGCTCCTGTGAAACACGTGCTGGGTGCTCCCGGCCATGAAAAATGCCAACTGTGTCCACTTGCTTGGATGTACTTTGTATCAGTGATGTAGAAAAAGCACCTTCTGCTGTTAGAGCAGGTGCTTTTAAGAGCCCAGCTCATTAGGGAGAGCGTGAACATCAGAACCTCACCATCAGGAGTCTCTAGTGCTTTCTACTGAGAAAAAAAATCACACATGACAAAGATCTTGGGCAAAAAAAAAGCCTGAATTTAGGCTCTGCACTGGGGAGGCCACAACTGGAATCCTGCCTCCCGTTCTGGGCTCCCCAGTTCCAGAGAGACAGGGAACTGCTGGAGAGAGTCCAGCGTAGGGCAACAGAGATGCTGGAGGGGTTGGAGCATCTCCCTGAGCTGGGACTGGAGAAGAGAAGGCTGAGGGGAGACCTTATCAGTGCTCCCAAGGATCTGAAGTGGGGGTTGAAGGAGGATGGAGCCGGACTCTTCTCAGTGGTTCCCAGGACAAGGGGCAACGGGCACAAGCTGGAACATGGGAAGTTCCATTTGAATATAAGGAAAAACTTGTTTGGGATGAGGGTGTCAGAGCCCTGGCAGAGGCTGCCCAGGGAGGGTGTGGAGTCCCCTTCTCTGGAGACCTTCAAGCCCTGCCTGGATGCATCCTGAGGGATGTGCTCTGGGCAACCCTGCTTTAGCAGGGGAGTGGGACTGGGTGATCTCAAGAGGTCCCTTCCAACTCGGACAACTCCCTGATGTGTTACTCCCTCTGCCCTCGAGGAGGGACACCCCAGCAGCCCCACAGTGATTTCCAGGTCTGTGTGGCCACTCCTGCTGCTTTTCATCTCTTCATCTGGGCTCCAAAACGATGCAGGGAATGCAATGAAAGCAGCAACAAGGTGCTCCGCTGGGGACCTCAGTGGTTTCTAACCCAAAAGTTTCCCAAAAGTTGCCAGTTCACAGAATAAAAGTGGAACCTGCCAGGGCTGTGGGGGTGGATAAAGCTGCTGCGGAGCTGGGGGGGAGGAGAAACGTGGGAAGAGATTATTCCCCACCTGCAACTGTTCTGGTGTTGCACCCTCCCCACAGTTGGGAACTTTGGGGCATTTTCCAGCAGTTGGGAAAAGCGTGTAAGGAAAAGCAGGAGATTCCCAGGAGGTCTGAAGCTTTTTAACCCTTTTCAAGCTCCTGTCATTCATTCAACCCCAGGATGGGTTCCTGCTTTGCTGCTTGTACGGCTTCAGGTTTTCCAGTGAAGTTCTACCACTCCAAGGAAGGTGAGGCAGGAACAGGAAGGATTTCACATTCCACGTGCTGGTAGTGGTGCACATCACAGGAATTTCACAGGAGTTTTTCTTCAGTAATGACTCATATTCAGCATGAAATGAACCTGAATATTACTGTCCTCACAGGGAATTGCTGCCTGTCTGATCGCTCCTGTCTGACTGTAGCAGCTCCACAAACCTCCTGGACAACCGGACAACTACAGCTTGCTTTGCCAAACTTTGCAAGCACACAGAGCAGGATCTGACCCTGCTTATGGGGGAGTAATTCCTCTGCTGCCAAAAAAACTCCCCAGAGTCTCGCCAAGGGAGAACGTGGCCTTTTGTTTCAGCCACAGAGTAATCCCAAGGGATTGATCTCGACTTCAGCACCTATTTGATTTCCGAGCAGTGTTGTACTTACAGTTGCTCCTCTAGGTCCTGGCAGACCCCTCTCACCAGGAACACCAACATCCCCCTGGCAAGAACACCAAAATCTGTCACCAAAGTCATCCAGAAGCCACAAATCCACCCTTCCCAGCCCACTGTGCAGCCAGATTCCCAGATCCCAGGCTATTTCAACCCCAAATTCCCTGACTCGTTGCCCCATCCATGAACCCAGCTTGCATGGGGCTGCCATGGGGCTCACCCCCGTGTGTTACAGGCACTAATTGCCTTCCTAAAGCTTTACTGGTGCAGGAAAGCAGCACACCAGCCCCAGCCAGATCTAAAACACACCCACAAAGCTCACAGTAAGGGTAAAAGATGGGAATACATACTGGGATGCCTGGCTCTCCAGAGGGACCTGCCTCTCCCATCTCTCCAGGACTGCCCTGCAGGGGGGAAAGCAAACACTGGGTTAGGGCATAACTTCAGAGAACGAGCAGAGGGAGTTAGAGCCTGGGTCAGGAGATAAAAACAGCTTTAAACTCTTACAGGTTTAAGACTAAGAGGAGAAAACTCTAAAGGACAGAAATTTGATGACATTTTATGGACATTTAAAGACATTTGATGGATGTCCTCAGGGCAGGGAATCTGTACAGCCTGTCCTGGGAGCTGGGAGAGCTGCCAGCCCCAGGGCAGCCCCACCACAGCCCACCCTGGAACGAAGGAGACAGGGATGCCCTTTCAGAGGGACCCCTCAGGGCACCCCACATCATTCATTTCCTCATCTCCTTGGTGCAGGGAGAAGCATCTTCCTGCAGCACATGAGGATTAACAAGAATAACGATGCAGGTGACATCTTTAGCAGCTTCCCCACCAGAACCCCCCAGTTAGAAAAGACTCACTTACTGGTTCACCCTTTGAGCCTTTAATACCTGCTCTTCCAGGCAGCCCCTGAAAAAAAATGAAACCCAACCCCAATATTAAAGCAATTTCAGAAGATGTGGAGTTATTAGATTTCTTATTCTGGCCTGATTTGACACACAAGGAGCAACGTTCGCCTGCAGCAAGGGAGGATTTGCATTTCTGCAGCTTCCAGCAGGAAAATGATAGCTTTAATTTCCCTCCCGTTGGCTGCACTAACAGCTCCACCTACACCAATCCCGGGCAATTAGAGCAAAGAGGAGGAAAATATAAATACAGCACGAGCTGCAACATTTGGCAGAGCAGAAACCTCTCTCCAGAGGTGTTCAAAATATTCTGCAAGACAGGAAGGAAGGAATACTCTACCTCTACTTAAATAGTTGGTAGATGGAGGGATCAAACCCTTTACTCATAAGGCAGAGACAGAATTCAGGATACTGTCCAAATATGGTTACTTTTATCCCAAATCTTACCTTCCTGCATGAAGGATGCCCATCCCTGGGATGTAAAAGAGAAAATCCCTCTCAAATATAAATTTTCAAAAGAGCCAGAGTGGCCAAAAGCCAGGGTATCACTGCACTTGGTGCTACTCCAGATGTTTTCTGTTCGATCTTGTACGTGGCTCCCCTGCTTGTGTGGTGGGAAAAGGGGAATTCCTCTTGGCTGAAACGGAGCCCCCCGTGAGACAACCCAGAAAACGACCCCCCCCCTCTCCCCAGGAAGGGTCTCTGTAGACAGGCCAAGCTGCTGCAGCCCCCATAGGTGAGGGGTCCTGCTGCCATACTCACAGGGAGTCCGTTTGGTCCCTTCTCTCCAGGAGCACCCATGCGAGCTGCATCACCCTGTGGATATCAAGAGGTCAGGAGGGACCCTCTGGGACCAGAGAAAGGTCTGACACAGCCAGGGGACACATTCCCAAACAGGCATTTGGCCTCATCCTCCTCCCCAAGACCAAGAACCCGTTGTGTCTACAAGGAGGTGAGCACTCACTGGATGCCCAGAGCTCCCAAGTGTGTCCCTTATCCCCTGGCAGTTCCCAGCCTTCCTTGAAGGACACAGCCCACATTCCTGTGGGATCACCATTCAAAAACCAGGCAACGGGTACCTGACAGCACTTTGTCCACAGGCAATTAAAAGAAACAGATGCTTCTGTCAACAGATCTGAGAAGGCATCTCTGAAGGCCTAGAGTCAGCCAACAGGAACCATCAAGTCTAGGGACACACTGAGTTTAGATCATACGTGCGTGGCCCATATGTGCATCTTCTCGCTTTAGGGAATTTCCTGGGGATTAATTAAGAGAAGCAGCTTCTCTCTTCTTCACCAGTTACACTGTTGGAAAGCTCTTTAGGAGCAGCAGCTTTCCAGCCATGCTCTTTCTTGACAAGCACCAGCAGCTTCACAATCCACGTGGGACACTAAGGGAAACGTTTCCTGCGGTGTTTAAGTAGGACTTTACAAACCTTCTCACCATCGAGTCCAGGAGCTCCATCTCGCCCATCCTTGCCAGGCATGCCCTGCAACCAGGCACAACACAGGTTAAGGCTGTGGAGCAGATTTTGTGGTTTACAAAATCCATTCACCTCAAAGAACCTTTTGGCAACGGGTCTGACTCCAGTTGTACTGGGGGGAACGGGGAGATTTTCCACCCACAGCAGTACAACTGGGTCTGGTCCAGTCAGGATTTACAAGGACCCACAGAGCAGGAGGTTGGTAGCAAAGAGTGTAAAGTGCAAGATTTCTCCTGTCGTGTCTTATCTCACCAGGACAATGACAAGACCTGCATCCTATTTCATCAACTTACGGGTTCTCCTATGAGCCCACGAGCTCCTGGGTTTCCTTTTGGTCCAGGTCTACCCTAGAAATCAACATTACAGTCCGTGTTACTCAGGACACAACCCTTCAGAACAATCAGCCAACAAAGACAACACTCTCTGGGGACATTTCATTCAGTTTGGGCTGGCTCCTGGCCGGGTCTTGTAGCTATGGTTGTTCTTTTTGGACACACCAGAAAACTGGTCCAATGACGGGAAAATTCTTGGTCATTTCATGGGATGGAGAAGTGAAATCTGATCCCTGTGCTTTAATAAGGCTTGAACACCTCATTTCTGAGGTAATACTTTCATCTCTTTCAAATAAAGCGGGGACAAGCCACAATAAACACGTGGAACAGACTTCTGTACATGTCCCATCCATGATTTGAGCAGAAGAGTGTTGTTCTGCACTTACAGTATCGCCTTTGGGCCCCCGGAATCCTCGAGGTCCTTTGATTCCCTGGTCTCCCTGTGACAGAGGAGGAAAAGCTGTTTAAGCCTCTTCACCACGCAGTGACAGACACTAATGTTTCCAGGCTGTAAAGGAGGAAGGGTTTTGTGCCTTCTGCTGCCATCAGCAGAGGGGAGCATACACGCTCCCACAGGAGCTTGCCTGCCCTTGCTCAGTTCCACTCTCTAATTCCCAACACACAGACAGGATCACAGCAGGGACTTCTCCAACAACCCCTGGGGCAGAGACCACCTTCCTCCTCATTTAACAAGGTGTTTTCTTTAACCAGAACCAGGCTAGGAGAAAAGCTTTAATATTTAGTATCTGAAGGGAGCTTCAGGAGAGCTGGAGAGGGACTCTTGGTCAGGAAGTGTAGGGATAGGACAAGGGGAATGGTTTTAAAGTGGAAGACGGGAGATTTAGATGAGATTTTAGGAAGAAATTCTTTCCCGTGAGGGTGGTGAGGCACTGGAACAGGTTGCCCAGAGAAGCTGTGGCTGCCCCATCCCTGGAGGGGTTCAAGGCCAGGCTGGATGGGGCTTGGAGCAACCTGGTGTGGTGGGAGGTGTCCCTGCCCAGGGCAGGGGGCTGGAAACAGATGATCTTTGAGGTCCCTTCCACCCTGAACCATTCTATAATGTCAGCTCAGGATAGAGTTTGCTGATTCTTCTTCAACACCCTCCTTCCCAGGACCACCACAGATACCCCTTCTCAAGTGCTCATGGAAAAGCAGTGAAGAACAGAGAACGATGGAAACGTGGTGGGCTTATTCTGGCAGAGGGAACAACGGAGGGAAACACATCATGGGACCAGGGGCAGATGAAGTAAGATTGCTCTAACTGGAGGGGAAAAGGCAGAGGGGAATAATCTGGTGGAGAGGGTCAGCACAGCTCCCCTGTTCACTGGCAGCAAAGGCTTCAGTGCAGAAGGAATAAGCTTTGGTTGTGGGAAGCAGGGCCACGGAGATGATGAGAAGTAGATACATACAGCTTTCCCTGGAGGTCCTGGGATTCCAGGTGGCCCTCTGAAACCGATGTCACCCTGCAAAGAATAACACATCATTGTAACGTGGTGCTTGGCAGAGGGGGAAGTAACAGTATCCCCACCTTATACCACACAAAGCCTTGGAAAGACATCCCATAGTTGTTGCTGCCTTCCAGTACAGCCTGGCAAAAAGATCCCCCCATGAACAAGCAGGTTTTCACTCTGGATCCCCTCCACCACCATCTCTGTGACACACTGATCTCATCCCTGGCCTCGTTATCTTGATCACACACTTGTTCCTAAATCAAGGGCTGCCTGTATCAGATTCCAAGCCATTCAGCCTCTGGGGTAAAGGTCAAGGGACTTGGGCAAAAGTCCAAAGCCATGATGAGCTGAAGATTGACCCTGTTCTCACTGAGGAGACCCTTCACACCCTCAGAGTCTTTGTCCACCAGTGATTCTTTGGCTGCTTCTTGTAAAGAGACAAAAGTGAAATGTTCATGCAGTGTTTCTCTTTTTTGGTTGTTTTTATGAGATTCTTCAGCACTGTCAGTCCTGCAGGGCCAGCACTTTGTCCTTCTTCTCTGAATCCTTAGATCAATGCTGGTCCTGGTCCCATCAATCCCCCAGATACGTTGGCTCCTCCTGCCTGTAGAAGGTTTCTGCTTGAGGAGGTGCAGGAGAGACTCTGCACTTTGCATCTTTACAAGTCCTCAGTGGTGTCCAGTAAGGACAAATGTCACCCAGACCTGGCACAAGAAAAACTGGTGGTGGAGAGGGGAAAATAAAACATAATCAGAAGGATTTTCTTACTCTGTCACCAGCTGGACCCATCGGACCAGGGAGGCCTCTTAGTCCTCTTGGGCCCTAATTAAGAAAACAAATCAGTTAAAACCCAATCACTGCTAAACACAAAACAGCAGAACAGCATCATGTAGCTGCTCATCAACACAGAGAACATTAAGAAACAGTGAAGAGTGGCAGAAAGCTCAATCTTCTGCTGCACAAACAAGACATTTTCCCCTTCAGTGACAAGCTCTGGGCAAGTGACACCGGAGACACCCCACGCAGAGAGGCAGCTGGAGTCCAGCCAGCCCACAGCTCAGCCTCAGATCCACCAAAAACTGCCCAGGCCTCTCCTGGAGAAGCAAGAAGACAGTGGCTGTCACCTGGATGTCTCATTTTGGTGAGGTGCCAGAAGCAGGACCTGAATTGAAGCTCAGTGAAAGCAGCACCATTTGTTTTTTCACCAGCATCATCACATCTGTGGTTTTGCCAGAGCAGGAGCTGTGGCACATGATGATTGGTGGCACCACTGAGTTTCATGGTAAAAAGGTCCCAGGAACTGGTCTAGAGAGAAGGTGTTACCTGCAGGCCAACACTGCCGGGGATGCCTGGGGGACCAGGGGGGCCAGGGTTGCCCTGGGATAGAGAAAAAATTAATTAGACAAAGGACAAGACAACAACCTAAAGCCAGGGACCTCCCCATCTTATTTCTCCTTGAAATAAGGATTCTCCTTCTCCCTCAATCTCAGATTTCTGCTTCAGAATTTCCTTCATGCACAAGAACACTTGATCAGCCAGGAACTGGTTAAGGCAGGACTGACTTTTTACCTGAGCTGACATCCCTGCACGTGAAACAACAGGCATTAACCTGTGGAACTGATCTTCACCCCATGGCTGTCTGGAAGATGGATTTTCCTGAAGCATGAGCCCACAAACACACAGGCAGAGCAATGGAAGCCACCTTCCCCTTGCTGTTCAGCCAGCTGCCTCATTCCTCCCCGTCTTCTTGAAGAAACTACCCATTACAGAGCTTTTAAAGAGAAAATCCCTCCCCCACCCCCCTTAAGCTGAAGTTTACCTTTTCTCCATCTTTTCCTATTTCACCAGGTTCTCCTTTGTGCCCAGTGTGTCCCTGGGGAAGCAAGAGCTCCAGTTACTTACGTTCCAGTACAGGCTTGTTTCAAGATTTCAGTTTTGTGAGACAACTGAGAGGCCAAAACCCACCAAAACTAATGACTTACTGGGAAAATCATCTAGATAAGTGCAGTAAATATGTGAAGAGAGGTTATTTCTGGGGTTAATTAGCCACACACCATTCCTGTGCTGGGTATCATCGTGTCAGAACTGATCTAGTTTCAGGAAACACCAAAATTCAGTTTTCTAAGAGTGATTTGCAGTGAGAGCAGGCTCCAGGTCTCCGTGCACAATTCTCAGGTCACAATTACAGGTCTGAGATGAGAAGTCATAGAATCATAGAATGGTCAGAGTTGGAAGGGACCTTAAAGATCATCCAGTTCCAACCCCCCTGCCCTGGGCAGGGACACCTCTCCCTAGAGCAGGTTGCTCCAAGCCCCATCCAGCCTGGCCTTAAACACTTCCAGGGATGGGGCATCAACAACTTCCCTGGGCAACCTGTCCCAGTGCCTCACCACCCTCACAGCAAAGAACTTCTTCCTAATATCTCATCTAAATCTCCCCTCTTCCAATTTAAAACCATTCCCCCTCGTCCTGTCACTAGAGTCAGTTCCCACGACTTTTGAAAATGGGGCTGAGAAGCTTCTGAAAACCCAATTCTGCATCTTTAACCTCCCTTTTAGGTTTAAGTCAGCTTTAACGTCTGCATCACCCAGCTGGCAATGAAATCCACTTCCCACTGAAATCTTTTATATAAGCTCAGATACAATTTGCTTCTTGGCTCCCTTCCTGCAGCTGGGGGAGAGACCCAGAACTAATTTCAGCCGTGGCAGATGCTATTCCTCACCACACGAAAGGTCCTGAGCATCATTTGCATCATAATTGGAGACCTTCACAGGTTTTCCCATTTCATAAGCTATGAATTTGCAACAGCTTTACCCCAAACACGGTGTATTTCTAACGATAGTTATGACTCAGCCCAGAGACCAACCAGACCTGCAAAAAAAAAAGGTCAGTTCACGAGGAATTAGAGCATTTCCCAGGAGATGGTCCATCCGTTGGCAACTTCTGCTAAATCCTGCTAAAATAACTGGAGTAACTCATTACTTCTGCTGGTTGCTGGTGTGTAACTACTGCACAGCGTTCAGGGGAATCACAGAGGGGCCAGGGAAGGAGCTGGGTGATTACCGAGTGAGGTCTCCTGAGGGCTGCAACCTAGAATTCATGTGCCAGAATCAAACAACACAAGGAGAAAGCTGCCTGCTGCTACACTGGCTATAAAATGACAATTAAATCGTGTTTAGTCATGCGAGTTATGTCTTGCTACAGTAAAACCTGTATCTTTTACAGGGTCTGTGAGTGCAATTTTAAGAACTGCTGAGGTTTTTTTACAGCTCTCTCTGAAGTCTGACAAGGCTGCACATCGTTCTGGAGGCAGCCCTGAACCCCTGCTCCTGGTCACCAGTTGCACCTGGCAAGGTGTGCCACCTTGATCTTTCTTTTTGTCCCAGGCAAAGGGTTAAATTCCATTTTTTGGAATCAATGGCCGTGGTTAAATCTTCCATCCGACAAAGACAGCAATATCCTGCAAGGAATCTTTCTTACCTTGAACCCTGGCATCCCTGGGGGACCTGGAGGGCCTGGTGGGCACAGAGCTGGGCACTGCAAGGAACAGAATCACGCTTTGGTTCATCAAGCACAGCCAGGGAAGATGGCTTCATTACTTGGGAGAGGTGAAAAGGCATGGGGTTTGGGTGGGTTTTGGCTCTAAATTCACTGAATTTAATTAATTCATAGGATTTCCTGGCATTTCCCTACGAAAGAGGGTCCTCAACAGGTCCTCTGGCCCCAGCAACCCACTAATTAATGATTTATGAATCATCTGCTTCAGTTCAAGCATGGGCTGTGAGGGATTCTGAAGGCTGATCATCATCCACAGCAGAGTATGCCAGAGAACCACAACTCCCCCTGAAGCTGGATGGGGATCTTGTAAATTGTTGGGAAAACATTTAATTCTACACATTTGCTGATCCCTATTGATCTCCACGAGACAACTCACCCACCTGAAACAAGGACAAGCACCAGAGTTTATCAGAGGGGGAGTCATTAATAAAATTAACCCAAATACCCAAAAAGCTGGTATCTGCAGATACTAGAGGTGGGTGAGCTGCTTGTTCCCAGTCTGGCTGGGAACAAATCAGAACACACACGGGAATTTAGTGGGGACTTAGAAGGCCCCACTCTGAAAACTCTAAATAGGGAACGAGATTTTCTTCTGCAGGTTTCCTTCCATTTGTTTGGTTTTTTCTTCCAATAAAACCCCAGGCAACACCTCTGCAGCAGAAAGTTAATTTTCTAGTATGTTCCACGGGGTAACTCCAATTAAATTTGCAGAAATAGCACCATTTTCTATTCCCTTCCACGTGACTTGCCAGAAGGCAGCCCAAAGTGACTCGGAGCTTTTTTTGGGGCACGCCAATTAGGAACCCAAAGAGGCTGTCACAACGACAGCTGTGAGATCTGGAAATGTCACTTCCATCCTTCATGGACTTAACACTCCTTTCTTTCCCTTGAAAGGAAGGAACTGAGACTTTCTCCTAAGGAAGGCAAACTAAACAAAGCATATGCCCACGGGAACCCAGTGCCACCATCCACGGAAACAAACAGCGCGACACGCAGGACCTTTTCTCTTGCCAACAGATGCATGAGGAGCTGCTGTCATTTACCAAATGCTGAAAGTCTTTTTGGAAGTGAGGAATGTGTGCAAAACCAGCCTCTTGGAAAGCAAAGAGCAAGGAAAAACATAAAAAGATAAAACTAAAATAAAAGAAAATTAAATTAAAATAAAATCTATATAAAAAATCAGCCCTAGCATTACCCTACCTCCTTGAAAATACATTTGGGTCTCCTAAATGCCCACACAACACCGATCTGTGGCAGTTTAGACCCGTGTCACAGAATCATAGAATGGTCAGAGTTGGAAGGGACCTTAGAGATCAAGTTCCACCCCCCCTGCCATGGGCAGGGACACCTCTCCCTAGAGCAGGTTGCTCCAAGCCCCATCCAGCCTGGCCTTAAACACTTCCAGGGATGGGGCATCAGCAGCTTCCCTGGGCAACCTGTTCCAGTGCCTCACCACCCTCACAGGAAAGAACTTCTTCCTAAGATCTCATCTAAATCTCCCCTCTTCCAATTTAAAACCATTCCCCCTCGTCCTGTCACTAGACTTCCTGACCAAGAGTCCTTCCCCAGCTCTCCTGGAGCTCCCTTCAGATCCTGGAAGGCTGCTCTCAGGTCTCCCCGGAGCCTTCTCTTCTCCAGGCTGTGTCTGCAGGTCAGAACACTGCAGGTTTAAGGCACTCAAGTCACACCAACCAAAAATTACATCAAGGGTTAAACCAACAAGTATTTTCTTGCCAAGTCAAGGAAAACCTACCTGCAGGTCCCCACCGCCTTCGGGAAAGTTGCCTGGAAGACCCTGAAATTCATGAAATGTGGGCTTTTAAATACATGAAGACAACTGTGCAGGAGAAATACAGTTTCTAGAAAATGCACTTTAAAGCCCCAGCTCAGTTGGATCAGCACGAGGCAGACACCCAGCCCCACAGCCCCTGAACCCAGAGCATCACGAGCAGCATCAATCCCCAGAACAGACACATCAAGTATGCCATTATCTTCTGGAGATGCACAGATGAACTTAGGGGAGGTGCTGAAGGTGCTGAAGTCAGCAATTTGAGAAGAGCAGCTGTCCCTGAGCAGGGAAGCTTCTTGGGAAAGACCTCCCCACCCCTCCAACCTTCCAGAGCTACCACAGCAAACCCAAACCAGAGACCTGCTGGTTTCAAGCCCTCCTTGCTGGTCCTACACAAACACATAAAGACCCAAACATCCATATAAAGCTCTGGAGACCAGAAAACCCACCTTGCAATCCATCAATTCCATAAAGTCTGGATGCCACTGGGCTCCTCTACCCAAAGAGCACAGCCAATTAACAGGAGATAACGAACAAGCTGAGGTGCAGACAGTGAAAAGTCACTGCTCTCCTTGGGGAACAGTGCTTAGGGTCTGCAGAAACTTAACCTCAAAAAGAAGTGCTCAAGGCAATGGCAGCAAATAAAATGCACCCGTTCCAACAGCAAGAAGAAAATTCCGAGCTCCCCACAGGGATTTTCTTACATTTATTTGCAAGTCTCAACTTACGGGAGGTCCAGGTGGTCCAGGAGGCCCTGGGAATCCCGGCAGACCAAAAGGTCCCTAAAAAAGAGAAGAAAAAAATAGTAAGATTTTCCCTTCTTCATCATTTCAATGAAAAGGGAGAGGAAGGGTGGCTACCAAATACCATCACTGCACATTTGGGAATGTGGGGCAAGATATCTCTCGTGGCACTAAGCTGCAGCTTTATCTCTGTGTATTTCTACCATACACAAGGTGGTAACAAGGAATAGCATTGCCCACGGGAATTTGTAGAGCTTGTAGTGCCTTCACACTTCCAGAATGGGGTGAGAGACCAGACATGAACCTCATTCTTCTCTTGGTTGTGGCATGTTCAGTAAACAAGGATCAAAAAGAAGGAGAAACTCACAGGAGGACCCCGAAATCCATTTCCACCTGGGAGCCCACTGGGTCCTGGAGGCCCCTGTTGAACAGAGAGAAGAGCTTTACACCCGTGGTGACCTCGCAGAGCTGCCAAAGCCCAGGAGCAAACAGCCTGGCTGTACTCATTTGGCTAATCCCCCTAAGGAGCCCAATCCTGCACCCAGACCATCAGTTTGCCAACACACACCTTCAGTTTTGCTCCACCTTCCCAGGAGCACACCCTGGTCATCATTGCACCACAGCAGACACAGGTGGACAACAAGGACAGGACACCTCTGAGATGCCCCAGGAACCCACCAAACAAAAACTGTCCCAGAATCAGTCACTTCCAGCAATTCTAACAACCTCAGTGTCAGCTGCCCTGAGGTTGGGGTAAAAACACCCTAAAAACCTAGAAAGCTGCTGAGCTGCAGGACCCCACAACCCTCTGCCCAGCACAGGAGAAGGACTCATGGCCTAGGATGGGTTTGTAACACTCAGGGGACCCAGTAACACCAGTATAATAATTTAAACTTATTTTTTGGAAAAAGACTCTCATTACTTACTGGAGGTCCTGGTAGTCCCTTGCCCTGGAAACATTTAAAAGAGTAAAAGATGTTAGAAACTGAGCATACAGGAAGAAAAACAAACCTCAGAAGATGCTGCTTAATTATTTTTTTTTTTCTTGTAAGTTCCCTCAGCACTCCCTTGTCCCCAATTAATGTAATTTGCAATCAGAGCAGAGATGGAGTCTTGATGAATCCTTTTGTTGCCTCTAATAATTTGTATTCCCTCTCCATCCCCGTTACCTATGAGACATCTCTAAGTAAAGCCACATACAGTGACGGGACAGTGGGACACAGACATCTGTGAAAACAACATTCCAGTTTATCTACTTTTCCCTTTTTTTGTCTTCTTTTCATTTTTATTAGACATTATCTAATGGCTAATAACTTTGATAAGCCAGTCTTTACCCCACGCAGATCTAGGAGTTACTCACAGCTGGTCCAGGTGGCCCAGAAGGTCCCAATGCACCCTACAGGGAAAAAAAAGAGTGGATATTAGAAGGGATTAGACCAGAAACTTCCACATGGGCAGACACCAACACCTGCTCTCCTTGACACCCAGCTTTGAGAACTCCAGCAGTGCCCTCTGGTCACAGCACACGCCTGAAGATGCTCAGCTGAATTCACTAATACAAAGGTAGAAGCTTAAGGATAACGTCTCTATCACTTCTTGTTAATTACTTCATCAAAGAACATCTGAGGACAGCAGGGATGGGTGTTCAGAACTGGCCCCAACAACTTCCTTCACCGTTAGCTGGGCAGGGACTAAAGCACGAGCTGCTCCTAAAAGACTAATCAGACACTTCTGCAAGTCACAGCTGGCGTCAGATTAAATATTCATGGAGGCCAAAGGTTCATAAATTGAATTTCATCCATTTGAAATATTCTTATTCATAATACTTCCACGTCATAGATCCAACAACTAAATTATCTGAAACTATTTACAAGAGTTGGTCTCTTTCAGTGAATTTATATTTAATTCATGCATTTTCCCTTCAAGCAAAGACAAAGATTTGGCAGCTTCTGCCTCTTCACTGGTTTCCCTGGCAAATCCCCAACCTCCTTTACCCAGCTTATTCTTAAACTTGACCCTCTGTCAAGAGTTTGGTGACCTTATGTCTCAGACTGCAATTAAGTCATCCTTGCAGTCCTTACGTTCCTGCTTAACTAAAGACAGTGCCCCAGGCAGACTGACCTCCCTAATCCCTTTGCTGCATTGCAAAGATGCCAGCGTTGGCTGGGAGACTGTAAAATCAGTTAAAGGTGGTAATTCCAAACCAGAAAGTGAAAAGAAATATAAAAATGAACAAAAATACCCCCCAGTGTGGTGCACAGAGCTTGGCCAGCAGTTGCTAAGGTATCTCCAAGAGATACTGGCTGTGTGTTTCCTGAGTTGAGGATCTGAGAGCATCCTCAGGCAGGGAAAGGAAAAGGAGCCAGAGAATGATCACAGCACGAGGCTTCCTCAATCTCTCGCCAACCTGATTGTCCAAACATTCTCAAAAAGCTGCACAGGAGCATCTCATGAATGGTGTCCTGAGCTGGTATTAAATGGTTTCTACCCCCAGGACCACAAGAACTGGGCAGACCTGGGAAACCTCCCAACACGTCGCTGCTTATTGCCATCCCAGGGATGCCTCCAGCCCTTTCCTGGTGTTCCACTGGAGCAAATGAGATTAGAAATACTTTCCCTCGTTAAGCTTAAGGAGAAAGATAGCGAGGACCCAAGGGCTCATTAGGAGCAGTCTTGCAGGGAAGGGGCTGTAATCCAATAAAAATCAACTCTGCTGCAAATGTCAGCTCATTCCCTTCTCGGGCTGCAGGATACTCTGCTCCCAGTTACTTTTATGGTTAGGCTGGAGTCCTCACAATTAGTGCTGGTTTTAAGGGACACGCTGGGATCTCCTCCTGTAAAGGAACCATTGAAATCCAGGCACCTACTGACCCACACCCTGATCTGCCCCACCAAAACCAGCTGTAAAGCCCCCTCCTGTTTTGCCCCACATGCCAAAAGGGTGGCAGATGACCCAAAGCTGGCACTTCACTTTCATTTTTGATACCCTTGAGGGTGTAAGGCACAGCAGAGAACATTCCAGGTACAGTAGAAGATCATTAAGACCCTGAGGGACCTGATGTGACTCCATTAAGCTCAAAGGAGAGGCTCTAATTTACACCTTGATTTTAATAACGTTGTCTGACTCAGCTCATTCTCCTGGTAACAATGTTCTTTTCCTCTTTTGATTAGAAAACAACCTCACCATAATTTATCGCTTTAAAATGGTATATTTTATGAATATAGAGTTATGGGGCACAGAAAATACTTCACTAAAATGGCATTTGTAAATAAATATGAATAATTATGTTTTCTTTATTGCTTATAGCATAAAGTACCAAACTTCAAAACGGCCTTTGAAAACTTTGCAGTGAAGGACACCAGTTACTTCCAGGATCTGAAGGGGGCCTACAGGAGAGCTGGGGAGGGACTCTTGGTCAGGAAGTCTAGTGACAGGACGAGGGGGAATGGTTTTAAAATGGAAGAGGGGAGATTTAGATGAGATCTTAGGAAGAAGTTCTTTGCTGTGAGGGTGGTGAGGCACTGGAACAGGTTGCCCAGGGAAGTTGTTGATGCCCCATCCCTGGAAGTGTTTAAGGCCAGGCTGGATGGGGCTTGGAGCAACCTGCTCTAGGGAGAGGTGTCCCTGCCCATGGCAGGGGGGTTGGAACTGGATGATCTTGAAGGTCCCTTCCAACTCTGACCATTCTGTGATTCTATGAAGGACACCAGTTTCTAGCACTGAGGTCAGAACCCAGCTCATTCTTGGCTAAAAACAAGCAGGATTTTTAATTGGAAAAACCACACAGGTTGGATCTGATCAGCCCGTAAGCAGATCCATGAGAAAAGCTGAGGGATGCTGATAGCGAGGGGAGTGTTGAAGATCAAACCCATCTTGGTGTGCTGTCTGAGTGCTGGGAGGGCATGGATCACCCTTGGAGTGGTGAATTGTGGCACAGAGAGGAAAACAACTGGCCAGCAAGAATGTATGACCAAAAAGTGTCTTCCCTGAGCCCACTTTCATACTCTCAGGTGCTCCAGATCAGAAAAACAAGTTTATTCAGCAGAAGTCATCGTGTTGAGCATGAATTCAATCCCACAACAGCCAGTTATTTCAGTGATTCCTGAGACCAAAATCTGCTCCTGAAGCTGGGCAGAAGCAAGCGACCCGGGATAACAATGCTCTGCTTTTAAGAGTGCTGGAGATCTACAGGTTTGGGGTTTTTCCAGGCTTTTATTAGACCAATTAAAACAATTTTCCAGATGGAGCACTGACCTTGAAAAGCTCCCATGAATGACAGCAGGCCCCAGGTTTGCCCCATGCTGGCAGCTTGGGTTACGGGACATGGGAAAGCACGTCAGACCAGAGGATGTAGTTACAGTCACCGTGTTTATGTTTTTCTACAAAATAGCTAAAAAGGAAGTGCCTGTGTCCAGAAATTACCTGCTCCATTACCCTAAAACCCAGGAGTTGGGATGCTAAAGCGGGCACGGACAAATGCCACCACTGAACACGAAGCAAGGGCACAAAACTGCTCAGTCTTCCCTGTGTGGTCCTAGTTTTTTCTATTTTAAAAGCCAGGGATCAGTGCCCTGAAGGTGCTGGACTCTTGCCACAGAGTGTCTGAGAGCAGTCAGGATCCCTGAATCTCTGGGGGATGAAGGATGGGCAGGAGGGCAAGCAAAGGAGAAAGTTTTTAGAGCAGTGCCAATGGATGGAGACCTGAAGTTACGACCCAGCTGCTTGGCTCCTGCCCTTCAGCTTTCCCAGAGACCAAGGAAACTCTGTCTTGCACGTGGCAAAGGAAGAGGGGCGTATCAAGGAAAGGGA
Organism: Thinocorus orbignyianus; assembly: GCA_013400375.1. Lineage (NCBI taxonomy): Eukaryota > Metazoa > Chordata > Aves > Ciconiiformes > Thinocoridae > Thinocorus > Thinocorus orbignyianus. The sequence goes on from VXBW01004752.1 coordinate 272,396, forward strand.
AAAGTGTCTTTAGCACTCATCCCCTTGACTAAATAGAGACAACTCAAAGAGTTTTGAGCTTTGGGTCCCTCCTTGAGGCAACAAATGGGTTATTTTGATGCTGGATACGTTAGAAAAGTCCACCTTTTTTAACCCCTGCACGTTGCGGTGTGTGTTCAGCCCCCAGTTCAAGAGACCAGTAAACCAGCCCCTGGATATGGAAGATAAGAGCCTTATCATCCCTGGGAAACAGGAAAACAGCCACGCTGGATCCCAACCTGTGCTGAATGGCTCACTAAAGTTTAGTTCTTAATGCCTAAGTGCCTTTCCAGCCCCACTGCAGGTGATGTGAAGGGCATCTGTAACGTCACAGGCACATCTCTGTCCCCGTGGTGCCCCTTAACAGAGATGGAATATGCAGGAAGCAAGAGAAAAGCCCCAAAACCTCTTATTTCTTGCTATGTTGGCTGGGGAAGTTATGCCAAAGCAGCTAATAATGTCAGCCACATGGACAGCCCTGCAATTAACAAAAGGCATAAGTTAAAAGAGTTAATACACAGCTGCAGTAATTAGAAATGTAATGGACCTGCATACTCGGGCTGCAAATGAAGGCCAAAAGAGCTTCACTGCAATGAAGTTTGTAATTAAGTCTATCAACAGCCTCGAGGAACTTTTTAGATACTTGAAATATTACCAGGGTTGTTCTGCTCTGGTACCCACTGAACTATCCCAGCCTGTTCCAAGCCATGGGAAAGAAAGATGGATCCCCCATCTGGGGCTTCATTTCAAAGGCCCAAGTATCCTGCCAGGGCGGAATAAGCCACTGTCATCAACACTCAGATGTCACCAGTTTACAAAGGAATGAGAAATCATCCACACAAGCCAGGGCAACGCTCATTCAAAGGCACTCAGGATTTACTCTGGTACTCACACGGTCTCCTGGAGGCCCATTGGGGCCAGGTGGGCCATCAGTTCCTGTTAAACCCTGTCAAAAAAAGAAACAAAAAGGTAAAATTGGAGAAATACAATAATAAGAGCTGTAGGAAGTCCCTGTCACCAACACAAATGCCAAGCTCGCAGGAAAGCCCATTATATCTCTCTGTAATTAACCACAAAAGCAAGGACCAGAAGAAAATGACCAGTACTGTTCCTTGGGCACTGGAAGTGTGGATGAACACCACCATGTAGTCTCATGACTGGTTTTTGCTGGGTTGTAACTGAGCTGTGGAATGCTGCCTCACCCCTGGCACAAAAGAAAACATCCCCAAAACCTTACCCACCACAGCAGCAGGTTGGCAAACTGGGAAACTTGACTGCGTGCATGGGAAAATCTGGAGATTTCCTCTCCAGCCCAGTCACCAGCAAGCTCCAGCTAATAGGTGTGACTGGTTTTCTGAACTGGACTCCAGAATCATCAGCTGATGCCCATGTCTCTGCAGACCTGCCCAGCTCTGAAGAACTGCAGCATTTCATTATGAAAGCACCATCCCATCAGCTACCCACCTCAAAGTTGTTCTCATACTCCTTGATTCAATCAGGAGACGCTTTCAACTCTTACAATTTCTCCTGGTAAGTAAGATAAATCACACAGATCCAGCACCCACTTTGCTTCTCCAGCAGAGAAAGATGAAGTCAAGGAGATGCTCTGGGGAAGCACCCGTGCCCCGTGTGAACTATTCCAAAGATCTAAGAGAAGATGACAAAATACTCACATCCACTCCAGGAAGGCCAGGCAATCCGGCTTCACCAGCTGCTCCAGGCTTCCCTGGTGCTCCTTTTGGCCCCTAAATCAGATAAAAAGGCAATTCTTTTTAACATAATAAGTGAAACACAGCATGTGTTGACACAGGCTACAGGACAGAAGGTTATTTGTTGATGAATTAATCTTACACCATAGAAGAATTCCTGCAGAGAGAGGAAACTTGCCACAAATCCATATCCAAATCCTAACTGCGTTTCAAAGCCCTGGCTCAGTTCTCTGCCACTCAGTTAATCACTTGCAAATACAATTATCCATAAGAGAGGCAGGAAAGGATGGGATAAGTGGCCCAAAGCACAGAGCTGTGCCACCTGGTACCGTTTCCAGCACCCTTTGGCAGGCCAAGGAGCCGAAGCAGACTCAGACCAATGCCAGGAGTAGCCACATGTGTGTGGTTTGGTACCAGCTTCTGTTCCACTGGTGATGGGCGAGCTTATTTCATGCACATCCTCCCCCAGCAACAGAAGCAGGAGAGACATTTGTCCCTGACCTCTGCTCCTGTGTGCCCCTTACAGAAATCCTGCTGCAGATCAAGAGGAAAAGCAAGGCAGTACATCTTAGCTCTTGCACCGTGTCCCTCTCAAAAGGATGACCAAGTCAACATCAAGCAGAAGACACTTACTGGTGGGCCTGGCAGACCAGGAGGGCCTGGCTCCCCCTAAGTAAGAGAGAAAGACATCAGTGTTAGTTCTGAACCTGACTGTTTGCAAGAGTTCCCCAACTGTCACAGAGCTCAAGTCCCCCCTCACGCCCACTCCAAGGTCTACCACCCTCATCCTTGTGAAGCTGATGCTTTGGATCAAGGACAAACCTTTTCCACCTCTATAGCAGCAGATTTGGTGAAACCCAGTTCCTCCCAGGCAGGGAGGAGCATGGAGGGCTACCAAGGCTTTCAAACATCTTCCTGATGAAACAGAGGGATATGATGATAAGCTCCAGGTAGGCAGGACACCAGATGAACCTGTGGTATTACCAGGAGCTGGGGATACCAGAAAGTGAAGAACAAATGAACTGTCTACAATGATTTTCTCCATGCGACTGAACTCTGACAGGAAAAGCAAATGAACAAAGCCCCCAACTGGTTTCCACCTAATCCAATTGCACAAGCTGGATTAAACCCAATTTGTATAAAATATTTCAAAATCACTCATTTTTTCCTATCCTAACAGAAAGCAGCTTTTAAGATCAACACTAAAGGTGTTTGAGAGACAATATTTTAAGTCTTTGAATGAGTCCTTCTAAGCTCAGCCAGCTGGAACATCAGCCAGGAGCTTGCTTGGACTTCAGACTACAAGATATCTGTGTTGCGAGGTCCCAGAAGAGGTGATCACTTGTGAGCAGCAGGAGCTTGCCTGGAGCTTGGTTTCCCATCTCAATTTGCAGAAAAATCCCTTTGTGTCCCAGTTTCAGATGTCTGGATGGTACCTTCCCCTCCTGGATTGAGGATAAGTGCACCAAATATTGCAAGATTCACCGGTATCATGGGCAAGCAGAGGGGAAGGGACACAGTGATACCATGGAAGAGGAAAACCTACATGGAGAAAAGGTGGTTATCAACAGAGCGAGGCCAGAAATAACACCGTTCCCACCGTGGGCCTGATAATTAGGAGTCAGAAGGCAGGAAGAGGAGGTGTGGAATTTCTGGCATGTTTCTATATTTACCACGTCAGCAATTTTGCAAGTCTGTGGGCAAATCTCTCAGGACTGGCTGCCTCGATTCACTCAGGCAAGGATTTATGTACCGGTGACCCATCAACGCCCAGACCAGAGGGTCGCTGAACAGAGGGATCTTTGTGCCCTGGCTCACTGAAGCAACTCCTTTGCTGCCCTTTGCCCATGGATTTTCCATAAATACTTATCATTATCACAGGTGGGGAAGGTCCCTGCCAAGGAAATGAAAGGAGCAGTTCTTTTCCAACGAACCCTTTGGGAAGGCAGCTAGAAATGGCCATCAAGGTGGTTCACTCCCTCTGCCATCACTCGAGATTCCCAGCTTTCTTGCCTGTGCCATGGTAATCCGTACAAGCGAGGTCACAGCATCAGCAAAGGCTGTTTGGGACCATCTTGAACTTTGATCCCACCATCGTGGACCCCTGTGGGACCCTGCAGGAGCACCAGAACTTCAGTCAGCTGAATCAAAAGCCTGATCAGTGTGTATACCCCTGAACACCAGATGACTGGGAATTAGAGGCAAAGGCAGAAGGCGACGCTCTCCCGGTGCTACACCAGAGGGAGGGAAGTTTACTCTTTCCCAGCAAGTCAAGCCAGGAGATGGAAAGTGGGGCAAAAAAAGAAGAGGGAAAAAAAAAAAGTAAGCTTGATTATTGAAAAGTGACAATTGCTTATTAGCAATTTGGGGAATTACATCCCCAGAAAGAATTCCCAGGAACTTGTCGCTAATTCTTTCGATCATAACACGCTGTTTCTATCCTTGGGAGAGAGAGATTTTGCTTGTAGCCAAGTATGAAACGAGAAGCATGTTAAAGGCTATAATTATAAAAGATTGCAGAGGGACTTAACGTTGCAGCTCTGGCTGAAAGGCAGGAAGGAAAGCAGCAGCTTCTAGAAATCATGCTCATGGGGTTCATCCAAGGTTTGTTGGGAGACATCCTGAATAATTCAGCTGCACGTTGTGCACTGCTCACCGCTGATGGTGAGGGACTGCCCAACACCTTGGTGGTGCTCAAAGATTGTTCAGTGACTCTTCCCACACAGCATCCATCCAAAGCCATCTGTGAAGGTGGCCCAGCTGGAACCTACAGAGTTCAGGAAACGTGCACGGATTACGGCCCAGAAAAGTTCTGATTTGGCCTTAAAAACAAAGTCTCATGGTGAAAGAAAAGAAACAACATCATGTTTTCGTTCTTTGGAGTGGTAGAATTGATCCTACAGCTCAGGTTCCACATGACCCTCTCCAGAGCAGTGCTGGATTTCATAGGCTGTAATTTTTTGGTAGTCCTTAACCCAGGAGGCTGCACGACTGATCGACACCAGCCACAGCTCCACATCTCTTCTCCTACACAATTCCTCACAGGACTCCACGTCCTGTTGAAGAGCAGAAACCATCCTGGAGCTGGTCCCTGAATATCAACCCAACAACCTACATCCATAGGAAAGTTGTAGATCAAGTCTACTCAAATGAGAGTAGCCAAAACTCCAGGCTCAGGCCGGGACTGCAAGACTCGAGCACCTTAAATACTTTAACTCATCCCTTTGATTTATTAGCACTAAGTTCTTCATATTAATTAGAGGTTGCCATTTGCTCCTGTCCCACAGGGAGACTTCCAAAGCCTTTAGCAGTAGATGAAAGGGTGTAGGTTCATGTGACCAACATCTCCTGGGCTCCAGTTTCCCAGAGCAATCCGAAGGGCTGCTGGTGCTGTTCCAGAATGAAGGTGTGAAGTATCCCGTAGTAATCAGGACAACAGAATCAGTTTCTCTCTGATTGCCTATCCATAGGAGTTGGTTACGACCTGGAGTCTGAAGGGCTTCAAACCTCCCAAATTCTCCTTTTTCACCCTGTGCAGAAATGCAGCCACCCCTTCCTGAGTCCACTGGCCACATCCATGTCCTGCTGCCAACATCAACACGTGTCCTTCACCCTCTTCTGGGGGCATCCCCTCAAGCCTTTTACCCCACCGTGAAAAACAGGGGAGAGAAACCACCGAGGGATCAGCCCTGAACTTCTCACGCTACAAAACCAGAGCGAGATTTTGAGTGAAAGAGCCTCCCCGAGTCCAAAGGAGCCTTTGGAGGGACTGGCTGCAAATCAATGAGGTTCTCTCTCCAGCCCAGCCGTGCTCCCAGCCACTCTGAAACCTCACCACTGCACACAAAAAAGCTCCTTGTTCACCATATACCGGGAACACACACATCTTTTTTTAACCTTATCCCAAAGAAAATGTCCTGCATAGAATGAATGGATTTTTTCAAGGTTGCTTAAAGGCTCAATTCCAATAAACTTGCTTCGGATAAGCTTTAAAAAACCCTGTCCTGTTCCTTAAGCAGCTTAGAGAGACAAACCCTACCCAGACTGAACATGGAAGCGGGAATTCAGCCTTCTGCACTTGATGTGGTCTTGTTGAAGGTCCATCTGATGCTCTTTTTATCCTGACACAATTCAGACCTTATCCACAGACAGAAAAATTTCTCATTTCTATGGAAACATCAATTAAAAGCAATAGGACAAGTTTTTCTCCTCCAGGAAGTCCTGCAGTATGGAATCTGCCACCTCTGCAGGAGGTGTACACGTAAGGAACCACCTGCTGAAATAAAGGTTGCCCATTAATGGCACAAAAGGCGAATGAAAAGACAACTCATGTCTGGCAACACACGGGCCAGATTCTGACCTCTCCCACACCAAATTAGGGATATTCATACTGACAATGGTGAAATAAAACAAATTTAAGTATGAGCAGTGTCCAGTGCTGTGTATTTGAGTTTCTTGGAGCCTTTCTAGAGACATGGATGCTCTGATGTGTCACATCAACCCCTCTCTCAGCTACAGAACACACAATGACTCTGGCACACGTTGTACCCACACACTCAACCTTACATCTCACGTTCCCCTTCCTCCCTAGACACCAAAAGAGAAATATTCTACTTTTTAAGTAGGGCCACCTACACTAGCTGTGTCCTGAACCCTCTCCTGAGACAGGAGATTGACCCTGCAAAGAACCCCAGGCCACTCCACTCGCTGTTCTGACTCTTGCAGAACGAAGTCTCTGGTGAGCAGGCTGGTTCTCCAGGTTCTCCATCTCCGAAGGGTGGCCCAAAGGCTGGGGAGAACAAGAGCAGCTTCTCTGCTCAGCTGGCTCTGCCTCTGCTCCACCCCTCGGCCCAAGCCTGCCCACTGCCCCGCGGGACTCACATCTATCCCGTCCTTGCCGGATGGTCCAGGGGGTCCTCTTGGTCCAGGAGGGCCTTGTGGTCCTATTCTCTGAAAGGATTGGGGGGGAAACAATAGAGAAGAGTTTATTTTTGCATCAGAAGAAATGTAATAATCAAATAATTATCAATTATCAATCAAATAATCAAAAAGCAATGGCCAAGTCCTACAGAATTACCCTACATCTGCAGTAACCCTCCATCACAGAGGTCTCCTGCCACCCCGGGTGGACTCAGAGGAGCTCAGGATCGGTGCAAAGCTCTTTAGAAAACCCTTCTGACTGAGCACAGGGCTCCCAGCTTGTCTGACTGGTGGCTTACACTGGGAATCAGAGCTGGTCACTGGGCAGCAAATGGGTTTGAAACAGTTCTCGCTGCTTACAGGGACATCTCATTTGGGGCAGAGGAGGAAACGCAAAGCCCACAGAAAATAGGTGCCAGCTGCTTGGTATTAAAAATTAATTTATATTCCCAGTTTGATGGGGTGGTGGAAAAGCAAGAAGGACACCGTTGAAGACAGGAGAAAGGGAAAATCTCCTCTCTGAGCAGGATGCTGTTTGAAAATCTGGGATTTTGGAGGAGGTTTGAGGTGGGGGAAAGGAAAGAAAAGTCCAATAAATGACTTCTGTATGGAGAGGGCTCCAGAGAGCGACTTGCTGTAGCTTCAGCAAACAAAGGTTTCATTGTGGAAGCAGCTCTGCTCGCAGCAGATGAGGGCAGCTCCAAATTCCCAAGCCAGGCTGCAAAAATTCCTCACTGACACAATAAGAAACCTCACTGAGGAGTTACTTCCCCAGGCAGTAACATTAACACCGATCAGAGAGGCTTAATAATCCTCATGTCTGACTCAACCAAGGGTTAAATGAACTATTTTGTAAACATAAAATTTAAAAATCAATTGAGGGAAGGAATAAGGAATTATCCTGACCCAGATCAGGAGATCAGTCTCACTGGCAAACTATGGCTTCACTGTAAATAAAACTGTTTCTCTCCCATCAACAGGTCTCCCCTTCCCCGAGGCTTTCTCTCCCGTAACTGAGCGGGGAGACAACACTTTTTGTAAAAGTTCCAAGCAGCAGTTTCTACGCAGGAGGATTCGATCTCCAAGCCTATTTATGCAGGTACAAACCAGCTGTGTTTGCCAGACACCCTCTGTGCAACAGCACAAACACACACAAACTTTAACAAATGTTAGATTCTAATAATCTGCCCATTGCCATTGCACCCTGCGGGTGTAATATTTACAGATCATATGGTGTTTTTTCCACTTACAGACCTTTTTCTTGGGAGTAAGACATAAATGAGCCTTACCTGAGCAGATGCTGCAGCTAACAGCCATAGGAAGAGAAGCCCAGGAGTGGGGAATCCAGCCATGGTGCCCAGGTTCTGCCTCTCTTCGTCCCTCCTGGGCAGCTAAACCCGGTAGATCCCTCCTCCTACTCCTCCTCGCCTCCAGATAAACCTGTGGCTCCAGCCGGAGGGCAGAGCTCAGGAGCAGAGGCAAAGGGGCTGAGCTGGGAGAGGGGAGGTTTGGAGGAGGGGGAAGAGAAGGCAGGCAGGAGAGAAGCTCATTCACATCCCGCTGGGCAGCAAAACAGGGAGGGAGCCCACGGAAGGGCCGGACTCACAGACGTGCCACAGGAGCAAAATCCCACTGCTCCAGCTGGAGATTTCAAAGATGGTCCTTAGGTCTTATCCGGGGGACTTCTCAAAGCCCATCACTGCCCCAGAAGGATAAAAAGCATCACAGAGGGAGAGTTACCCAGAGCCTGAGGCAACCTAACTTCACTCAGGGAATTCATATACCTGCAACGAGTGCCTACAGAGAAAGGCAAGATGGTTTATTATCTCTGGAGGAGTATTCACATCTGTTGGGTTTTGGTTTTCAGGGAGATCTAACAAATGCCAACTGATTCCCTGGGAAAGTGATGAAGCCTGACCAGGGAACAGATGCTCGCAGACAGAAACAAGGAGGAAGGAAAAAGGAGGAACATTCTCAGAGCCACAAAAAGGACAAAAAAAAAATAAAAGGAAAAATTGCCTTTGAATTATTGGCAAGGAAGGAACAAGATGACAGTTCCCACCAAGGTGATCCCAAACCAAGATGCATCTCCTCAAACAGCTTCATGTTCCCATTACTGATTAAAGCCAATTTCATCCCAAGCAGAGCTTGGAAGCGGAGAGGAACAGAGGAAAGATGCATCGGGACTGAAACAACACAGCTCATCTGGTTTTAAGCAAGAGAAACTGAAAAGCAAAGCTGAAGAAATGAAATCCCAGGTTTTGGTTTGGTATCCTTCTACCAGGAGGTTCCTGTGAGGACACAACCTGTGCTGGTCCAGCTCCCCAGCTGCCAATATTCCATCAGCCTCGACAGAGGGATAAAGGGATAAAGATTTACTCAGTTCCCACAAGATTTTGCACAACGGGCAGCTGGGGGAAGGGGGTGTGTGTCTGCACATCTTCAGATGGCTTTGGAGTAATCAAAGGCTTTATTAGACACCCCAAAACCCACCAAGGGAGAGCAGAGCAGCTCCTCAGAGCTTGTTCCTCCTTCTCAGCTTCAGGGCCAGCTGATGGTGAGACAGAAGGCAAAGCAGATCCATGTTCCTTGCCCTCACGTTGTCCACAAGCCAAGGTCCAGCGGGCTGCTGGAAGCTCAGCCTGCTTTTGGCCAGCAAGGGAAGAGCCCAGGAGCGTTCACCTTCACACCCACCCCACAGGACAGAGGAGGAACGGTCCTTCTCTCCTTCCATGTTCCCAGAAAGAGGAGACACAGCTGAAGGGACGCAGCCATCTATGGAATCATCACCACCAACACACCCCTGAGCTTGTGTCCTGGAGAAAAAGGTCCACCAGACTAAAGCCCCCAATAGGCAGGAGAGTCCCAAGAGCTGCTCAGAAGCAAAGTCCTCGTTTGCTCCACAGCATCTCCACACACGCTTGGGAGGAGAGCAGCACCAAGCCAAGATGGGCATCAAATCATAGAATGGTTTGGGACCTTAGGGATTACCCAGTTCCAGCCCTCCCTAGGGTGTTCCAACCCTAGGGACACCTCCCACTAGACCAGGTTGGTCAAAGCCCCATCCAGCCTAGTGAAACATCATTAAACAAGCAGCACGTGGTGGTGGGGAGAGTCTTTTCCCCACATTCACTGGCCACATGTCACAGCGAGGGAGGAAGACTGAGCATCACCTCCACAAGCTCCAAGCAGCAGGTTTATCTCATGGTGAGCCCACCAAACCTCTGCCAGAGGATGGTCCAGCTCGTTGGAGGTGCCCAAGCAACAGCAGATGTGTGATGGTGGTGGGGCTGATACATGGTCACATCTGACCTTTAAAGATGGGAAAAAACATAAGTGGAAACTGGGAGGCATTAAAGTCATGCTTTAATAGGTGACATCAGTGGAACAGACTCTGATACAGCTCGTTGCTGAAGAACATCCTGTGAACCCACTGCAAACACCCACAGCTCAAACTCTAAACCTGACCATGAGAAGGAAGGGTTGGGGTGAAGTTCTCCAGACCAGGGTTCTCCCTGAAATCCCACTGAACACAAAAACAAACCACATCAGCCTAACGAGTTCTATGATCTATGACCCAACTGAGCACATACTCACAACGAAAACTTCATTAAATAAGAAAATGACTATAAATCTGTACAAAAGCCACAATTAACAACTCGTTATGAAACTCTTACGAAAGAATTATCACTCAACACCTTCAAGTATTTATATCTGTAGTTAAGTGTATCCTTATCGGCGACTTAACTCCATTTGTTCATAGAAAAGAAAAAGAAGTCCTTTAAAAACACTAAAAGCCTTTTCCAGCCTGTGTGTGACCATGACCATTAGATGTTAAAGCTTGCTGACTTCTATTCCCACACACGTGTACACAGCACGCTGGATCAGGACCTAGGATCTGGGAAGGCAAGTTCACCCATCAAATTCCTTGAAAGATGAAGCTTTTTAAGAGCTGGAGCAGAGAGGAAAGACATTGATGTTGCAGAATTTGCTGCTCTCGGAAAATAAACAGGTGAACCTCTACCATCTCCTACAGAAAACAAACAGCACCTAAACCCCCCACCTCCACCCCCAAAACTAAGCCAAATAATCTCAGCAAATGACAAGTCCAGACCTTCTGGCTGGTGGAAATGGGTTTCCTCTGCTTCGTGAAACAGGTCCTGTGTTGTAAATCACAAGGAGCCACAGTGCTAAATTGTTTAATGCTCCTTCAAACTTGGTTGAACACCAAGTCGGGCAGAATAACTAACAGAGGGTCAGCAACTTTTAAGGCAGGCAAAGAGCTGGCAAGGTCTGAAAGTAAATTCTCATGAAATAAACGAACCAGACAAGCATACCCTCATAATTAAAGTCTCAATTAACCACCCCACAAAGTTCAGTGGTTTCCAGACATGCTGCACTCGAACATGCCCTCGCTGTCTGACACACTGGTCGTTAATGGTCAAACAATCCTGGCCTAACTATGAAGTGGGTTAAATTTGAGACATCTAACTTGATGCCACGGGCCTGCAGAAACCCCACAGGCCACTGTAAAATAAGCAAAGTCTGGAAAAACCCAACTACTCATTCTATTTTGGCCATTACGGACAAAAGGCCTTTGGATCAGTAGTAGATCAACGCCTGTAGAAGACTATCAAGGGTCTGAAGGGGTGGAAAAACCTGGGAAAGAAGAGTTTGAGACAGCTTCAGGCAAAGTCTGAGGGTTTTTCCTCTTAGAAACCAACAGAGAATTCATATTCTTGATTCTAACAGCTCACTCAGCACTTTTCACCCCAGAGAACAGCATCTGTCCACAACGAGTAACACTGGTCAGAGAAAGGTCTTGACAACACATTTTATCCCAATCTAAAAATCAAACCTACTTTCTTTATGGAAGGAGAGGCAACTACACTCTGACATGATGGGAAATGCATCTACTCATCTCTTTTAGGCAAATGCCACCAAAAAAACCCATGATTTACACCCCAGGAAACAGACACACAGCATCATTGCCAGGGATAAATCTCCCGGGAAGGTACAGCCTTTCAAAATAACAAAACAGAAGTTAAAAGGTAATAGAAAGGCCTGGCAAATTAGGTCATGCTGTCTTACATTAAAAATCATGTATTTAATAAATATTGACTGTTCAAACAAGGAAAAAAAGATTAGTTTTCCCCTTTTCTTTAAGGGGAGACATACCAGAGCCAAAGTGAAGTGCAAAAATCCCTGTTACTCCAAGATAATCCTGAATACCAGATAAAAAACAGGAACAGGACACAGCCTGTCCGTGAAGATGACTCAAACAGTTTTTCTCTTTAGGGTAACCAAGGGCTAGATCTCAATGAAGTTACAAGAGATGATTAAAAAAGCATGGAAGGGTGGAAGTCAGACAGGGACTAGCCTGGATCAGCCCAAAGGAAGTTTATTCTTCTGGACAGTTCTGCCACCCAAACCGCTAACGCCGGTTCCCAGCAGGTGGGACAGTGTCACCTCCATTTGCCCGAGTGCTGGTTGTGCTGCTCTCACTCTGCTGCTGCCTGCTCTTCCTCAGGTTCTGCTGCAGGCTCAGGGCTTTCAGGTTTTTGCATTACAACCTCAGCATGGTCTTCTTCAGGGCACGTGGACGCCGTGGTCTGCTCAAGGTTCTCTGGAACTTGTTTCTTGCCCGTGACTTCTGCGTGTTCTTTTTCACTCACACTTTCTGCCTTTTTAGGTTCTTCTACCCCATCTACCTCACCTCTGTCCCCCAGGAATGTGCTGTTGCAGTGCTGCTGACCCCTCCTTGCTGTCTCTTGATCTCCACTCAACTCCAAGCCATCACTTACTGGAGAAGTCCGGCCCGTCTTGGGGAGGCTGGGACCAGCTGGGGCTTTCACATCACCTACATCACCACCCCCCTTCTCACCGGACACTTCCACAGTTGCCTTTTTCTCACTGAGGTTTTCTTTTTCAGCCTCAGCGTTTGCCACAAATGGGTTTGACTTGGCACCAGAGGCAGAGGGTCCCATGTTCAGGTTGATGGCCAAGTTGTACGTTTTGGTTCTCGAGGTTCTTTTATCAACCTTCCTCCGTTTCACAGCCGCACCGGCCGCCTCCGGCGCTGCCGAGTCTTTGGTGGTCACATCACTGTCTTTTGGTGTCTCCTGCTCCTCTTCTGCTTCCAAGAGTGGAACTGAGGAGGGGATTTCTGCATCGATGGCACATTCTCCCAGATTACGGGAAATGTTCTCAATATCACTCGGGCTTTTCAGCACTCCACCCTTTTTAGCCTCTGCTGTATTTGCATCCAGTTTTCTCTTCTTGCTCTCCTTTGTGCAGTCATTCCCTGCTGTACCCTGCACTTCTCCAGTCTCACTGGGTAAATCCTTCTCCTCCTGCTGGGTAAGTGAAGCCTCTTTCTCCCCATCACCATCCCCTCCCTTCAAAGGGCATCCACTTAACTTCTCTTTGATGTGTTCATCATTCACTGGAGGCTGTGAGTCTGCAGCGTCTCCAGCTTTCTGTTCTTCTAGAGACTGGTTCTCATCCTTCACCACAGACTGATCACATTTCTTACCTCCCTTCGAAGAGCATTCACTTAACTTCTTTTCTACCTCTTCATCACTCAGTTTAGGCTGCGAGTCTGTAGCATCTCCAGCTTTTTCTTCTTTTTCTAGAGACTGGTTCTCATCCTTTCCCACAGAATCATCACATTTTTTACCTCCCTTTGAAACGCATTCACTTAACTTCTCTTTTACATCTTTGTCATTCGCTTCAGGCTGTGAGTCTGCAGCCTCTCCAGCTTTCTGTTCTTCTACAGGCTGGTTCTCATCCTTTTCCACAGAATCAGCACTATTTTTACCAGGAGTTTCCTGTTTATCTCCAGCCTTTTGGTGCTGCTGTGACTTGGCAGAGCGGGGTCTATACTTGAGGAGTTTGTCCTGGGGCCCCCAGACGAAGCTGCCCTGAGGTTTGAAGTGTTGCCAGGCGTAGTGGACCAGTTCCCTTCTCTTCCGTTTGCTTCTGATGGTGAACAGGAAATAATCCAAGGCACTTCTCTTGACATTTGGTAACGTCTCCTTAACCAGGGTTTCTGTCAGGAAAAACTTTACCAAGTGCACTTGATAGTGTTCATAGCCCATCTCCCCCAGGCACTTCAGGATTCGCGTAATCCGCAAATTGTTGTGGCCAAACCTGAAAGAAAGAGATAAGCAGAGTCTGTGAGTGAAAGACCCAAAGGCTGAAGGCAGAACAAACCCCCGGGGTACCTGCAAAATGTTTTGTGTGTTACTGACTGTGATCCATTCAAGACTATTTGAGATTAAGACAGGAGAACAGACAGGATTTCTGCTGCTCTCTGCCTTCAGCAGCACCTCCCCGGCCCCTCCTGGGCTGTTGGGATTAATCACTTCAACTACTTAAAATATGGTTTTAACCAGCTCTGCTACAGCAAATATTAACATCTCCAAGACTGTATTTCATATTCCAGGAGACCAATGTGCAGAATGCCTGCTGGTTACAGCTGCACTACATACAAAGGAAACCAGTCTCAGCTGGTTTGTTTGCTTATTATACTTGTCACTTAATAAAGTGACAGAAAGTGTGATGACTGACAGTCAGAGGCCAAGCCAAGTTAAAAATACTCTGGGTAGCTAACTCTCCTATCAACAAAAGCCTCTGTTCCTCAAGGGCTGAGGATTTTCTTGACCTTTTTTCCCACTTCTCACCCAAGTGCCTGGTTGCAGTAAATGACCAGTAAAAGAAACACTCACCGGTTCAAGTTTTGAAACCGTTCAGCCCAATTCTCTGCTCTCTTCAGTTCTCCAGTTTCCTCGTTGACGAGGATGATTCCATAAAACCTCAGCATGAGCTGATAAGCTCGTATAAACCTTTGCATAACTTCCTTGGATTTCTTAAAGGCCTGTGAAATCAAGACAGACCCAATGAGTACAAGGGGCAACTCCCTCATCACCAGTTTCAGTCACACCTTGATTATATCACCAAACATTTCATTTGCTGGTGGAGCCACTGGAAGACTCAAGACAGACAAATGCTTAACAGTGCTTGGGAGCTCTGTTCACACCAGGGCCCCAAGGAAGCAACGGAAAAAACCTCTAGATTTCAGATATAAGGCACTTAGGGAAAATCCCAACACCCTTCAGATCTCAAAAGAAGACAATGACAACAAAAGCTCCCAATACCTGGATTTCTTGACATGTAAGTGGTCTGGCACGCAAGTTCATCCCGTGTTCACGTAAAGGGAACAGCCTGAAAAGAAAGAAATTTCCAGCTCAGATGAGCAAAGATGACACCCAACCCATTTTGCTAAAAAAGATTCCAAAAATTGTGATATACAGGCACCTCTTAGAGACCTCACATCCTTCTGGACATGGCAGTTTACTGTACGACAAATAAATCTCTGCCATAAAAACATCACCCACACCAATGGTAACAGCACACTTTGCTCATCTGGATCCTCCTCACTGCCCTGATGCTTGGTTCTGTGCTGGCTGTAAGACCAAGCAGGACTGAGATCTATTGCTGTACTGGAAAGCCAGGCCTTCAGGATTTCCACAGTGTTGTTTCCAGAAAACTACAATTAATAAAAATTAAGTGGACACAGGTTTCACTTCAAAGTTAATACCGGGCCTATTGGGAAGCTGAATCCAGGAACAGATAGAACTGACTCATAAAAAGAGACTCTATATTGATGCAGACACTTTACCACTGTATATAGGAATGGTTTTCTTCCAGAACTTCATAATTATCCCACCATAGTTCAAGTAGAGCTTCAATATGCAAACCTGAAAAGGAAAGGAAAGAGTCAGGCAAGAAGAAGTGACAACAAGTGAAAATTTGAGTCAGGCAGTCACCTGAAGTGACACACAGGCACCAGCTTCTCTAATTAAACAATGACCCTCATAAGCCTGAAAAAAACCCTGAATTTTCTACCACCACACAAAAAAATTAAGGAACACACAGCAGCAATGAGGACATTTTACAATGGAAACTCTTGGTGGGTTTTTTTGTTTGGTTGGTTTGGGTTGGGGTTTTTTCCCCTTTAGTTTTTTTTGTTTGGTGTTTCAAGGTCATAATTGTCCCATATGGATGAAGTTACTCTTTCACCAATTCAACCAGCATGAGCAGAGTTGAAATCAGTTGAATCAGAGATACAAACCAGTTGTCAAACAAGGTACTCACCGTGAGGCAAAAAACAAATCTCATTTTTATAAAAGCTTAAGTTCCACATCTCTTCTTCCTCCTCATTTTCTGATTCTATCAAACCCTTGAGAAGAGAACAAGAAATCAACAAGCAGCATTCTTTTAAAAGGCAGCATTCATGTCAACACTTCTCCTTGCTTTCCCTCAAGTTTCCTAAACATTTCAAGTTTAATCTTTGAATCCCTCCCTATCATCCCTTCCCCCCCACTAATGACTCCTTTAAAGGTTCTGTGCCCATGCCATGGTTGAGGATCACTCACTCACCCACCCCCAAGTTGGGACAGAGGAAAAGAATCAGAAGATTAAGAGTGAGAAAAACATGATTTGAGATAAAGACTGTTTAAGTGGCAGAGCACAGGCCACGCAGGCAAGCTCCAGGAAAGCTGGACTCCATCACCCATAACAGTGACTCCCAACATCCCTCCCCTCCCTTCTTCCCCCAGCTCTATCTCCTGAGCATGTCAAGGTCACCTCTCCTGGCCATGTCCCCTCCCAGCTCCTTGTGCACCCCCCAAGCCCATCACTGGCAGGGGATGAGGAGCAGAAAAGACCTTGAGAGCTCAGCAGCAATGAAAACCAGCAGGGTGCTATCAGCAGTGTTTCTCATTCCGAACCCAAAACCCAGCACTATGCCAGCTGCTAGGAGAAAAAAACCCCTAAATTAGATTGAAAATGTAAAGGCAAAAGGGTGCCCTTGAATGCAGAATCCTAAACTTAGAATCATAGAATGGTCAGAGTTGGAAGGGACCTTAAAGTTCCAACCCCCCTGCCCTGGGCAGGGACACCTCTCCCTAGAGCAGGTTGCTCCAAGCCCCATCCAACCTGGCCTTAAACACTTCCAGGGATGGGGCATCGACAGCTTCCCTGGGCAACCTGTTCCAGTGCCTCACCACCCTCACAGCAAAGAACTTCTTCCTAATATCTCATCTAAATCTCCCCTCTTACAATTTAAAACCATTCCCCCTCGTCCTGTCACTAGACTTCCTGACCAAGAGTCCCTCCCCAGCTCTCCTGGAGCTCCCTTCAGATCCTGGAAGGCTGCTCTCAGGTCTCCCCGGAGCCTTCTCTTCTCCAGGCTGAACAGCCCCAGCTCTCTCAGCCTGTCCTCATAGGAGAGGTGCTCCATCCCTCTGATCATCTTGGTGGCCCTGTGCTGGACCTGTTCCAACAGTTCCATGTCCTTTAACTTAGCAAGGAATCAGGAAGAGCCAGGAAACTGCACGCACTGTTCTTCTGCCCTTACCGGGTACCGATGCCTGTATCGCTGCAGGTCCTTTGCCGCGTTCCAGTTGCGCCTGCCTGAGAACTAGAGAAGAGACAGATCAGAGATCCACAATAAAGTTGTTTTCTGGAAAAAAAATAAAAAAAAATAAAAATCCTTTGAATTCAGCATCTCTCACACATCACTCTCCCGTTCCCATCCTCTCTGCATCCCCAAAACCAGCCAGTTTCTTACTGCAGATGTTTCTCTGGAGATAACTTTGGACCCAGGGAAATTCACATTTCAGCAAAATATACTTATTTTTCTTTCCAGTCTCGCTAGTCAAGGTGTTCACGTTTTGTGCTTGTCTTAGTTTTTCTTGCAGAAATGGTCAGAACTAGCTGGAAATCCTAAAATGTCTTTTTCTTCCTTAACTCCAAGGTTTTAAAAGAAGACAAACTACGCCCTGCCTGTCTGCAGCTCCCTGGGTCACTAGATGCCCTAGTCAAGGCAGAGAGCAGACTTTAAAACTGCAGAATTCAAGATGTAGAAACATTCCTTAAATTCAGGCTTCTTTTTCTATGTAGATATTATTAAAATAAGTTTCCTTTGTCTTTGCTTTATGCTCCAGAGCAGCCCTGGGGATCAATCCCTGTGCTGATCCACAGTCAGCAATGCCAGAGCCACACGGTCACACCAGGTATTTATTTTATTGGATTTCCATTCCAGTCATCCTCTTCCTTATTGCTCATCTCTCCAATTAACCAAAATTTCCATCAAGCCTACCTGAAAACCTCTCTGAGACACAGGTGATGAATTTGATCTTTGCTCCTACAAATAAAAAGCATTTGGTTGGAAACATCTGGAAACCAAACTTCACTAATACAATAAATATATATATATATATATATGAGAAATAAGAATATCCCACAGCAGTGACTCACATCATCCCTATTAGTTGCCAAGTGACAGATTTACCCAGTTAGAGCTGAATTCACTTGATTTTATTCAGAATTCAAATTGCCACAGAGAAAAAAACACCCTGTGGTTCGCAGCCACCTGACAAGGAGGTGCAGGTTCTCCTCGCCGCACAGATGTGTCAGATTTGTTCCAAATGTAGCAGCATTTGGCCAGAAATCACCAAGAACAGCTTCCTTTCCTCCTCTGAACTTCATTAACATAAAAGTTGCAAGCATGACTTAATTTACAAATGTATTTGGATAGAATTACATCTATATATATAAATATATACTTATTTTTTTTTCCCCGTTGGAGGATAAGAGATTTTGGTGACCCTTTATAGCAACACAGCCAGGTTTAGCCTTGCTGAGCTCTGAACCATCTTATCCCAAACCACTAAATTTGTTCTGAAATGTCCCAGCAGAACCACCCAAGGGAACAAAGCTGCTCAGGAACGAAGGGATTCCTCCCCCCGGTGCGAAGCGCGGTGCAGGCAGAGCTTTGGGACCCAGCGGGAAGACGTGCAGCCTCTGGCAAAACAAGCATTTTAAGCAACTTAGAAGAAAGAAGCAGCAAACACTCCCCCAGATTATTTTTTTTTTTGATACTTCTTAACCTCATTCAAACAGAGAAAAAAACCCAACTTTCTAGCGAACACCCATCACTGGTTTATTAATTATTAAGGCAGGACCTGGATTAGATTTTGTAGCACCTCGTTGTAATGAGGTCATTCATCCAGCTGCCCTGTTGATTGCTGGTAATTAAAACCTATGAATCTTACACAATGTTTGGGAGATCAAACCTTTATCCGTAGGGAGAAGTCATCCATGCAGAATTTTAAAAATTACCTTTGAAATACACATTTACACACAAGGATGAAGGGAGCTCCAGGAGAGCTGGGGAGGGACTCTTGGTCAGGAAGTCTAGTGACAGGACGAGAGGGAATGGTTTTAAATTGGAAAAGGGGAGATTTAGATGAGATCTTAGGAAGAAGTTCTTTGCTGTGAGGGTGGTGAGGCACTGGAACAGGTTGCCCAGGGAAGCTGTTGATGCCCCATCCCTGGAAGTGTTTAAGGCCAGGCTGGATGGGGCTTGGAGCAACCTGCTCTAGGGAGAGGTGTCCCTGCCCATGGCAGAGAGGTTGGAACTGGATGATCTTGAAGGTCCCTTCCAACTCTGACCATTCTATGATTCTATGATTCCCTCACGCTTTGGTGATACGAATTATAAAAAGCTCGAGTTGATTTTTAAACCTAATAACCTGCCATGACCTCAAGTAATGCCTTTCTACAGAGGCACAGAAACGGAAATCACAACAGGGACTGGAAATCCCAGTGCTGGTGTCCATCCCTGGATCATCCCCAGGCTGCAGAAACACACCCAGCCACGAAAAGCTTCACTACACAGTTAACACTTGAGAAAAAGATAATCTAAGTGGCTGAAAACACAAGACTAAGAAATAAGATCAGCCAGAACAGACTGATACTGTTGTCCTGTTCAAGACATAAACAGAGATGGGGATTTAGCACTTCAAAATTCATCAATGATTTTGACTGAAACTTTTCAACTACAAGGATGAAAATCTAATACACATGGAAGCAATGAAAATTACGTTCCCAGTTACAGAAAAATCAATTTCCAGGCATTTCCCCCACACACACACTTGAGGTTCGAAAACCACGTCCTTAATCTCAGCCAGCTGGGACAAGCCAACAGCAAACTGGCTCCAGTTTTGGAAAAGAACTGGTTTGCTGCAGAGTAAGGGTAGATAGAGATGCAATGCCACAGCAAGGGGCTGGACGGCTGGTGTTGAGAGAAGCCAAATGCAGGAGAAAGACATTCTGGAGCACACAGCTAAGGAGAAGAAGACAGGGAAGCAAACCCAGCAAAACCCAGCCCTCCCTCCAAGCAGGTTTTGTTTGGGTCTCTATAAACTTCTATTCAAACCACAGAGAAATAGAACCTTCCCTTTGCTTCCAGGTTAGGAACAGAAACCCAAGTGCCCCAACCAAACCTTCCTATTTCTCACCAGACTGAGAAGCAATTGAAGTGGGTTTTTCCCTTCCAAAGCTGCAAGTCGTGGATCAGAAGAACATGCATCACATGAGGAACGTGGAGAACAAAGCCAGGAGAGAGGGATGTGAACTGTATTTGGCTAGAAACTGAAAGGGATGAAAGAACAAGACAAGGGAAGGAGAAAGTCAAGAGAATCAAGTAGAAGGATCAAAACCTTCTGCTGCTGGAGAGTAAGGAGAAGGCAGGACTACAGGGTTTGTTACCAACACACGGACTCCAGGCAGACTAAGAGGATTTGCAGAGCCCCGAGCGAGATGAAAAGATAAAAAGCAGAATTTTAGGGTGGTTTTGAAAGTGCATAGTGAAAAGAATAATAATAAAGAAAAACAACTCTAACCTCAATATTGAACAAAAACATTAGCAGCTTCAGACAAAAAGTATACCATCCAGGCTGAGGGGAGAAGAATGACAGTGTAATGCCAGCAAAAAGGAGGGACTAGTTTTGGAAACCCACTCATGCCTTTGGGAAGTTGAAAATGCATAAATGGACAGCAGTAGATTTCCTGTTTTCTTTTACAGATTTTACTGTTTCTTTTCATATTGTTGTTCACTGCCCTCAAAAATTTTTCAGGCCCTGGCAGATAGAGGCAACCAGAGTCCTCACTGAAGGAAGAACAATATTCCAGGGGCCAGAAGTCTCAGGGGCAGCATCCTCCCTTGCAAGGCAAAGTTTGAAAAGCTCAGTCACTGGAGGGAAAAAAAACCAATCCTTGCTTTTACAGTTGTCACAATCCAAAAGGTGCTCCAAGGAAAAAAAAGAAAAAAGAAAAAAACACAAACAAACAAACCAAAAACTACTGAAGAACAAACCCATATAAAAAAAATATAAAAAGAAGTGTGAGCAGCAGGTCACGGGAGGGGATTCTCCCCCTCTACTCTGCGCCTGTGAGACCCCACCTGGAGTCCTGTGTCCAGCTCTGGAGTCGTCAACACAGNCTGAACATTCTGGAGGCATTAAAACTTGTGAATAGAACCAGAACTGCAGCCACACGTGTGAGAAAATTGACAGTGTGCCCCCAAACAATGCAAAGCACTTCAAAGAGAATCCCTGCATCTTTTTTTAAGTATTACAGCTATTCCACCCAAAACACCTGTGAGCTTTCACAGATCTACGTGCACAGCTCCTTAGCCACGGGCCTTCCCAACCACATTCCCTGCAGCAAGTGCTAGGAAGGTGCAGAGACAAGCATGAGCATGTCCCTCTGCTGCATTTAAACTTTGATTTTTCTTTGCAAAAAACACAAAGTGTGTATTTTTGAGGAAATTACCAGTGTTTGGAGTACTATGTTGCACTGATTTTTTTTTTTTTTAAGGGAGGTTCTTTTAATAACTTAATGCTTATGAAAATATTTGCAGCTTAATCCTAAACTCCTTTAAAGGTATATTAATCAGAAAGCTTTATCAGCCTAGTTATGGTCTAAAAATATGGGTGAGCTGCTGATATGAAACTCAAGTGAAGGATTAGTTTCCCTTTCCCGGAGAGGGGAGGAGTTAAGGGACTGTTCCATGTTGCTTGAGTCAGTTGAAAAATTGAAAGAGAAAGGTGGTTTTGATAGAAGAAATTATTGATGCTCCACATTGAACTGAAGAGAGAAGAAGATGAGAACCTGAGATAAGATTAACAAGGTCCTCTTATTTCCAACCAAGATTATTTTGATTTGAGCACCCTGCTCTGGTGGGAGGTGTCCCTGCCCAGGGCAGGGGGGGTGGAACTGGATGATCTTGAAGGTCCCTTCCAACTCTGACCACTCTGTGATTCTATTTTAAGGCACCAGAGACAAGCTTTTGCATCTTGCAGCGCTACCTCACTCACAGCTGCCCACACGGCCACAGGTTTTAGAACATCTGTGTGTCTAAAAAACCCCAAAAATAAAAAAAAAATAAGAGTAACACCTCATTTTTGAAAGCAAGTGGGTGTTGTGTGGTGGCGTTTTATTGATGGCATGAAAGAGCAGGAAAGGCCATCGTACAGTGATGAGGATGCCCAAAAAAACCTTAAAAGCAAGGAGCTGCTGGAGAACATCAACGTCACAATGTCAGACCCCACCATCAGAATGGAGGATGGAACTTGTATTTATGGGATAAAGCACCCAGATCACCCTGGTGGGGGAATAGATTAAACCCCAGCTCGTGGCAGCTAAATAAAATTTAAGAGACCATAAAGCCAGAGCCCAGCTCTGCCCTCGCCACCCCCAGAGCTCACTCCTGGAGGGGCCTCAGGTTGTCTCCTCCCTTGGAAGATCTGCTCCGTCAGGAGGAGGACACGACTGCACCTGGCAGGAGCTGCTGGAACAGAAGCCTTTTGCTGCTTCTAAGCATTTTAAGCTGCTCCAGTTCCTGAGAGTAACTGGGACGATGGAGAAAGCTCTAAGATCCACAGAGAGCCTGAGGGGTGGGTGGGTGTGTTTCCATGCGAGGACACCACACGTCAAATCCCCAGTGGCCTGGGGGAGGGTGTGTGTGTGGATGTTTCCACACATGGACACCACACACCGAGTCCCCAGTGGCCCGGGGCCAAGTGTGGGGGGAAAACTACGCGTGGACATCACACATCGAATCCTCAGTGGCCTGGGGGTGTGTGTGTCGGGTGTTTCCACGCGTGGACATCACACATCTAATCCCAGTGGCCCGGGGGTGTATGTGGGGGGGTGTTTACATGCGTGGACATCCCACACCGAGTCCCCAGCGGCCGGGGGTTGCTTTTCCAGGCGTGGACACCACACACCGAATCCCCAGTGGCCCGGGGGTGTGTGTGGGGGGTGTTTCCACGCGTGGACATCAGTGGCACAGGCCGAGCAGCCCCGGGG